>WOVY01002473.1:0-170591 GCA_013436015.1 Rhipicephalus annulatus | reverse complement strand
CCTTCGCCCTTGAGCCATTCAATCAAATCGGCTTTAAGACGAAACGCGAAGTCAACGTGTGACTCCTTCCCCTTTTCAGCATACCGGAACCTTTGCCTGAAAGCCTCGGGTGACAACTTATAACGTCTCAAGAGCACTTCTTTAACCTCGTCATAGCTCTCAAACGCTTCCCTCGACAAGCAAGTTATCGCGTCGGACACTTCGCCGGGAAGAAGAGCTAGCAGGTTCCGCGCCCAAAGAGACTGCTCCAAAGCATTTCGCTCACAGACGTGTTCAAACTTGACGAGATACTTCGCCATGTCCTCGCCTACTACGAACGGTGGCAGTTGGTCCCGAATTCTAAAACCGCTGACCTGAACTGTTGGAGAAGCTACGCTAGGCGCCTGCGAACACTGTAGGATTGCCAATTCTAGTCGTTTCAACTCTAGGCGCTCTTGTCTCTCGGCCTCCTCGCGACGTTCGCGCCTTTCAGCCTCCTCACGAGCTTCACGCCTTTCAGCCTCCTCGCGAGCTTCACGCCTTTCAGCCTCCTCACGTTCGCGAGCTTCTATTTCCTGCCTTTCAGCCTCCTCACGGCGTGCTTTAATATCCACCCAGGCCTCATCGACTTCCTCAGCCGACACTCCCTCATCCTTCATGATCTCAAGGATCGCTTGCTTTCGTTTCGCACGGCCTAAAGTAATGCCGAGTTCCTCACAAATTTCGATGAGTTCCTTCACTTTAAGGTTCTCCATCGTTCACACTAGCCTCTTGCTGTTTGCCCCTGTTAACAATTTACTTGCCGTACCCACTATAAGCCTACTAGCAAGACGCGCAAGCAATTTTTCACACTCCCGTGTTTACCCCCTCCGCATTAACCTTGGTTTCAAAGCACTTCGACTTTGCTTGAAACGATCAAAGCTCACTACAATGCTTCACACAGCCCTTCTCTAAACTACTACAACCTGAGCTAGAGTAGTCTGGTGAACTGAGGGGAAAACATCAGGCACTCACCGCATCGATGTCGCTGACGCCGGCCGATCCCGCAGCTGCCAACCACTGTTGAGAAACGGACCGATCCCGCCGCTTCCACCACTGTTGCGAACGACGGGCCGATCCCGCCGAAGCCACCACTGTTGCGTAGCGTATGTTTATCAGCTCGCGACTGCTTCTGCGCAGAGCTGATAAGACGAGCGGACGAGACGATGGTGAGTTAAACAAGGTTTATGTACAGCATATATACAGAAGCGTTACAATTTCGGCACTGGGGCCGACAGAGACTCGAACAGCCGAGCTCTTCTCTCTAACACATAGGTCAGCTTTTCGCCTAAACCCGCCGACTCACACACATGCCGGCTCTCCGACACGGGGCCTCCTCTCACTCACATAGGACCGCCGATCGCGACGCGCCGCAGGGCTTCTTTTATTTACACCGGGTCCAACCAAAATGTCCAATCAGAAGCGCCACGTTGTCGTCAGGGCAGACTCCTCCAATGGCGCGCCGCGCCAAGCGTCAGACCACCAGGCACGCGGCCGCCGGCTCGCTGTCACGTGCGCCGCTGACTCACTGCACCTGGGCCAGAGGGCGCCGCGCGTGTTCACGCCGTTGAGATGTTCGCGTCGGGCGGGTTGCGGCTGGCCTTGACCCAGATTGCCTTTTTTCCGAGGCACGGACGTTTGACGAGGACTCGCTGGCATAACAGCATATACGGAAGGGAGCAACGCTGTCGGCAGCCGCATGCAAGCGGTAACGGACGAGATAAGACACTTGTCGGCAATACAAACGCAGTTATTTCTCCATCTGGCTGAAGGGGTCGCTGACCCTTTCGAAAACGTGCGTTCCGCGCCAAAAAAAAAAAATCCAGCAGTCCGCTCAATCGCACGACAAGAACAAAGCCTCGTGGCCTACAGCGTATACCGGCGGGTAAAGCCGAAATGTCACGCGGAAACGTGGGCGCAGTAAAAGAGAAGTCTTATCGACAATCTCCCGCCACGAGACCACGCGCGATCCTTTAAGTCCCCGACCAGCTTAGGTTCAAATCTCTCTCGATGCAGCCACAGGCCGTGGAAGGCTCCCAGGAGAACAAGCCCCGTGCCACGCCAAGAGCGTCAAACGGAAATACGCATCCGAACTGGTTTACGATGGTTGCCGCTTGCCTCATTGCCTTCTCCACGAGAAAGAACAGTAGACTGCATACGGCGTCTTTTGTCGGTCGATCTTTGTCTCGACGAAAAGGCGCGAGGGAGCTGCTGTTAAGCCCACAAGGCGGATTGCGTCGGAAAAGCTGCGACCAGCCGCCTTTTTTATTTTTTTTTCGTCGATGCCATGGCCCGGGCTCGCCGAAAGCTGTCCAGGGACTGTCGGCTCGCGCAAGACGAGATTAAAATGAGATGTTGCCCGAATGACGAATCCCGCACGCGTATTTGGAGGACGAATCAGCGCGCGCCCATGACACGCGCTCTATACGCGGAAAGCGTGCACCTGCATAGGAACCACGCTGAACTACGATAACTGGGAAGATGCGAGAGCTTTATCTAACCAAGATTTAGCAACGAAGACTGCAATTACACCACAACACACATTTCAACGTAACTTTGCCATATTCCACACGATAAAAAAAGTCGTATATATGAACGTTCTCCCGAGCTTGCGAGGAATCCCTGGGACAGCACGCGATCACTGTGCAATATTTGGTGTATTGTGCTCATGCGAACGACGAAAGATTTACGAAGAGTTGTAAACAGCGCAATTAAACGAGACCACAACTTTTAAATTAGACGTGCGTAAATTAATTAACTGCTTGAATCGAGCACAAATGTTTGACAGGGACGAGAACCTACATCGAACAATTACGTGCTCGTATCTCGATCTGTGCATTTTCGCCTGAATGCTACAAAAGAGCAGAGTAAATAGTTTTTTTTTTTGTTTTTTACTGCACTCCTCGGTAAATATCACAGACTCTGACGCCTTCCACTGCAGAATGATGTGATGCCGAAAAAGAAAGAAAAATCGGACGGCGGCCGTATTTTGATGAGAGACTATAACACAACCATGCAGGATGCCAGTAAACGCCATAAAAAAAGAAGAAATCACAGGTGGTGAAAAAGCTGGAACACCACTTCCCAGCGGTGTTTCCCATTACATCTGTGTCATTTGGGGATACATTACCGATGCAATCGATAAACAAATCAACGACGCTCCGAATTCGAAGAGTAGTTCTGTATCAGTAAAACCATGTGCAAGCCAAATCACGTACACGTGTTTCACATGAATTAACTTTCCCTTGAATGAATTACCCTTTCTTTCGATACAGTTTCTCACCAGCAGCTGCAGGTACACGCCTCAGTACCCGTACATTCCTGCTGCCACGGGGTTGTGGCATTGCGGGTTGTTCACGCCCGTACAGAGGCACGCGTCCCGCCGCGCAATAACGAAGATGACGTAAACGCGCGCTCCGGAATAAGTTCGCGGCTCCTGCACCGCACATAAGAGGCCGGTTATGGCAATTTGTCCACGGCTATATATACGTATGCAGGTATATAACCGCACCACCTAGCAATAAGCCACGCGGCAAGCCCACCAACGAGACGACTCAGCTACAGTCGCATCCACCAAGGAGCAATTAATTGCGCAAGCCGATCCCGCTAATTATTTCTCGCGGTGCGCAGCAAGCAGTGAAGAAGGAAAAGCAACACGGGGAAAGATACTGGCTGTACCGTACGCGTGCCGGACCGTCATCGCACAGGCAGGAAAGGCTGCCGCGAAAGCTGGCGCAGACAACTTGGGGAGGAAAAATGGCATCGGGAGCGGAAAACAGACAGGCTGTTAATTAAAGCCGCAAATTGCTCGACGCCCGAGACAGCCAAAAAGGAGGTGAAGCAGCACAGTACAAACAACAAAACTAGCCGCCGCCTCCCCTTCAACCTACACATGCACGGGATCGTGAACACTCTATCAAAGTGATGCCCAAAGTAACATGATGTGAGGAAGGCTATACATTATTCAAGCATACACCATTTAGAAAGGAACTCGCTCCAAGAATGCCGCGTCAGTAAGGCGACTGTACACGGCATGGACAAACCGAAATCGACAAAACACTACAGAAGGCTCCGGAACGTACACACATAACTGAAACAGCGTTATGGCGCTTAAAGTACAGCTTTCTATTTTTCACGATTTCAACGACCGCGAGTTTTTTTTTTTTTTTAGCCAGTTTTACGCGGCAAAGGGACGCGGGTAGCAATGTGGGCTTGTTTACGTAACAGTCGTAAGATTCTGTAGCGAGTTCCCTATACAGCACACACGTAAGACTCTTAAGAGAAGGTTGCCTGGAATTAGGCGCCGCTACACCGTAAAATGGAGGGGGACGCTTGCCCCTAATCAAGCAATCGTCCCCCTCCATTTATCGGGACACTTGAAATATGTCAACCCCCCTTTTCCCTGCTTTCTTCACTGTTTGTATTCGCCCAACGAGGATGAATGAAAACAAAGAAGGCATGCGTGTTTAATGAAGCATTTAACTAGAAGCATAAATGTGCATTTTTTTTAATTCTTCGCGGCGGCTCTTCCTCCGCCATCACAAATTTTGACCCGCGACAGAGCAGGGCACCCGCTCCGATTCTTGTCCTATTTTCCCATACAATGAGGGGCAACTGGTTATAGGATGTTAACAACGGGCTACGTAAACAGGTAACAATCTGATTACACAATGTCGCCTCCATGATGCTACGCTGTTTGCCAGTATACACCTCTCTGAAGATAATCACAACCACTCTTAATAATCTTTGTAACCGTTATAGTTTATAGAGTTGTTTCTGACCTCTTTCTGAAATCGAAAGAGAGATTAGGCCACGAATACTACAAGTAGACACGACATATAACGCGGGCCACATATATACACCCAGGGCCATTTATAAACGAGCCACGCCGCCACCTCATCACCGCGTCTGGCGCGGCGTTTTCATTACTGACGCCGTCTCATATGCATACGACGCGCATCCCAATCAATTCGGGCAGGTTACCAAACGATTAATAAACAAAAAACACAGCCAACACTGTGCTACGTTGCCTGGTCGCTATTTCCGCCTGCATACGAGCGTCTTCTTAATTAGTGACGTAATTAGTTAACCAGAGCGAGATAACAGCTCACTGCAGTGCCCAACGCGAGCGAAACGTTGGCTGCTGCAGTGAGCTCAGAGAAGAAGAAGCATGAACCTATATTTTTTTTTGGGTTATCTTATCGTTGTTACAGCCGAACCCGAATTAATCGAACTCGCAGAAATGGGAATATTGTTCAAAATGTGCTATAATTCAATATACAACTTTCAACGAAAGTAATGTATATTGAATGATAATTTCGGTACGAATGCAAGTTGACTTTCCGGCATTGCTTCGGAATAATGAAAACGCCTTCACAAAATGCGCGTCTTTGTTTGTTATTTTTTTCCTCTGACACAGTCGCTAGTTGAGGTGCGGAGTCATATGCAGTAATTGATTACACGCGAGAAAAGACGGTATATATGTAAACAGCGCCTCAAGAACTTCGCACGCTACGGTGCGTATTCGTCCGGCACCGGAAACGTGTTTACCCTAACCTGGCAGCCTTGTTTTTCAATTACGATAGTTATAGCGCGAGAACAGAACGACGGCAAAGGGAGAAGAAGGAGACGTCTCCTTCTTGTCCCTTTGCCGTCGTTCTGTTCTCGCGCTATATAACTATCGTCATGTCATACCAACTATACCCCAAACCGCCACACTTCTACGTTTTTCATTGCCAGATATTTCAGCGTGCTTCTATATATATAGATGATGTACGCGGCGGCGACGTAAGACCTCTGTTCTCTCCATTCGACTGTGTTTGTTGTCACCAGCTCAGTTGCGGAGAAAATCGGGTTCTTCAGTTTTACGGCATTCAACGCGTGAACAAAACCAGCTCACAAGCGAACGGCAACTCCGCCAGCCGGGCCAATGGCGCAACGACGAGGAACCATAAGGGAAAACACGCGACGGCAAACAGTATAGTTTCTACTCACTCGGCGCTGCACCCTCCTAATCCAACAGCTCTCTCTCTCTCTCTGTGCACGTCTACGTTCAGAAAAAGCAAAAAAAAATGTGAGGGTAATTGCCAACTTCTTGGCGCGTTTCGTGCTGCCCGATATTCGATATATCCAATGTGCCGGCTATTTTCGTTCGATAAAGCCATCTATTTTCCTGTGCAATATAAAAGATAATTGGATTAAGTAGAGTTCGATATAGTCGGATTCGACTGTATTATTTTCTCACTTGCAGGGACTACGTAATTTCACATTCGCGTCTTGTTTATACGGAAAGGTTAATATAACCCGAGTGCAACAGTCATGGTGGTTAATTAATACTAATTGTACGAGAATGACACATTCTCGTACAATTAGCAGTAGCCCTACATAAGGTGTATAAATCAATATTAAAAGCATGTCAACCTACCAATGCTATCATTTGTGAAGTTTACTGACAAAAGCAGTGAGTAAACTATATGCTCTGCGAAAATTGCCTACAACCTTGGCGAATTTCAACTATGAAATCAATCAGGGGCATTGAAGCATGCTTCAGGGTCGTGTATATTACATATCAGAGTACGTGTTCTACACAGACTAGTTGCTGTAAAAGGTCTATATAGTCTACACGAACCATTGCCGCCGAGTAGTCCACGCTGAGCACCAGAGGACGTCGTATATATGCGCAGCACCACTTAACGCCTTCTGAAGTAGAACCAAACAGGCTGCAACCAGTCACTCTAGCGATGTTCCACCAAAAGAGATAGAGAGACGCATGGGATCGCTCACAACTGTTTACTTAAAACGTAAATGAGTAAACGAAATATGTGTTCTGCCAAATAAACTGCAAAGACTGCGTCGAAGACTTGCAAGTGGTCGATTAGAATGTCTGCAAGCTTTTTTCGCCTTAAGTATAGGCTAAAAGTGCAATGATAGAAACGACATTTTGCTTTTTGGAGCAGATTCTGGAGCCAGAAAAATGGTGCTTTAGAGCAGGCTTAAGTGACTTCCAAGCAGAAAAAAAAAATGCTATAGCTTAGGGTTGCTACTGGCGTTTTCAGGGCAGACGCATGTTCCTAACGACTCCTGCAGTCTATAATATCACTTAAGCATCTAATAAATATTTTCATTTCTTATTAAACATGCCTTATGCTAGTATGCAGCTAGTATAAAAGCCGCATAGACCCTTTCAAGGCTTACAAACACAGCCCCTTGATGACCTCCGGTTTTGTCCACCGATGTGCTTTAACAGCATTGGTGGATCAGAAGAGCTTTAGGAAATAGCCTGCTGATTTTCTACAGTTTCTTTCTCGTATTTGGCAAAATATATTCCAACAAATGTTCTTTTGACCTACATTCCTTCGTACTTTACGCACGTTTCTTTTATGTGAAAAACGAGAGAGATAGTTTCCTTACGCTTGAAAAGAAATTGAAAACGTGCTTTCAGTTTTGATGTTAGGGGCTCGTAAATGAGGTGACCAGAAGTTTTTTTTTTTTTTTTAACAACGCTTGTGACCTTGAAACCGTCTATAGTAGCATCACTGGTGTAAATCATGGATGCGGAGCAGGGTCAAAGCAGTCCAGAATTTTCTGTGTTCAGGCTGGGGAGGACAGCCCTTGCAAATGTCCCCCTTGAAAATTAGCTTGAGCATGTAATATGACTGAGCTAACAGTTAAGTATAGCGCAATCAACATTTTAAAAAACTCTTTATCTTTTACTGCGTACCTGTGTTAAATACCCTTCAGCTGTGTGAACTATGAAAATCGCAAAAAGGTGAAAACAAAATGCTGAATATAACAATGCAATCGCTCGAGCTCGGTCGCCATGATTGTTCTTTTACATTCAATTTGAAAGCATTATTTCATTCTCATCTGAATAAAAATACAACCCATAATAAAAATACGAGTTGGTCACTGTGGCTTGTTATATGTCACCCCTTGCGATTCGATTTTTCTAGATTTACGCCACCGCGTTGCATACTAGGATGATAGTGCGTATACAGCTTGCTTTTCGTTTCGCTTATGCTCACGGGATGGTCCCAGGGTTCAACTTCGTTCTTTTAAGTTTGCCAACACCATTTTGGAGCAGGTTTGGAGCAGTCACTAGCAAATATTGCGCTTTGAAGCAGCATGGAGCAGCATTTCTCAATTGGAGCAGTTTGGAGCAATTGGAGCAGCACTTCCATCACTGCAAGTGCAGAAGTGCGGGTGTTTACACGTTCTGTACATCGTGTCCTCCCATTCCGTCCCCGGCAATTCCCGAAGTCAGATTCCCGGCAAACCGCGAGTTCAAGAAGCATCAACAATGCATCGTTACCGCCAGAGCTGGCACAAAAATATATAACCACAAACTGTTCAGCATCAGCGGTGCGCGACTTCGGCGCGCAACAAGCGCGACTGACACACTCGAGCACCTTCACTCTCCATACAGTGGCAGCGTCAACTAAACCTATAAAGCCGGCGGGGTCGAAACTTTTCTAGTCAATCCGCGGGCTAGAAAGTAACTCCTAGGGGTCAGATGCCCGTGACCTCGGGGCAAGGTGTAGGTCGTCGGGTCAGACGCAACACACACGCCGACAAACGAAGACGACAGCAGCGACACCACTCGGCATAATTCTCGCGCCTGCAGACCACCGCAGCGGGAGGGCGGCGTCTCGTAACCTTTGCCGCGTTACGCCACCCGACGGGCTCGAGCCCGACGCGCGTGCAGGCAGAACGGTGTGTACATTCCCAGTTGCGTCAGCGCAAACGCCCGACGAACCGTGAGCGCCTTCACCGCACTTTGTACCAGTCTATACGGTGTGTGTCCGGCGAGCACACCACGGATATGATGGGTGCCAGCGATCGGAAAAGGGCCGCCGCCTATTAGCGGTCTCGCATGGACGACGCGCGTTCTTCGTGAATATGGATGCGACAGCGGTCCCCGCGGGACATTCACCCTGCGGGCGCATTACGAGGGAGGCACTCTCGCGAGGAGATCCGAAAAGGGGG
Organism: Rhipicephalus annulatus; assembly: GCA_013436015.1. Lineage (NCBI taxonomy): Eukaryota > Metazoa > Arthropoda > Arachnida > Ixodida > Ixodidae > Rhipicephalus > Rhipicephalus annulatus. Next base: position 161,588 of record WOVY01002473.1, on the reverse strand, counting down.
ATCATCGACGCACGTTTCCCATCGGCGGCGACCGGCATACGCATGCATCGGACCTGCATCGGGGACGCGCGCTCGGATAGCACTGAATAAAGCAACCTGATTTGCCGCCAAGTTCACACTCTTCAACGACGTGATTTCCGTCCCAAGCCGCAATGCCGAAGTGTGACCTCGGTACTGCCCTTCGCGATGTGTGTGTGTGTGTGTGTGTGTGTGTGTGTGTGTGTGTGTGTGTGTGTGTGTGTGTGTGTGTGTGTGTGTGTGTGTGTGTGTGTGTGTGTGTGTGTGTGTGTGTGTGTGTGTAAATACATATAAGATGCATGCCTACCTTCGCACATAGGCTAAGCCCGAGGGCACGGGTGCAGCAGAAATTCGAAGAACAGAACACCCGAGTGCTTTGACCCGTTGATGAATTGCAGGTGGCCCAAGCTAATACCGAGTCTCCCACGACGTGACTCATAATCATATCGCGGCCTCTGCACGTATTTTGTAAAAGCCGAGAAATATTATCCCATACATAATAATAATTGTTTAGGTTTCACGTCCCAAACCTTGCGATATTATTATGAGAGACGCCGTATAGTGAAGGGTTCCGGAAATTTTGAGTCATTGGGGTTCTTCAACGTGCGCCAACATCCAACAGTCTACGGGCTGTTGCGACCGGGGTTTGCAGGCACCGGAGGTCCGGGATGAAGTTGTCGAGGCAGGAGGAAGAGAATACTTGAAGAAGGTTTATTTACATTATATACATGGCGAGCTCTGGTACATAACCAGCTCTTTCTTACATGTCGAGCTCTCGAATCTGGCGTTCCCCTACATGGAGCTCCTTCGAATGAGCCGGGTGGCTCATTATAAAGGGTATGTTCTCCCCAGATCCCTAGATCAGAGAACACGTGCAGATGCTACTGTCCAATCACAGATCACACACAACAGGTGAGGGGGACGAGCACGCACGGCCCACGTGAACGTCTAATATTGAGCCGTGATCACTGCAATTTAAGGTGGCGCCAGCGGGGCTCTTCCTCGTCGTGTGTGTGCCGCTGGTCGAGGGGTCCGAAGCTCCTGACAGCATACATCAAAGGGTCCGCCGAACAGCTCGCCTAATTAGCGGGGTGATTTGGGGTGGCCGCCGCGGTCTCTTCCAAGGAAGATTCTGTACCCGTTGTCGTCTCCCGAACAGCTTAGGGCGTCGTGGCGACACGACGTCTCACCCTCCGGCTAGGAGGGACAATGCCTGGCGGTCATAGGCAGCCAGCCAGTCGGGTACTTGTTCGAAGATCCAAAGAGCACCGCTCCCTCGTCAGCTGTGGCGCCAGTCACAACAGGGCTTCTATAGAATTTTGCCTCCATCGAAACGCGGCCCGGATTCGATCCCACGAAGTTGGGGCCAGCAGTGGAGCACCTTGCCCCAGTAGTCTACCACGGCGGGTTTATTATTTCACACAAGGGCATGCAAACGAACGAAATACGTACCTACATCGTGACGAAATAAAGAGCCCTTCCCCACGTCACCGAATCGTTAAATATGTTTTGAATCAGCGGCAAGCAATGCAGCGCGACAGAAAACGCGGTAACAGCGAGTACGGCTAAACACGAACCGCGCTCGTTATTAACATATACACCGACGCCCATTTGCAGCCGCTAATGAGGTGCCATTCCCGCAAGTTCGCGTAAATTCCCCGGACGTGACAGTCACAAATAGTGAGCGGCTGGCTGTCATTTAATGTGGACATCTCACACACTGACCTTTCGGTGATGACCTGCAGGAACAGTCGGCAACACGAAGAGACTGCAGGTTGACAACATCGCTCCCGACGGACAGTGAATAAAGGGGTAAGGCAATGCAGGGCTCCTGTGATACGCCAAAGCAGCGCGCAGTTGGGCTGCCGAGTACGACTTGGGTCGCAGCGGCTACATTCCTGTATAGGGGCGGGACCCGAACACATTCCTTCACATATTTTTAGGCGAGCGCTAAGGAACCACGAGTGATCGAAATCCATACACAAAAGTGTGCACGCAGGGCTGCTTGGCGATTTAAGCCCACTCCTCATTCGCGCGCGCGCAGCAGGTATCATACGACAGCAGATACGGGGGCCCCCATTTTCCATTCCATTCGTCGCTGGTTCGGATAGAAGTCCCACGATACCGTTGTCCCTGGAATTGGCCTCTCGTCGCATCGCGCGGTATATACGAATGGATAATGAAACTTAACGTTACAAAATATTGGCCGTGTGCGCAGTCGGTATATGCTTCTGCAGTATAAGAACCGCTATGACAGTCGCTCTTCTACCACTCCATGGAGGCAAAAAAAAAAACACTAAAGCGCAAGCAGGATATCACGGGATATGAGTAGGCGCATTGGTAGTTTGCATATCTCCAGAGAAGGCCACCGAAAGAATTCATGGAGATACAAAAAGAGCGAAATGTATGCGCGCGTGACGTTATAACATACGTGCGGTGCTAAAAACCAGCCACTGCGCACTTGTGCATTAGGCAAATAAATGCAGAGGTTCGCAACTGCTTGGCTTCTGACTAAGAAGCACTGGCGCGAAACGCCTCTCGAAGAAAAAAAGAAGAAAAAAATGAAAGCAGGGGAGTGGTCGACAACGGCGAACTTCATGCGCACTCTGGCCTTCCGTGAACATTCGCTGCCAGCACGAAGAAGTTGCTTCGGGCGTGGCCTTGGAGGAACTGCGGGAGCTAAGAAATTGCTACGCAAACAAGCTTACTTTCAGGGGTCTACTCGAAGTCTCCATTCACCGTCATCATCATTTCCAGTTGAATGTATGTCAGCTTCCCGTGCACATATAACAATAAAATTCAGGTTAAGGAATAAAAGAAAAAAAAAAGGGGGGGGGGAGATCAGCTGGGTGACAGGACTGCACTCTTCGGCACAACATGCAAAACCGCGAGAACCGATGATGCTGAGTCACATAGCACATCAATGTTACTGAATTACATCAATGTTAGTGTGTTCGAGAATAGGCGTTAAAGGGGTGGTGAAACGAAAATAAAACTTCCTCGTTGCATTTTCCCCTGCTTCAATAAGGATTAGATATACCTATTCCAAAATATTTCGGCACAAAATCAAGTCTGTAATAGATGACGCCCATTTGAAATCGCAGTTTTTTTTAGGCTCACTAGCGACCATGCGGCACCCTTGGCCGCTTAGGCACTAACATGTGACGTCAGTGAAACGTCAGAGTAAGAGACGTTACGAACAGGGCTTTAGCTTTATTTTGCCCTAGAGTAATAGATTTATGGAAACTTAAAAAATAAAAAATAAAAGTGCAGTATGCTGTGCAATCACAGCGAGTGACCTGCTTGGTTCCGCTTTCAAGTACACCCGGGCTATGTCACTTGTGCATCCTTGCTAGCCACTGTATCCTTGCATTGCCTCCGGTTGCTTTGGCTCGATTGGTACAGCGTCCCAGTTTTTTTTTTTCCTTACTTGTTGCGTCAGTTTGTGTTCTACTGCGGGTTCTGGATGTCTAATTCTAGCTATGCCAATCTTGTGCGTCATCAGATAGTGCCACACCGCCCGTGTGCTCAGATTTGGGTGCACGTTAAAGAACCCCAGGTGGTCTAAATTTCCGGAGCCCTCCACTACGGCGTCTCTCATAATCATGTAGTGGTTTTGGGACGTTAAACCCCACATATCAATCAAATCAGATAGTGCCACACAACTTATTATTAAAGTGCTAACAACGTTCGCTTTCACAAGCTGCCCAGCGACCCACAGCACAGAGCAGTGTAGCTTCGAGCTATCCACCGTGATGGCCTCGACGGTAGCACAGAGTGGTGTTTGGTGGTCGGGCTTCCGCAAGCGGAGGTTCTGCCACGGGGTCTTGATACCAGTGCTTCCAGGTCACAGGCTTTTTCGCCGCCGCTGCAGTCTAGCCCTGACGATGGCCGATGTCGCACTCGCATGGGTGCGTCGGCGTCCGGCTCAAACAGCCCAATCCGCTCTAGACGACGGGAAGGTCGGCAATCCTACGCTCTGTCCGTGAAGTGGTACTGTTAGGGTGGTGACGGCACCGTAATCGAAACAGTATGACGCTACGAACCACGGTTAACTAAAGCTCAAAAACATCGCTGCGTCGTCGTGCTTTGTCGATGACAGAGACTTTTCGTTGGCTGTCTTAAAGTGACGTCGGCTGCACAGTTGACGGGAACGTGGGCTGGGAAACCAAAATCGCGCTTTTTTAACCATACACTGCTGAACCCACACGATAAAACCAGTCACGGTATAGCATTATATGGACGGTCAGGTTCCTGAATACACCAACGGTGGTTGAAAATTTTTGGGAAACGTTTCACGATTCCTTTAACTAGAAATGATCGTGTGTTCGAAGCGGTTTTGCAAAACTTCTACTTGTAAATTAATGATCACTCGCCGCCAGTGGCACAACCAGATTTGTATGAGTGCGCGAAATGGGGGAGGATTCAACCAACCTTTATGCATGTTCGTGCGTGTGTTTGTAATGTGCATAAATATATACACATGAAAAATTGGAAAATTTCGGAAGAAAATTTCAACCACCCCGCCCTCCCTCCTCCTTCCTCCCTCCCCGGCTACGCTACGTACAGCTCCTACAAATCCATACAGTTCCTACAAATCGTTAAAAAAGAAGAAAAAAAAGAGGTCCGGGATGCGGCCTGACTGCCGACCACCTGCTGGTAACGCACTCCCTCACCAGAGCAGGATTGGCCACCCTGGTGCAGCAGCTGGCCACAACCTCCCATGAACACAGCAATTAACCATTGGCCCTCAGTCCCCAGCAGTTGTAAAGCAACTGTACAAGGCGGCGGTCAGACCTGTGACACAGTGGAGGGTGCTAAGAATCCCTGGGTACGGACAGGCCGCCATTGGAATCTGAACATGACTACCCTGAACATTAGAACGCTATCTAGTGAGGCTAGTCTGGCTTTGCTATTCGAGGAATTAGAGGGTGTTAAATGGGATGTAATAGAGCTCAGCGAAGTTAGAAGGACACGTGAGGCTTATATAGAGTGCTGAAGAATGGACACGTTTTATGCTACCATGGATTAGTTGACAGAAAGGAACTAGGAGTGGGATTTTTCATACACAAGGATATCGCTGGCAACAGAAGAATACTATAGCATCAGTGAGAGGGTGGCGAGTATCATAATCAAGTTTAACAAAGGGTGCAAGATGAAAGTGGTACAGGCCTACGCGCCGACATCGAGTCAGCCATTAATAAAGTAAAGACACAATATTGTTATGGGCGACTTTAATGCCAAAATAGGCAAGAAACAGGCCGGACACCATGCAGTGGGGGAATAAGGCATCGGCTCTAGAAACTTCAAAGGGGAGTTATTAGTTGAGTTCGGAGAACGTAATAATTTACAGATTATGAATACCTTCTTCAGAAAACGGGCGAACCGTAAGCGGGCACGGCGAAGTCCTAATGGCGAAACTAAAATGAAATTGACTTCATTCTGTGTGCACACTCAGACATTGTACAGGATGTAGAAGTAGTTGGCGAGATTAGATGCAGTGACCATAGAATGGTAAGAGCTCGTATTCACCTAGATTTAAAAAAGCAAAGAAAAAAAAACTGATACGCAAGACGCCAAATAATGAACTGGCGGCGAGATGAAAAGTACAGGAATTCAGAGTTTTGCTTCAGAATCGACTCGAGGCACTAAATGAGATAACCGACATTACCGTTGACACAATGAACATCTCCTGACGCCGACAAGAGCTCTCGCTGAGTGGTGCCCCGTCCTCGGACTTTTGCGACCGTGTCCATCTTTCCTATCATCTCCTTCCTTCCGTATGTGGCTGTCCCTGCGCCTCTCTCTCTTCTTGCTCCTCTCTCTATCTCTATACCTTTAATCTATCCCTATAATTTTAATCCCTCATTACCCCCTTTCCTGTGCAAAACTGTGGAGGTGCTCTCCATTGAGAGAGAGGCAGTAACAGAACTGCGCTTATTTCTTCCTTTTCCCCTTCCAAAAGTCACTTAATCCCAATAAAGAAGGGTGTAAAGCAGGGAGACACGATCTCTCCAATGCTATTCACCGGGTGTTTACAAGAGATATCCAGGACCCTAGACTGGGAAGAGTTAGGGATAAGAGTTAATGAAGAGTACCTTAGTAACCTGCGATTCGCTGATGACATTGCCTTGATGAGGAACTCAGGGGACGAATAGTTCATGATTACTGAACTGGACACGGAAAGCAGAAAAGTAGGTCTGAAAATTAATATGCCCAAAACTAAAGTAATGTGCAACAATCTCAGCAGAAAACAGCACTTTGTGATGCGTGGAGAGACGCTGGAAGTTGTAAAGGAATATGTCTACTTAGGACAGGTAATAACCGCGGAGCCGAACCACGAGATTGAAGTAACTAGAAGAATAAGAATGGGGTGGAGCACATTCGGCAAGCACTCTCAAATCATGACTGGTAGATTGCCACTATTCCTCAAGAGGAAGGTATGTATCTGCATCTTGCATCTTGCCACTGCATCTTGCCAGTGCTTACCTACGGAGCAGAAACCTGGAGGCTTACAATGAGGGTTCAGCTTAAATTGAGGACGACGCAGCGAGCGACGGAAAGAAAAATGGTAGGTGTAACCTTAAGAGACAAGAAGAGAGCAGAGTGGGTCAGAGAACAAACCTGGGTTAACGATAATCAAGAAAAAGAAATGGACATGGACCGGACACGTAGCGCGTAGGCAGGATAACCGGTGGTCATTAAGGGTACCTCACGGGATTCTCAGAGAAGGTAAACGCACGAAGGGGAGACAGAGAGTTAGGTGGGCCGATGAGATTAAAGAGTTTGCGGGTATAAAGTAGCAACGGAAAGCACATGACCGGGTTGGTTGGCGGATTATGGGAGAGGCCTTTGCCCTGCAGTGGGCGCAGTCAGGATGATGATGATGATTGATGATGACGAACTTAGTACATATCTGCGCGATCAGCGTGATCTGGGAGATAGGATCTATCACCATTTTAGTACAACACCCTCCAAGAGCGGGCTGTGGTACGACAGTATGATGATCCAATGGCAAATATAGGTCGTCGTCCATAATCCGCAGAATATAAACGGGCTGCGGGCCCACTAATCACTTCATTCCTTTCCGTGGCATGTCACAGTCGTCACGGCTGCGGAACCGTTTCGTCGTCACGGTGTCTCTCGTCAACCATGAGCCGAAATTTCAAAAAAAAATTAACTCGTGAGTGCTCTTTTTTCCAGCTTTACTAATGATATTTCCAGCATCAGACTTTCATTAAATTTTCCCCTACATGCGAACAATTCCAGTGTAGAAGCTGCGAATACGGGCGCATGTTTAGCAGCACGGTGGCATATACGGAATATGCTGCAACGCTGTTTCGATGGGCGATTAAGTACACAGGCCGGTGACAAATAAACAAATGGTGGTGTGCAGGAATAGAGGAAAAGCTTCGGCTCCGCTCAATACGCCGGCGTGACATAACGTACAAACGAGCACACTATCTCAACGTACGTCGCGTGCGCCTTTCAGCTCGTGCGCGTTCAGAGCACTCGTCTTCGGACGAGGAAACTCGGCAGCCAAGCGATCGAACACGGCCATATACGGCGAGCCGAAGAGGAGCTTCGAAACCTGCAGACACGGCGCGCCGCACATCCGTTCAGACACAGGAAGCGGCGGATCATCTCCCTTCGGCTGACTCGAAAGCAACAAAAAAGGGAAGGCTGTGGGGGGAGGGATGCAGGGAGAGTGGTGTCGAAGAAACGAGACTCGCGCGTGACAGTAGAGAGCCGCATCACGGTCGCGAAGACGTGTAAGCGCAGGGGCGGGTGAAGAGAGTCCGAGCGTATAATTAATGGCGGGCAGGGTACGCGCTGACCGGGTCCCACCTTTAATGGGTTTACTGACGTTATCGACAGTCAAGGACTCGGCGAGAACGATTAATCGATTCGTTCACCTTTATCTCCTTGTCGGCGCCCGTGCTCGAAAACCGGCGGCCGACTTGGTAACGCGTGCCGGCGCACGCCGCGCACCGACGGGAGATTGACGCGCGTCTCTGGTCGCCGCTAATTCTGCGGGCGTGGAGTAGCCCAACCACCTCGACACTGCTCGAGCAAAGCAGAGAGCATATTCGAAGGAATAAAAGGCGACCATTTCTATACATGTATATAACAAAGATTAGACCTCCATCGAACTAATGTGGAAAGCTACCCTGACGAAGTATTTTCACGCAACAGTACATCCTAGGTGTCAAAGTGCCGGAGGAGGAGGAAAAAAGAAAGAAGGAAAGGCGCATGGACGCGATCCATCAATGTATATAGGTAGCGCAACACTTGAGGACAGGCATACCAATCGCGGAGTCGAACCACGACACTGAAATAGCTAGAGGATTAAGGATGGGGCCGGTGAAACACACAAGGCAAGCGTTTTCAAATCACAATGGCAGTTTATCCCTATCGCCCAAGAGAAAAGTATATAACAGCTGCATCTTACCGGTATTTACTTACGGTGTAGAAACCTGGAGGTTTACAAAGAGGGTTCCTCAAATTATGGACGACGCGGCGACAAATGAAAAGAAAATAGATAGGTGTAACCTTAAGAGACAGAAGAGCTGTGTGGGTCAGGGAACAAACGGGTGTTAGACATCATAGTTGAAATCCAGAAGGATGGATATGGGCAGCAGGGCACGTAGCGCGTAGATAACCGCTCGTCGCCAAGGGTAACTAACTGGATTATAAGAGAAGGAAAACTCGCGAGCAATAAGTTATGTGAGCAGATGAGATTAAAACGTGGCAGCAGCAAGCAAAGGTCAGTGTTGACTGGCGGAACATGCCAGACGCCCTTGCCCTGCTGTGGCCGCAATCAGGCCGATGATGATTATGACGGATACAAAAAGGGCTTTTGAAGTTAGAAAGTGCGCTGATTTCTGTAACCCACAAGGGTTGCTAACACGGCATAGAGTCTTAAAAGTGAACTATAAAAAGAAAGTGGACAAAGGGTAGCGGTGGTTTGCTATAACGAAAGACGCCAATGAAAGATACGGTAGGCACTGTCTCAATCTAACAATAAACGTACATGCGTAAGGAGCAAGAAAAAAAAAATTTCCACGCATCTCCACGAAATGCACACTGACGAGTGGGCGAATCACTGGGGAGTTAAATCACCCACGCAGTGAAGGGCAAGGTGTGTGACGTCGTTTCAGTCGTGTGGTCTCTTTAATCTTGCATTCACACACCTGCTGCAGTCTGACCTACATAGCATACGCGTACCCAAACGTCGCGGCTATCATATACACAATCTTAATTGCATCGAATGTCAGCGCATCCTTTTCTATTTCAAATGAACTTCGACGAAACATCTAAGGAAATTGTAGAAGCATTTTTTTTTTCATTTCACAGCACAATGATAAATATGACTGCGTGAGTCATTCTTCCATGTCCATACCAGACAGAGAGAAATCGCTACTATCTGCATTGATTGATTGATATGTGAGGTTTAACGTACCAAAACCACCATATGATTATGAGAGACGCCACGCCGTAGTGGAGGGCTCCGGAAATTTCGACCACCTGGGGTTCTTTAACGTGCACCCAAATCTGAGCGCACGGGCCTACAACATTCCCGCCTCCATCGGAAATACAGCCGCCGCAGCCGGGATTCGAGCCCGCGACCTGCGGGTCAGCAGCCGAGTACCTTAGCCACTTGACCATCGCGGCGGGGCCGCTACTATCTGCATTTCTGTGAGACTAATTTTTTCGCGTGTTTCACTATGTGCGCTGTGTGAATTCAAGTGCCTTGCGCAGTTCTGATCGGATTATAGGTCTGGGCTTTCCGTTAATAAAAATAATTGTCACAAAGTGCCTGTCCTGTGTGTCTATTTTCGTCCCTGTGTTTTTTTTTTTTTTCGCGCTTCTTAAGGGTGAACCGTTTCCAACGAAAAGACAAATAGCTGTGCGGCTATCGAAGAGAGTGAGAGAGATCAAATGAGAGCACACCGTTCGAGAAGAGTATACAAGTGCACAAGCAGTTGAGTCGCGAACTAACGAAAGTGGCGAACATGGCGCCTTTTTTTCCTCAAAAAGCCGATCGCCAGGTTGCGTTTCACTCTCTCCCCGTTAGATTAACCAATGCGTGCGGGCGGCACTGGGAAGCGAACACAGTATACCTACAGCGAGCTCGACGTTGAAGAGTTTGCATATACCACACAGACACGCCCCTTACAAACTGAACGAAGTTCGCCAAGAGGTAAAAAAAAACATTAACAGTCAAGTTCCTGCTTCATTTGTTGAATAAAAATGCTGGCTAGAATACAGACTTCCACGCATTCTTTTTTCTTTGGTTGTTTCATAGGTATTATACATGCAAAGAAGATTGTTAGGCTTTTATGGTACAGCCTGAGTAAAGACCAAGGTGACCAGTCCAGATCAGATCGGCCTCGCGTCCGTAATATATATACTTGCCAACACAATATGGAGGTCGGTTAACACTTCTAATGGCCACTATACTTCTACATCCTCTTACATCTCACTCAGAAGGCATCCAGTCCGTTAACGTTGAGTTTAACATGGAAATGCTCCTATTTGTCTCTAACGCTAGCTGAAGGATCTGCACAGTTATGGCTTAATGTCGCGCAACAAGTGTAGGCGGCGGGGATTTTGTGTACGTGAAGTAACCACAGACCCTGCCCCCGCATCGACCAGCAAAGTTATCTGACGAACTGGAATAGGTAAAGGCGGCTCAAACTGCACAGAAATAGCTGCCAGGCGTACCTCTCATGGATTTCTTTTTTTTTTTAAGGGGTGAGGGGAAGGGGGGGGGGGGGTCGGACACACACATCGACAATGCATGCATGCGTTTATATCTGCGCGTATCATTATATATACACCGATGTAAAAATTTTGGAAGGGGGGGGGGGGCGAGTTGAACCTCCTCTAACATCACCTCTCGTGCTAGCCAATGAGTATAGGTGAGAAAGTATTCTACTAATATGAATCAATTAGTTTAACCACAGCTTTCCAATTTGTCAAGCACACGACTTTTCAGAAGCATGGCAAATAGGGCACATTCACCGCAGCAACTTCTGAAAGCTTGCACTTCGTATGACGTGCGCGTCGCACATTTGCTGCGAAAAATACGATGTTCTCCTTGGTCCCTGCATTTTTTTTTCATCATTTCCGTCCGTTTATCACCTCACTTCACGGGAGACAATGCCAAAATAATAATATTGTGATCAAACTGAACACTGCAGTACTTCGGCGGTGCAGCAAGGACAATAACAAACAGTTAAAAACGTGAGGAGATCGCACATGCTTCGGCTGCCTCAAGCTAACGAAGGATACCTTGCGAGTCATGCCAGAGGCATCCGGCGCGCCAGTTCTCCGCGAGACCTTGATGCCGCCTGAATCATGTTCCAGCCGACGGATCCTCCTCCGCCGTTCTACCTGCGTATTCACCTGCGCTCGCCCGCCAGCGACAGCGCGCGATTCGAAGTACCGAAAGGAGCTCGTCGCGACATTCCGCTGTCGATAACAACGCAACGAACGAAGGCATTGGGGACAAAGAGGAGCACAGCGCAACTCAAGCTTCACGCAGAACGCACGAGAGACAACGTTGTTGGCTCAACTCGGAGAAGTGCGTGAGACGCGCACAAACGTCACTACGTAACACAGCGCAGAGACAAACCTTTCTGAATGTCCATCATAATTTATCTGCACGCTACTTAGCCAAACAGGCTAAACATGGCGACCGGCGTGGGTCAGCATACTGCACCGATTGTTTCGGATTCGCCACCTTAGGCCAAACAATAAATCAACAGCAGCAAGCAAAAAGGTGAGGCACAAGATTGATTACGCTGAGTGCAAGAGCGACGCCACCACGTTGTAAAAACAAAATAAAGACAAATAATTATTAAGCTTCCCAAATGAACTTAGGCGGAGTATAATCCGCGAAAGGGTTTTCTAAAACTGACCTGCCGCGATATACGCAACATTCATACGTTTTTTTTTAGTTTATTTTATTAACTTATTTTTTATAGACCACGTCGACTGAAGAATGTGAAGGCAGCAGTTGACTTTATTCAATACCTTCTAACACGCACCTTTTAACACGCTTAACCCATTCATTTTTGAACAGAGTAAACACGCGGTTGAGTTTCGGCTTCGTCACAAAATTAAAACTGCAGAATGAACGCACTAATATATAAACTGTCGCATAAAACTTCCGTCAGGCGTCGAAATAAATTATAACAAGTGATATGGTGATGCGAACGAACAATTTTACGTAGTAAGGCCACCTGTAGCGGGGTCGCTGGGTCTACCAAAGAGGTACGCAGAAAAAAAATACCAAGTGCCGTTTCTTTTTTCTGCCTGCCTCTGTCTACCGGCACGATATGATCCAGTCTCTGCGTCAGATGAAATCGATGTTACTCACCTTGCCTTCTTCGTGACAGCAATCAAACGGAGATGCGATGCAAAGTGTCAATCGCTTCCCACCGGACGCCGGTTTGAAGGCACTAGCCCAACGCCGTTGGAAATCCCGGTATCGGTTCGGTAACGCATACGATCACCACTGCCACAGCCCAGAAAACGCTCAACAAAGGTTTACCTTTCCCCAGGACCTCTCACAAAGTATAAGCGTCAGCACAAAGCAAGCACGACGGTATTCCGCGCGTTTGTAGTCTCACTATGCCGAATCCGCAAACTTTGCTTTGTCGATGTCAAAGTTATTTCACACTTTGCCGCGCAGGTATAGCGGGTACGAGCACCAGCGGCACCCGCGAAAAACCGGTTTTCACACTTGTGTGCACGTAGCTCCCTCTCGCAAACCAATTGAATACGATATCAGGAGAAACGACAAGAAACTATCCTAGTCTTTGGCAAAAGCATAGCAATTAACCTTAAAAATTTGAGTTGAAAATTAATATAAAATAGTTTTAGATTTATGAAGCAGCGAAAATTGTTGAAAACTTAAAATTCATTACATGTTCTTTTTTTGTATTTTGCAATGACTCTCCCGTCAACCGCATCGCTGTGGCTATCAATTGTTGTGTACAAATGGCGGTGTACACATTGTTTTGCGAAGGCGTTCAACGCAAGTATAAAGCTAGCTTATGCTCGAAGGCAACTGTGTTTATTGTGTTTCTAAGCTTTGCAACAGTCGTAATTCCATTCGTCTTCGCTTACAAGGACCTAGGCATGTATTATAATAATTATTTTTTCGCCCTTGTTGTTGCTCCTTGTTGGCAATGACCGCTGATGCACTAGTCTGCAACATGTGTCAGCAGCTTGTCTGTGAGCGCTACTATCGTGAATTCGCGTTAACCTTCTACCTAATGCTGCAATTTTTGGTTTTCAGGGTTCTGGAAAAAGATTGATCAGTACCAAGAACAGCCCGAAGTTCGGTTCAAACGTCGTCTGATAGTTGTGCTGGAAGGTGGCGAAGGACTCGTATTTTGGAGTTCGTACCCATTCTTAAACTCTCATGCTACAGGATTGAGCGTGCCCTTTGTAGAGGTAAGTGCTTGTTAGAAGTAGGAGTTACTCAAGGTGAGCCAACTCGTTACTATCGCTACTTGACTAATGGTTTTCGCACTGACTGTTAGTAGCGGTCATATGCGAAGCTCATTTGAAATTGGGCACTGTCGTGATGTTTGACGAATTTATAGGCTGTAGTGCAGTTGCGTAATTTCACATTGCTCTCCCCTCTACAGGATGTGGAGGAAGACTTCGATTATGATGGGAAAATGGACCAGCTGAGTCTCGGCATTCAAATGCCGCTACCAAGAAAACTTGACGTGCTTTGTGTGAAAATCCTTCTTCTGTTTGATTGTAGGATTGCGGTAAGTTGTTCTACATTTGCCTAAAAGTAAAACTGCGATGCTTTGCTTGGCTGAAGATTCACTATAGCACAATTATGTAGGCTTATTACAAAAGTGTGTTCAAACGAAGGAAAACACATCAAATGGAAATCAAGTGCAACAAGTTAGTCAAATGTATCGTGCTTAGCATGTGGCGTTGCAGTTCATGAAAGAGGGTACTTTATGAAGTTAGGATCTTCTCACAAGAAATCTTGGGTTAAATTTTATTCATGCGAATGCCTTCTACATGACCTAAAAAATATTGAAAACATACTTGCTGCTGTGCTTGCATTTCACTGTGGTCACCTCATTTCCTTCTGTTCTGCTGATTTTCAAGTTTTATTTGACAATATTCTTGAGTGTGCTTCAGCACACCAAATAAATTTCATAATTGCATAATGAAAATGCTAATCACTTTATGAATGCACTAATGTATGCATAAAAGAAGTTGAACATTGTACACTTCTGAATAGTGGCAATTTTTCTACAGTGCAGAAAAAAAAACAATTGCTTAATTGAAAGGTGCTGCAGGTTATGTTGCGCATATGGCTTGCTGGTGTGCCATTCCGGATCCACCTGAGAAACACATGATAGTATGCAACTTCTGCTGTGCCCTCTGGTACAAGTGAACAAAATAGACTTCATTGCTTCGTGGCTTTTGCTTCAGTTCTTAGGAAAAGTATGAACAATGTTATTACATGAAAATTTTCCCTTTTTTTGTTTCAAGAGCTGACTGATGGCTTGCAGCGTCATTTAATGCTTTCTCAACTTGCAGACCTACACCAGGGTGTCATATGAGGGGGTAGCATTTATAGACCATTCCTCCAGCATTTCGGGCTCGGAACTTTCCCTGGCAGCAGAATTGAGGCTTCATCAGAAAGAACTGCTACGACCTGGTTCACATGACAGCCGCTTTGAGGTACTTGTCTACAGTCTGTGCACATGCCATTTTGAAACTCTGACTTATGCTTAAGGCAAAGCCATTTAACTTTATCTAGTGAAAAAAAAAAATATATATATATATATATATATATCTGTTGGTTTGCAGCATTCCATCATCACACAAGACAGTTCTAGCATGTCTTCATTCAGTCTTGACTACATTCTAGATCAGTACTCAAAACGAAATGGTGAGTACTTTATATGCATGTTTGACAATAATTTTTCACTGCAATCTATTTCATTGCTGTGCAGTGACAACACAGCTGTCCAGTGTCCAAAGCACGTGGAGGGCTGCCTCAAATGCTACGCATTTCTTTGCCAAACTGAGGATCAAGTACCCAGTAGAGATTTTGTGGTATCCTTGTGCCTACACCACATATGGCAATTTAGGCTTATCTGTCCGTATGTGCTGCTTGTTTTTAACTGAAGTGTTGTTGTGAGTTAACATTTCAGTTAATTTTTCTGATATTTGGAATTCAATGTTGCAGTTCAGGAGACAGGTACTACGAAGAGAAAGAGTGCTTTTTTTAATAACTTTTCACACCTTGCTGTACTTACTGCATTAGTACATCAGAATTGCATTGGGTATTGTTTACTTCATTAACATATATTAATTACACTACAGCTCAAAATTTGAATATTTTATGTAATCTTGTCAGCAAATGCTGCCATTTCAGATTGTGCAATTTTGTGATGCACTACTGCACATTAACATTATTAACAAGAGAGATAATTGACATGTGCATTTTCTGTGGTAAAGAAATGGCAACATTAAAGTGAATGGCCATCTTGATATTTGCAAGGAATTGAAATAATGCATTACGGTGAATTGTGAAATTAGTGCAACCCCATCATGGTTGTGACCAGGTTGTCTGAGGAAGCAGAGCAGTGCGACTTGAAGACCCTTGATGCTGCTTTTGAGAGGCAGCTGGAATATTGCCATTCACAGGCATACCCTATAAGGTGAACAGAATGCAATCACTTGTCATAGCTGTGCGCAGCACCCTCTTGTTGGCTGCTGTACCTGACAACACGGTGAACAAGCACATATTTTTGCCACATAACGGAAGTTGCTTTGTCATGTGGTAAAGAACATTTCTGCCACAACAGCCTCACAGTCTAATTCATAATCGCTGCCTAAAGCGCATGAACAGTGCAAGGGAAGTTGAAATGGCTGCATGTGCACACGCAGGTTACCCGGCCTGCACACAGAAAGACCACAAAGCCTCACAGTTGTTGAGGTCTTTCTGTCAGGGAGCAATCACCAGAAAGAAAGAGCTGTGCAGAGTGTGTGGCTATGATTAGTGGCAATGCCCTTTTTACCTGGCAACCCGCATGTGAACATGCAGCCATTTCAACTTCCCTTGCACTGTTCATGTGCTTTAGGCAGCCATTATGGATGCTATGGATGGATGCTGGTACGGGAAAAGTACCAGAGTCTTGGAAGAACGCTAACATCATCTTAATACATAAGAAAGGAGATGACAAGGACTTGAAGAATTACAGGCCGATCAGCTTGCTCTCTGTAGTATACAAGCTATTTACAAAGGTAATTGCTAGCAGAGTAAAGAGAACATTAGAATTCAATCAACCAAAGGAACAAGCAGGATTTAGAACAGGCTACTCAACAATTGACCACATTCATACTATCAATCGGGTAATAGAGAAATGCTCAGAGTATAACCAACCACTATACATAGCCTTCATAGATTACGATAAGGCGTTTGATTCAGTAGAAATATCAGCCGTCATGCAGACACTGCGGAATCAGGGCGTAGATGAAATATATATAAACATTCTGGAAGAAATCTACAGGGGATCAACTGCTACCATAGTGCTTCTTAAAAAAAGCAACAGAATACCAATAAAGAAAGGTGTAAGGCAGGGGGACACAATCTCCCCAATGCTATTCACTGCGTGCTTACAGGACGTTTTCAGAAGCCTAGAATGGGAACAGTTAGGGATAAGAGTTAATGGAGAGTACCTCAGTAACCTGCGCTTCGCCGATGACATTGCATTGCTGAGTAACTCAGGGGACGAATTGCAACTCATGATTACGGAGTTAGACAAAGAGAGCAGAAAGGTGGGTCTTAAAATTAATCTGCAGAAAACGAAAGTAATGTACAACAACCTCGGAAAGGAGCAGCGCTTTGCGATAGGTAATAGTGCACTTGAAGTTGTAAAAGACTATGTCTACTTAGGGCAGGTAATAACCGCAGAGCCTAACCACGAGATTGAAGTTACTAGAAGAATAAGAATGGGGTGGAGCACATTCGGCAGGCACTCTCAAATTATGACAAGTAGATTGCCACTGTCCCTCAAGAGGAAGGTATATAACAGCTGTATCTTGCCGGTACTTAGCTACGGAGCAGAAACCTGGAGACTCATAAAGAGGGTTCAACTTAAATTGAGGACGACGCAGCGAGCAATGGAAAGAAAAATGGTAGGTGTAACCTTAATAGACAAGAAGAGAGCAGAGTGGATTAGGGGACAAACGGGAGTTAAGGATATCATAGCTGCAATAAAGAAGAGGAAATGGACATGGGCCGGGCATGTAGCACGTAGACAGGATAACCGCTGGTCATTAAGGGTCACCAACTGGATTCCCAGAGAAGGGAAGCGGGGTAGGGGGAGACAGAAGGTTAGGTGGGCAGATGAGATTAAGAAGTTTGCGGGTATAAATTGGCAACAGCAAGCACAGGACCGGGTTAACTGGCGGAACATGGGAGAGGCCTTTGTCCTGCAGTGGACGTAGACAGGCTGATGATGATGATGATGATGGATGCTATATACATCTCGCTCTTTGAGTTTATAGAAGATGTCCAATGAGGGGTTACTTATTACCACTGCTTGCTCCTTCAAATGTGTGCCGTGCTAAATGATGTTGCTCAGCACTTTAGTTGAAGTTTCTTGACACCACTCAACAGGTATCGTCCCGGGGTTTGGCAAGTCCTGAAGCATGCCTGGACCCAGTATTTGGCATTTCTTGCTATTTTTCTTTTACTGGGTGAAAGGATGAAGGAGTTTGTATTTGGGAATCAAATCCTCGAAACTTACCAGTCAGTATAGCTGGGAGTGACCAGTGCATGGAGTACTGTCTAACTCTTCAGATGCTTCCAGCAGTGTGCAGCACGGACCCAGGGCACCCACTGTGCACTCCTTATGGTAATTTGCACAGCTCTTACAGCACAGGTCAGTATCAGTTTTGTTTTGTTATTTGTGCTATTGCCCTTGCTATTTACTGTGCTGCAACAATCTTACTTCACTTACACTAAAGTTCATGCTGCGCATGACTATCAGCAAAGGGAAAAGGGAGGGTAATTGAAAAGGCACTCCGCTAACGGGAAAGGGTAGAGAAGCCGTATTTATTATAAAGTGTTTGACGTGAGTGTAGAGACAGTCAAGCATATGCACATTTTATTTATTTATTGTTCTTTTACACTGCAGCACAGTGGTCTGTATATTACATTATATATCTCTTTAAGCGCATGCAGGCGAATCAGGCTTAGTGCATGGACTAGAGGAATGAAACTGCGTAAGAAGTCCCAGCATGTAAACATGACATCACGGTTAAAAGCTGCACCATCTTTTGTTCTGCATCCATGGCTCTTTTGTATAATTCAAACAGGCCGCTTATGTAATCAAATGTCATCAACATGTAAAAAAATGAAAGATGCCACCACTGCTACTGTGCTGGTACTTCTTCACTGCTGTCCTCCACTGTTACTGATCCATCTGTAACAAAAAAGATAACCATTAATGCAAGTAACAGGTGTAGAATACAGCAATCATGTTTACCGAGAACACCCCTTAAGTTAGCATGTGCTGCATAGTACAACCATGTGCCTTGGAACGTGAAAGTACTATGAATTTCAACCATGACAGCTCGGCAAAAAAAAAAAAAAAACATGTGTACACCTTCCAACTGCCTATATTGCAGACTTCGTGCATGCACTTCTTGTGCAATTGCAACCGTGCTTTGTGCCACTCCTTGTGGTCATGAATTTAGAGATTACATCTTAGGAAGGTGGTGATGTAAAAAAAAAAATTATCGGCCTGCAGATAACCATTTTTATTTATTTATTTACAACATACGGCAAATAGGCCAAGCAGTGTAAGCACTTTATAAATCTCTCTAAGACAGATTTAAAATTGCCTGAACTCTTTCAACTTGTATTTGGCTTCCTTTGACAACATCAGCAGTATTAGTATTCTGTGGAGTTTTCTACAAGAGGCTTTATTGTTTCAAAGCTAAAGCCCTACATGTACAGATGTTGCTGTTGATTTGGGAGCAAATGCTAAAAAGAAAAAGAATGTGTAGTGCAAGTTTCAGACCAGCTTTTGTTTGTAACCAGCATATTAGTATTGTCACTTTCTTCATAGCAGTTGACATGCAAAAGCTTTTAGCAACAGGGTATAAAAAAGAATGTTGAAAATGCTGCATAAGCTCGATCCTATCATCAGTGTGGATGAAAGACTGTAGCAGCTGTAGAACAATTTTAAGATGCAAATGATAGTAATTAACCTGCTTATCCAGAGACATAATGTCCATTTAATAATGGACTGTACCATAACAGAGATGTGTGGAAGTCCTGTGGGCATATTACTCATTGCAGTTGTCCCTGTTGCAAGGACACATTAAGGCACAAGGCAAATGCAGTTTTGAAAAGCTAAGCTGTCAAGTTGCAACACGAAGTACTATTGAGGTTGAGCTGACGGTCCTTTTTATATACTACATGGAACAAATACATCTTAGCATAATAAATGGTCCCATATTATTACGCAAACTTGTTCATGACAGGCATGTTTCCTTCTATGCTTTTTCCAAAAAATTCAAGTTTGGCCCCATAGGATTATTCATAATCACCACCTATGGCAAATTGGGACTACTACTTTAGTCTCAAAGGCTGCTGCGATTCGGTTGTCAGGACGGGGCCTCCCCAGAATTCTCAAGTTGTGTACCACCCATGTAGTGGTCATGTTTATCGAGACATAGGCTGTGCGCACTATATAGTGCAGAACAGTGTTAATTAGTGCTCATTGCCCTAGCAGCTAAGCAGTGTGCACTAAATTGGCACAGAAGAAAGACAGTCTATTGCTGCTACCACAAGAAATTGCAAGCTTGAAAAATTGCAAACCTTGAAGGCTAGAAAAGACAATGTTAGGTTTCATAGTAATGTTACTACATCTAGAAATGATATAGAATGTCTATGAAAATTGCTTGAAGACACCATTACAGTGATCAGAGGACATAAGAAGGGTAAAATAATGACAAAGTTATTTTCATTGTGCATTATGGTATATAGCCAGGCGGCTGGAAAACTTCTCAGGTTGTATGTGTACACTGAGGGAAGCCCATATCAAAAATTTTCAGAGTTGAATAAGTCTTTGAAACACTCTCGATATCTAAAAGTGGTGAAAACATTTGTGCTCGAAACTGTATAAAAAGTTAATATCAAGTGGTCGCACATTGACGAACCAGAAGTGCCTCTTTGCCTAGGAAATATGTTCTGGCTCAGTGACAAACACTGCGCAAATAAAATTGAGTCGACTTGTATGAAAATTGTGTGAAGGATACATTATCAAATGGCGACAAAGGGCACTTTGCACACACACTTTTACTGAGATTTTTACTCGGCACAACTATGCCAGAACACCTTCCTAGTATGCTTTTCAGCCACAATATTACAGTGCTCCCTAATTTTGATAGCTTTTAAACAGCAAGACCGCAACCCGGCATGCATTTTGTTACCTTCAACCATTTATCTTGCGAAAGAATGTAGTTTGTTTTGCTTGCCCTTATAACTTTAAGTTATGCATGAGCATAGGATGCTATTTGCCATAAGAACGCCAGCACATAACATTCATACTGTATGAAGTACAGCTATGCAAACAGTCTGCAACTTCACTCAATACAAGAGGATTTCAGCCAGTGCTAAAGCAAGAATAAAAGGTCAATAAAAAGTATTCATACTCTCTGCAATTTGTAGTGTTGTTCTTTAAAAAAAAAAGACCACCTAATTCCACTCGTTCTCTGCACTTTGGTGCAGAGGACGAGTGGAAATAGGTGACAAAATGCCGTTTCCATGTGTAGGAGATGCATACCAACTTACACAGGTACGTATTGAAACATAAGTACTGCTGCACCCAAGTTTCTTGGTGAATGCACAGTCTGTAGCTTCAAGTGCATCTTACATGACATACTAACATTTAAGCTAAGGAAGCAAAGATATTTGGCCTGATGCAAAGCATTTTGCCTCATTTTTGGCACTTTACAGAATGTAGGGCCCTGCATTGTTGAAGTGTCCAAGGGAGAGTGCAAACTTCAATTTTTTTAGCACAGCCATTCACACTTCTCAAGCTAACTATTAGCTCCGACACAGAGTACAAGTCATGGCAGGTTCTCACAATCTTCCCTCATGATGGCTAAATAGTCATCACTAGTGTTTTGGGATGCCACATTTCATACTGACCACAATCTCTATTTCTTGTAGCAGCTAATCTTGCATGGGCTTTCCAATGTTGTACTGCCAGGACTTGTCAAGGACTAACATGTTTTAACGTTTCCCTCACACAAATACAAGTGTCGATGTGGTCATCAAGGGGCCCTACAACACTTTTTTTTAGACAGTTTGAAGACTGCCCATCGGCAGTAAAAGCTCCAGTTAACAAGCAAGGCTATAGTAACACTGCACGTGACGAGAAATTTGTAATTTTTGCTTGAAAGAGACACAAAATGCTCGCTGTTTTCCCAGAAAACTATGCACTCACAGGGACCAACTCCTTAGTCGGTGGTACACACACTGCCATCATAGAGGTTTATAATTGTTGAAACATTGTCAATACTGCTTGTGCTGTTTGTTCTAAGTTCAATAAATGAGAAATATGTATGCATGCCATTATCTTCAAGAACACTGATGAAGTATCTCATCTTCCCGCTTCCACGCTCGAGCGATGATAATCTGCTAAATGTTCAGTTTTATCCTACAATTATGCAAGGCAGGACCAAGCCTACAACACTGGTGCTATCGGAAAAATGCCTGATTTAGCTACTTTGATTTGATTTGGTTATTCAAGTGCATGCTTACTCCTCCCTCACAAGCTACTAGATATACTGGCGAGCGTCACTTCATGTTCCACCAATTGCAACCACTTAAAAATACGCTATCTGTATTTTAGCCATCAATTTGATGCAAGACAACACCGGTGTATGCCAGGTTCTTGGGTAGCTCAGCCAGACTTTAGCATGAAAGTTATCCTCCTTGTGCTACACAAGTACTGCAACTGCCACAGTGTGCCACTGCGTGCTGGGGTGGCACTATACTTGGCGACAACTTTTCTTGACAGCACTGTGGAATTTACAGAGCTGAAGTACGTGCCTGCTACTATGCAAGAAAATTGCTCAATGCTACTAATAATTTTCTCATTTTCTCTTCGTTTATCATGAGACTAGAACAGTTATGGCAAGTCGTAGGTAAAATACCATTATTGTTCCCTTGAAAGAATGCCTTCCTTTTCTTTCCATTCCTTAGACAGCACCACCATTTTAGATGGTCGCCCAATTCAGCGTGGCCATTTTCCAATGTAAATACGATTTCCATGACGTAGCAGGTTAGTGTGATGCCGCAAATGTGCTTTTTAGTTCTCCAAGAAAAATACACACGTAATATGGCACTAAAATGTACGCTAAACCATCGAAATGTTGCTCCAATTCACATTTTCATGTGTATAATCTTCTAAACATGTCAATGAAGCGAGCGAGAAAAACCGAAATCAGTTGCCAGCTGTTATACTGCTTGTGGAGCAACACGAGTGTGCCGAAGCCCCGTCTCCGTACCCCTCGCTCCGTTGTCAAGATGGTCTGAACGAAAAGTTTGAGTTTGCAATGTCTAGACATGCTGATATAGATTGTTGCCTCCATTTCATCCTTCTTTATGCAGCTTCCGATGTGTTTGTTGGGGCAAAAGAGGAAAGAATGTGCTCAGATCCTAGGGCATGCATATTCCTGTAACTATGCTCATACTGTCAAACCTCACTATAATGAAGCATTTCACTTTTCTCAAATTCATGTCTACAGAACACCATTTTATAGCAACAAATTTCATTGTTGCAGCCCAATTGAATTATTTGCTGGGGCCAGTGTTCATATAGTTCTGCATGACGAAGAGTGGCTGTTCAAGCAGAGCAGTGCATTTTTGGGTCGCGGTTTCTGGGGAAGAGTGCAACTCAATGCTCTCCTTCCTTGCCTTCAGTGTTGCAGAATGTTAAGCTTCGGTTACTTGAGCCTCAATGGCGTCGGGTGTAGGAACGCAGACAGCATGCACACACTGCCGAGCCTGTGGACTTTCTGTGGTTGGAGGTGTGGACGAGATGCCAAAATGTCCGGGGTACCTAAGGAAAATACAGCGTTTGTGCGACCTTGGCCTTGTGTTGTGTGGAGACTACGAGGGAGCTCGCGGTTCCTGCGTGCCTGGCTCGTGTTTGAATGTAGTGTCGGGTGGCATGTTCAGTGGCATGATGCCTCGCGTGATCGGTGGCGCGATCTGTGGTGTGAGCACTCTACGAGAACCTTATTAGGAAATGCCTCAAGGATCCTGACGTCACTAGCGCCTGCAACTCTTTAAAACTGGCAAAGAGATACGAGGAGGAAGCAGACTTGACTGGGCATCTGTCAGAGCTCCGCTCCCCAGCTTGTTGCCGTGTCTCTTTAGCAATGTATTAAACGCTGTTACTTGCCCTTGGCCGTCTCGCCAGTATGCTTCCAGGTCCGATGCAAGACGAGCACAGCCTGCTGATGGAGGCAGTCAAGATCGAGACATTTAACAACTGGTGGCAAGCGGTGGGATGCCGCAATCCTTTCGACGTTTCAAGGGCTGAGCTGCGAAACAAATCCACGAGCCGTCTCGTCTACCGGGCCACAACCATATGCAGAGCTGGCGGGGGTCTACGCAGGATTCTTGGCTGTTGAGTGCTGAGTGCAAGACTTTGTGTATTGAGTTTTGACAGGCTTTGCAAGTTTAAATGCGTAACTGGTAATTCAAACTATTGTTGTCGCTAAGGTGGGCTGCGGCAAGGTAGTTGTGTACAGTAGGGAAGGCCTCACTAAATACAGCCATGAATTTGAAGTTGCCGTGTAAACCGGAGTTATTTCTGCTTGTGAAATAGTTGCGTTCGGATGTTTCTGATGCGCTCCGGAAACCAGAATTGATTGAGGCTATTCTTGCTCTGGAGACTGCAGAAGATGAGCTGTCCGAATGTCTTGAAATAATTCAATTGATTGATTTGTTAGGTTTAACGTCCCAAAACCACCATTTGATTATGAGAGACGCCGTAGTGGAGGGCTCCGGAAATTTTGACCACCTGGGGTTCTTTAACGTGCACCCAAATTTGAGTACACGGGCCTACAACATTTCCGCCTCCATCGGAAATGCAGCCGCCGCAGCCGGGAATCGAACCCGCGACTTGAGGGTCAGCAGCCGAGTACCTTAGCCACTAGACCATTCTAGAATTCAAGAAAAGAAAGCCGCAGAAAGACAGGCAGAAAAGCTTAGAGAACAGCAAGAGAAGGAACTTGAGGAAAGGGAGTTAGAATTGAAACAATTGCAGTTTCAATACACAAGGAGCGTGAGGAGCAGGATCACGTCCTCGAGTTGAAGCGACTCGAGGTTTAAATAGAGTACATTCGAACGGCAGGGCATAAAAGCGAGGCAAACAGTGCAGGGGAGCACATATCATTCAAAATGACAGAACTTATGTGCCCTTGTAAGCTCGGAAAAAACATTGGGTTGTTTTTGGTGAACTTCGGGCGAACTTGCGAGAAGCAGGAGTTTTCCCTTGAGTCGTGGCCACAGCACTTGCTCACACTTTTGCCTGGCGAGGCAGCAGAAGTAATCGCTCGTTTGTCTGGTGAGGAAGTTGACAATTACGATAAAGTAAAATCCAGTTTGCCTAGGAAGTCCGAGGGGGTATTCTGGCAGAAGTTCCGCGAAACAAAGAAGGGAAGGAATGAGTTATACACGGAATTTGCCTATAAACTGAAGTCAAACATGGGGGAATAGCTTAAGGAGGAGAAGGCTTACTGTGACTACACGAAGGTTGCTGAGTGTTCTTTACTAGAGCGATTGTACAGCCGGTTACCAGAGAACCTTAGGCATTGGGTACAAGATAGGCCAGAGATGAAGTCTGCGGCTAGAGCCGCCAAGCTAGCAGAGGAATTCGTCATGCGTAGGGCTCGCGAAGGCAGTGACGATGGTCGAAAAGGGGGTCCCCATTAAAAATTCAAGCCAAATAGAGGGCCAATCAAAATGAAGGAAGAGCCAGGAATCGGGCATGCCCAAGCTGAAAATACAACGGAGTCGGAACAGAACCGCGAACTTGCGTTAGAACAGCAAAGGAAATTTGAAGCAAGGAAACCGTATCTTTGCTATAACTGCCACAAACAAGGTCACGTTGCGGCACAGTGTAAGAAACCAAAGGCAGTGTTTCTATCCGTCTGTGGTAGGGACGAGAATAGTGAACTGATCAAACCTTACATGCACGACCTTGAAGTGAACGGGATGCCATGTCGCGTACTGTGCGATTCTGCAGCAGCGATGGACGTAGTTCACAGCTCGTATGTTGAACCAGAAATGTTCACGGGCGAGTGCGCGTGTATTAGGCAGGCAGTAAAGTTCAACAGTGCATGCCTTCTTGTCGCAAAGGTATTGATGAAAGGTCCTTTCGGAACTCTCAAAGATGGAAGCTGCTGTATCATAGGCACTTCCTCTTCAATGCCCTTACCTGTTACTGAATAGGTCGGATAAGATGCTGCGGGAGAGAGGGCAGCTGTTTGGAGAGGCTAATGTTATGGCACTGACGCGTCCGAAAAGTCGACAATTCACTGCAAAGGCAGTTGCTGAGTCACCTTTAGCTGAGATCATTCACTCACAGGACTCCCCAGTGGAAGTTGAGCTTGCGCTAGCATCACACCATCAGGAAGCTCCATCCGCGGTGGATGAAGCTACGGCACAGGCACCCTCATAAATATTGGAAGAGCATTCTAGGGACTTATTCATAGTGTCAACATCGGAAAGCTTAGAGCGGCTGTTAAGGGTAGACAGCATGGCCTTGAAGGATGCACAAAATAAAGACCTGATTCTGCAAAATATATAGAGCAGGGTAAATGAAAAGACGGTACAGAAAAACATGCGTTATTATGAGAAGGATGGCCTACTCTACAGCAAGTATGTAGACAAAAGGGGTGTAAAGTTTGATCAGCTAGTCATTTGGGCATAAAAATAAACGAAGGGATGGCTGTTGCAGGAGTACTATCGGCCAGGCTGTTTCTGTGACGCAAAGCGATTTGTAAGGACATGCAACACGTGTCAGCGTATAGGGTAGCCGGGTGACAAGCCCAGAGCCCCGATGAAGCTGGTACGTATCATCACAAAGTCATTTGGCTGGCTTGTAGTGGACATTGTAGGCCCACTTTCGGTGACATCGTCTGGGTCTAAAGCGAAAAATACAACAAGTGTAGCATTGCAATCTGCTAAAACCATACGGAGAACGGGAAGAAGTGGTATGCATGATAGTAAAAACTCCCAAGGAGATTCCAGTAGAGTTTCCAGGGCTTGTGTCAGTCGTAAACGGTGAGGCTTGTGATCCAGGCTTGTGATCCAGGCTTGTGAACCAGTATTCAAAAAATTACTATCGAAAGCGCAGTAGGGACCGGAGCATAAGACGAAGCTCTGGAATGTCCTTACGAATTTCAGAACTTATTTGTGGATAGGCCAGGAAGGACCTCTCTTGTCACTCACGACATCGATCTAACATCCTCATAACCCATGCGTAGCAAAGCGTACAGAGTGTCACCGCGCGAACGAGAGATTATGTATTTCGAGGACAAAGTTGTTGAATTGAATGTGACCGAGTTTTGTGGGAGCGATTACACTTCACCCTTAATCTTAGTTGAGATGCAAGGGAAAGATCTGCGCCCTTGCGTAGACTATCACAAGCTAAACTCGATCACCACCAAAGACCAGATTTATCTGATACCACACAATGTAGAGCGCATCGAGAAAGTTAGTGGCGCTCGATCCACGCTGGATCTTGTTCGTGGCTACTGGCAGGTTCGTCTGACAGAGAGGGCTAGCAGATAAGCAGCTTTCATATTGCTCTTGGGAAAGTTCCACCCTAAGGTATTAAGCTTCGCATGCCCCATACTGTTTTTCAAGCCTTGTGGACAAGGTGTTGCGAGAACTTGGGGATTTTGCTTTACCCTACTTGGGCGATTTTGCGATATACTTGTCCTTTTGATCGGCGCACATGCGAAATCTGCGAGTGGTGCTGGCGCGATTGTTTGAAGCGGGGCTCACTGTGATGGTACCTGAATGTCAACTTGCTGAGGTTATCTACCTAGGTCACCAAATCGGACAGGGACTCCTCCGACCTTCTTAGCTCAAGGTGGCTGCCATAAGAGATTTCCCACGACCACGCTCCAAGACAGACATCCGCTCATTTCGGGGGTCGCGAATTATTATCCACATTACATTCCACGATATTCCAAACTAGCTAGCGCTGTAACTAATGCTCCCTGGAAAACTGAGCCGCAGACTGTCGTCTGGGATGAGCGCAAAAAGGAGGCTCTCAACGCTTTGAAAACCGCCTTGACAAGTCAGCCTCTGCTTAAATCACTTTACTATTCGAAAGAGTTTATAGTTCAGTGTGATGCCAGTGAGCGAGGCATTGGAGTAGTGCTGTGCCAACAGGAAGAGGATGGTGAACACCCAGTCATTTACGCCAGTCGTAAGCTGAGTGTGCGATAACAAGCATATAGTGCAACCAAAAAAGAATGTGCGTGCTTTTTATTGGCAGTGCAAAAGCTGTCGTGCTACCTTGCGAGCTCGAAGTTCACCATCGAGGCGGACCATTGTCCTCTCAAATGGCTGCTAACAGCTTCTTCCAAAAATGGTCGCCTTTTGCTCTGGAGCCTTGTTCCGCAGCAGTATTCATATGAAATACGGTACAAGAAGGGGAGTCTTAATGGCCATGCTGATGGCTTAAGCCGAAGCCTCTAGGCCATGAGTTAGCCTCAGATAATTTTTTTTTCTTCCTGACAGGGTTTTGGTGTTATTTCTTCCATACATTTGGGAAACCTGTGTGTTGTCAAGTGAGCAACGAAATCAGGGCTGTGTTTTTATGCTCCTGCTTGTGTACTAAAATTATCACTTCTGTGTTTAAAGCAGGCTTGGCAGAGTTCAGTGGGCACTCGTCTCGCACTTGCTTTCTCGGTGGCTGTTTTTCTCCATGCTCCCACTGCAGTTAACCCCAGCCTCTGGCATGCCTTGTATTTATCAGAGAACCTTCGTAGGATGGAACAAGGCCTGGACCCAGGAATAGACCTTGCCCCAAAATGAAAAGGCTGTGAGCTTCGACGGCGGATCCTTTTGGCAGTCGATGCTATCTGCTATCATTCAGCAACATCATCCGGGGGGGGGGGGGGGGGGGGGGGGTCTGTTAATTTTTGATTACTTGAGCCTCATTGACGTTAGGTGCGGGAACGCAG
Organism: Rhipicephalus annulatus; assembly: GCA_013436015.1. Classification (NCBI taxonomy): domain Eukaryota; kingdom Metazoa; phylum Arthropoda; class Arachnida; order Ixodida; family Ixodidae; genus Rhipicephalus; species Rhipicephalus annulatus. The sequence goes on along the minus strand of WOVY01002473.1, from coordinate 133,271 downwards.
ACAGCGTGAGCACACTGCCGAGCCTGTAGACTTTCCGTGGTTGGAGGCGTGGACGAGATGCCAAGGCACCCAAGGTGCCCGAGACACTACTGCGGAAAATAAAGTGCTTGTGCGGCCTTGGCCTTGTGTTGTGTGCGAGACTGCAGGGGAGCTCACGGTTCCTGCATACCTGGCTCATGTTTGAATGTAGCATCGGGTCACGTGCTCAGTGGCGTGATGCGTCACATGATCGGTGCCGTGATCTGTGATAAGAGCGCTCTGCGAAGACCTCATTACGGAATGTCCGAAGGATCCTGACATTACTAGTATCTGGAGCTCTTTGAAACGGGCAGAGAGCTATGGTAAGGGGGCAGTCTTGACTGGGCAACTGTTGTAGCTCTGCTCCCCAGCTTGTTGCTGTGTCCCTTTGGCGATGTATTAAACTCTGTAACTTGCTCTAGGCCGTCTCGCCTGTATGCTTCCCTCTTTGCCGGGTCCGATGCAAGATGAGCACACCCTGCTGACAGAGGCGGTCAAGATCGAGACATCTAACAAGAAAAAAAGAGAGCACTAAGCTGATTTGTGGCTTGCAGGGACCCTAGTGTGCACACTATCCTACTGTATATACGCTGCATAGTGGCCAAAGTTGCAGCATAGTTTCACATTCTGTGCCATGCATGCTGTGCGTCGGCACCCGATATGACGCTTTTGTTGTTGCAGAGTGTCGAGTAACAAGCGTGATTACCCATAGAGGCAACAGCACTAAATGCGACAACCTCTTTTCTTCTAAGCAATCATTGAGAAAATCTATGTCGATGTGGCTGGTATCTTGCAAGCGATCTTGATTGTTGTCGGAAAGAGCCACATAGTTTGGGACATCACATGGCCGACTATCTATGACCCTGAACTCGGAAAGAAGCTATTATAGAGACGGCGTAAATTCCCAAAGAAAGCAATTGGACCAGACACCTTTATGACATATATAAAATCTTTTCCAGTGGGTGTGCTCTCTGCACTTGTGCTATTGAAATGATTTTGAAAAGCATGAGCATTTCTGGTAAGGGCACTGCTGCAATTCTTCAAGATAAACATCACCTACTGAAATCTAGACCTGCTCTGATTCCTACACTCCAGGGCTCCTGTTCTAGTTAGTCACTTGTGCCACTAGGGACAGCATGCCATATGACCAGTGCAGCACTAGTTAGCACCTGTTGGCGGTGTGCATCGCAGTTGATGGAGATGTTTTGGCCAGCAGAGTACTATAATTATGTACAAGTGCACAATATTTTGGAAGTAAGAATACCATAGAAAGCTATATCTAAATTATTTGAATTTTAATGCACATTGTAAAGGTCTCCTAACAGCGAAATTTTGTTTGTGACTTTTTTAACCATGATTTGTAGCCTTGTCTGGTAATCCCAAAATAGAATTGTAAATGCTACAGTGTATCATATAATTAACGTTAGTGTCATTAATTGTGATCAATTTTAGCATCACTTCAAAACGCCCATTTAAATATAGAAAACTAGTGCACAACAGTGGGGGAGAGCCTGAGACCACATACGCTCTAGCTTGCGTGACACCGAACTCGCGGTTTTCAAACCAGAGGACCCGCTCAGTGAAAGCTGAAATGATGTGGGTGCTTTAAGTGGGCTCCCTCAGGAAAATGAAAAAGCATTGCTGAAGTAAACAGCTGACACCATTCGTAGCCCAAAAAACTAAAAGCAAACACCAGTAAGAAACACGTGTCTGCATCTGTTTTTTTTTTTTTTTTTCACTACGAATATGATTACAAGCTACTCAAACCAACTAGCCTACATCACCGCCTTGATAGCCAAAACCACCTTGAGAGCATCCCGACAACAGTGCAAGAGAGGCGAGGAATAATAATCCTGGTTGGGTGCTTGTCATGGTTTCGTGTACGCTCCACAAATGTTCTGTGATGTCGCCAATACTCGCTTTTTAGATGTAAAGCAGCTCTTTGACCAGCCTGTATAATGCTGTCCCTCCTACAAGCATGCCGCAGGTGTTAGTGCAGTGCCAAGTAGGTCACACTGTTGCTGCGCGTATCATCACACTCCCCTCGCCTGCCACGGCGCCTGCAGCTGCCGCCTCGTCCATTCACCCGCAACACCTGCCGTGACTGCCGCTCGCTACACCGCGAACTCGTCGGTTCAAGCTCAAGAAACCTGACGCGCGTCTAACATACACATTGAAACATGTCTGTTTGTGTCACCTACGAGACCTACGCCAGCCATCGCTTCAAACGAATTTTCCAGCCCTCATCGCAGTGCCCGCATTAGCGCCGTTCAACCCGTGACGCCACCTGTGCACAACGCTACTGCTTCGCATCCCATCAGGGTGCCCTTCAGGGAGATGGTCCAAGTTTTTTTTTATGAAATGTCACAAGGGTTTTTTTATGAAATGTCTCCATCATGCTAGTGGCAATGTCACGAGGTGCTAAAAGTTTGGATGAGCGCTCACGCTTACTTTAAAACTAAATTAAAATATTTTAAAGGCAACGTTTATTACTAATGATTGATCAGACGTGCCCAGAGCTGGAGCAATATCAGAGAACACAAGCATTTAGAGTTTCCGAATTTGGTGTGGGGGATTCTTTAAGTACAAAGAGTCGTGCAAGAAAGGTGAACAGAGTTCTTGAGTGACGACACTAACCACAAGCAACTGACTACATACAAAATTTCCAGCAACACACAAGAGGTTCAAAAGCATCATATCTGGGCTAACAAAATCTGGGTTTGAGGAGTAAAATAAGCTTTAAAAAAAAGAGAAATTATACAACTGTGTTATTGCTTGAAAAAAGCTGTAGTATGACAGTCAAAACATTTGTGAGAGAAAAAAACTTATCTACTATTACATTGAGTGCTAGCAGGCCTATGAGAACTGGAACAATATATGTGCCATCCCCCCCCCCCCCCACCAAAGAGCCAAATCCCAAAACCAAAACTGGGCTAAATATCACGAGAACGTAAAGCACACTGAAGTATCTAACTTTCCTTTTGAATATTCGCTAACAAAATGAGGCAATTCCTCGTTGCAGCATGAGCATAAAAAACTCATTTTGAATAGGAATGAGCCAAACCTTGCACCTCTTTTAAATAAAACTGAGGCAGATTAATTAAAGCAGTTTTGTGTCAATAACTGACCAAAACAACCAACATAGCCAAACTCAACCTGTGTCATTTGTGTCCTAGTTGCTTTGCTATCATAGTGTTATTGGGCAATTACTTTTTTTTTTGGGGGGGGGGGGGGAGTAGGTACTTGGTGAAGGACATGATGTTATATATGGCGAAACTCTAAGAGTATAAAGAGTAAGAGGCTGACTTCCCCACTTCATTCTGTTCAAGTTTTGCACTACAGCATCCTGTCCTTGTTTCAATCCAAGACGATATACTTGGAATGGAGACAATTGAAATTAAGATATTGGGCACAGATATATTCTTTGAAGAAGTCATTCGAAATGGTGTGACATAAAACCAGTTAAGGAGAAGAACTGAAACATTTTTGTTAAAGCCTAGAACAAGAAAACACCACTGACAGTCCAAAGCAGTGCAGCTGTTGTTTGGAGGGACTATTCGCTCTACAAGTGAAGTTATTGTTGGTGTTATTATCATCATTCATAGAAAATATCAATAAGCACTTTTTATGTTAAATCTTTGGCTTCTATGTTTCGTGTTTATAATTACCCATCCCTTATGTAATACTCCCTCACTGGTCTTTAAGGAAATGAAATGAAATGAAATTACGCCCAAGCAACAAAGGACTGCACCAACGAAGGCACAAGGACGGTTCCAATTTCGTCACAAAATATGGCTATATCATTCATTCCCACTATTTAGACTTTCTTAGCATAGCCGATTCATGCCTGAATAAATGTTTCTATCTACAAGAGCAAAATCGAAATTTCGCTCCCATTACTGACGATACTAATGGGCTACTGTAGTTGCAATATAGGTTAGAGGTATTTTGGTGACAGGAGCACACTCGCACAAAATTGTTGGAGCAGGGCTTGACCATATGTCAGTAGCAAATCATTACATTTTTCTCAGTTTCACTTAAAAAGGACTTTGCTTCACGTACAGTACACTCTCAAGTAAACAGAAATATGTTATACAAAATTGCTGCTAAATATGAAACTGCCTCTAATATGATTGGTTTCACACATGAGTACTGTAACCCTGCTCATCACACAATAAACGGAACTCCTGATAAATGGAACATAATTTTTCGATGCCTTCAGGTTTAGTCTATTGTATATTTCTACAGACGTGTACCCTAGGTCTGAAAATAAACAACCATCAGCTGGCATGTCAGTGGCCTTATTGGTTCTCATTATATATAGCAGCAGAAGAAAAAAGTATGTGGCAGTGTCCCAGCAGGCAAATTAATACTAATAGTATTTCATAATATTTTCTGATAGTTCATAACAAAGGAATGACTACAGCACTTCTGTCTGTCCCAGTCATCTATTCATGCTCACTACTAGCTTTTAATATCTACAAGCCTTGATATATCCACAATACAATTAGAATATCCAGGAAAGATGGTTCAACATGTCCTCTGAAACCTTTGTTTTTTTATGTATATATACACACATGCTGTGACACTTGCACATAGATAGAGAAGGGTTGGACCCCTTGGACCTCTCTGAAACAAAATCTTGACTACACCCCTCGCTGCTACATAGCGTACAGTTCGTCAAGATTGTGCTTGTAAGATCACAGTAGCCTCAAGTAGCCATCTGCTCCACCTAGGCTCATTTTTTTGTCAGTCACATCAGACAGTCTAAGCTTATTTTACATAAACTTTGCAATGAGTGTTTAACAAGTCGAAAAACTTGCAAACAATAACTCTATAGTATGTTATTTTGTTTCGATCGGTGGAACAGTAAAAAGCATCCCTTTAATTAGTAAAGCTATATACTTTGTAACTATACGGTTTTACATGCAAATCAACTTACTGTACAATAAATACCTGAACACAGTGAACTAAAACATTACCTAAGCCCTTTTCTAGGTTAATGAAGAAAGTCATATATGCTGGCGATTTGTGACAACTGAAGACAGGCATTCTAATAACAATGTCACCGAGTAGCAGATGAACAGGTAATGAAAGTGACAACAATTGTGAACGGTTGAATGAGAGCTCCTATAGAAACCAGGCTATCTGAGCCGGTTTGGAGTTCTAGTACTAGGTCCTGCTGGTGAATGCATAAGTGTACCATCTCTGGCAGTCGGAGAAAAATAAGCGCTGATCTTAACCTTGCAGTCAATGATGTGTAATGGCTCATTTTGTGCGATCATCTCTTTTTTGTCACTTCTCTGCACATTTGGCTGCTTTTCTTTTTATGCAGCAAATTCACTGGCACATGTCGGTGCATTTGTTTGGGCATACCGTGAATTCCTTGCAAGTTTACTGACAGAATTGGTCGATTAAAGTCCAGCGCTCTGTCATAAGTCTTTTCCGTTGAGATTTCTATGCTAGTAAATTATCTCACAGCGAATGAGTCCGGACAGTGCTTTAATGACAAGTATAACACAGCCTGGAACATATCCCAAAGCTGTATTTCACATTAGTTTTGTGTTCAGAGTGATTTTGAGTAACGGAGGAAAGAAACTTAAGTTATTCTTCAGCCTCTACTGATGTGTCAAACGGACTGCAGTACAAACCTGTGGTGGAGATTACATCAGCCAAAAACTCGTTCAACGCTTCGCGCTCTTCATCATTCCCTTCCAGGTCAATGTCTTCCAAGTCAACTTGGGCGTCGTGCACAGCTTCAATTCCTGCAATAGACATTGATGCACTTATACGTTAACACAAGTAATCTAGTAGTATGTACCACTGATAAAAAATTTGATGTCGAAGCGTTTCCATAACACTCTTTTAATAACTACATGATGGATTCACTATTCAATTTAATGCATGCTACACGTGATGACAGTACCTTTAATCTTAAAAAGAAGCCAACTGTTTCTTCATGCAAGGTTGTATATGTAAGCACACGTGTTTTTGTGCGTGTGAAAGCGAGGAAAGGTAAGTTGCGAAATGCGAACAAAAGTGTCTCATGTAGATTACAGGCATGCCAGTTTTATATTTTGGTTAGCCATAATATCAGTGAAAAAACATATGCTTGGTTTCTGCGTCGGACAATTAATTTTATTCATGTACATTATATTGCAGTTTGACTGCAGCATAACATTTATTTTTCATCACCATGCATACGATGGACACTAATTATCCCACTTATAGTATTGCAACAGCAAAGTAACTATACTTCACTGTAAATCTGAGAATCGCCACATCTTTACAGCAGCTTTTGAAACAACATGCCGATAATTTTGAAATTTAGCATGATACTTCGCTTTGTCCTAATAACATGTAGAGAATTTCATTAACCCCGCACAAAAAGTCATCATACAGTAAAACCTTGTAAATACATATCTGCCGTAGAACGCGTAATAACTACACACTAACCATACAATTTGCAAGCACAAATCTGCATCTTCTGACGTGCGCCATGCCGCCAACAATGAAATAAGTACATTAGTCCAGCAAATATTGCCTATAGACACCATGCAGTCGAGTTTTCCAATCTGAATGCAACGCCAAGACACATAGCCTAGCAGATGAAAAAAGCAAAATTGAGACGGGATCAGTGAAAATAAAACGCGATGTGCACGTCTCGCACCCTGTATCACAGACAGAATTGTGACCGGCAAACACGGGGGACGCGTGCACACGTCTTTTTATCTGCATGCCCCTAACGGCCAATGTCAGCGACTTTGAGACAGAGCAGTCTGAGCAACGTAGGTCCCTCTGATCAGTGAACGGTGCCTATGGAGCCCACTACAAAGCTCTTTCTTTTTACCAAAGCGCAGAAAAAGTTCTGGCACTCTCATACGACAGTCCGATAGTGCGTAGTGACGATGTCAAGTAGCATTTCGAAACAACGCAGCGGCACCCGGGCTGTGTTCCCGGATACCCAACGACTGACACAGCAGCAGAAGGTACATAATCGACTGTCGGCAATACATGCGTACCGCGATATGCATACTTAGCGAATATTAACTTCTTTTTTTTACCACGTTACGCTTGCATGCAGCTGATCGTTTACTGGCTAGCTGCGTGCAGCGCTTTGCCTGCTGGACATTCGCTGTGACTTAGCCACTTGCTGTACAATACGTCCACTTCAGCTCGCAATGCACATATGCGACGAGTAGCCTGTTGGGTTAACCCGGCGATAACGAGCCTCCTGCGAACTATGCGCACTTCTCGATGCTATAACAATCCTGACGGCAGATGAAGCCACGTTCAGGCCGTTGCCTAACAAAGTGTGCAATATGGTTACAACAGCACTATGCTTATTGTGCTGCACTCATGCGCTTGACGCGATACCATCAGTACAGCGTAGTTTCTCGATGTCCGCGACCCACAACACTCGACTCCGCGTTAGCGAGCCGCTTCCACTTCTGCAAACGTGGTACGTGCAATATGATTACGGTCCTGCACAACAAGGCTGCATCCAACGCATTCAGGTAGTCTCCTAATAAAAGCGTGCTGTAGGCTTAAAGTGGCACTACACCCCACGCGTGCCCCAGCGAATCGCTCGGAATACTTAGTGTGATAAGGCTTTTTGTCGGTGATAAGTGATCATACCAGCACGTTTGTCGGTGGTCGCCACTCACACGTTCATTCTCTCCAGATGATTACCCGCAAAGGAATCCCCGCAAGCGCATGGAAGTTAGAATAATTGATTGGCCGATCTCCGCACATTTAGAAACAACGAAAAACCGTTCGCAGCACGTTGCGGCGTAAGAAGTTCAGCGGTGCAGTAAAATTTTATGGCAGAAAAAGTGATCGCTGTGCGCAGCTGGTATGCACTAACTGTAGGTGTAGGACGAACCACTACGGCTTAAGCGGTCACCGAATGCACTAATCTCTCTGGAACTGGGTCAGGAATTCATCACAACTACTTTTTAACTGTTAGTACATTGAAAACGGATACATATTAACAAGGTTTGACTGTATTGTCATGAGGCACACCATTGTGAGGTACTCCAGATAAATTTTGATCACTTGAGGATTATTTGATGTGCACCTGAGTGACATGAGTATTCTGCCATTGCTCTCTCAGCAAATTGCAGCCACTATGGTTGGGAATCGATACCTGCGTCCTCAAGCTTAGCAGCACAACGCATTACCTGCTAAGTTACCATGGAAGATTACACCTGAAAACACAGTTTTTTTTGTTCTTGTAACTGCAATTCACAGATGTGTACTCTTTTTCTGGTAAGAGCAATTTGAAAATTTAATATATGCATATTCGTCTCTCACTCATCTTTAGCCTGCAAAGTCTTTCGAATGGTTCTTGTCATTGCAGTTCTGAAACAAGCTTCTATAGAAGTGCAAAATCACCGAAGAGTGCCAGACTGGAAAAAAATTTATTTAAAGACATGAGAGCATGCAGTTTAATTCTCCATAACTGACCCTCCTGCACAGGTTAGCCCATCTCCTTAAGGTCAATGGTGCTCAGAGACAATTGATTCATGCATGCACTTCTTGCACTTCTGTTTTAATATTTGACCTGTCCAGCGCTCCGATATATGCTTGTGAGATAGATGCCCTGATCGCTTGGCTTGCTGCTGATGGTTCTCTGTCTTGGCTGCTCAATCGAATTGCAGCTCACTGAGCACTTAGTTGATGCTGCATACATCCTCAGAGAACTGCAGTACCGGTACTAAAAGACGATCTAGTCTTTGTTCTAAAAAATGTGAATTCTTCCTTTGGTCATCTCTTCAACACTTAAGCATGTAACTGTATTTGTGTTCGTATCCTTGAACGTTGTCAAAGGAGCTTTGGCTTTTTCTGCTTCTTGCATAAAGCACTACCTCTTTTGCATAATCTACCAATATTGGGTTCTTAGCACGGCTAGCTTGCAGGGCTCAACCAGGGATATGTACCAATGACAATTAGGCTGAAATCCAGCAATTAGAGTATCAATGTCAGTTTTCCAGGCACTTCAGACTACAGTCAACTCCAAATACATCCTCTATAATGACAGGCGTCGGACCATGTGCTTCAGAAAGGACTGGTACAATACACTTTGAATTTATCATGTTAGAGTTATGTCTCAGTTTTTGTTTGTTTATTTCTTTCTTCTCTTTTTTCCACATTTCTGCTCACCTATCATTTATGAAGCAGGCAGTGTGATGAATGTCTGTGTTTTTGGCATTAAAGTTTCAGTTGGCAGATGGCCTGCTCATCCTGTGCTTTTACTCTCTTTGTGTTTCACTTTTTGTTGCACTGTCCTTTAATTATATCACCAAGATGAATAGCCAACTACTCTGGCTACAAGCACTTGAATTTCTTTTTATTTTGCAACATCTTTGGACATGTTCTCAATAGTTATTGCTCCCTATAATTAATTTTTTCACATAAGATGGTTGTTAGTGACTATGATCCCAATGTAAATGCACGGTCGCATCATGTGTTTCCAGAAGCAACACAGGAATAGCAGGAGTACTCACAAGCACATTGATATAAGATGTAAGTGGTACAACAGAGCACAGATTGTAGTACTATGTATAGCATAAATGGAAGAACCCTTTAAACCAAACAATTGCTTTTGTGAAGTGGGCAGTTAATAATGGTAAATAAACATTTACTCTTTACCATACAAGGTTTTCGGAAACCCCCTTGTGTTAAGCATGTGTCTGAAGTATTTCAAATCATTAAATGTAAGCCAGTTTTGGCACATTGTTTCTTTGTTTTTTCATGGCAAAAGAAACACAGGATGCTGTAGTAGTATCATTCCTTGTTAACAACATCACACAGACCACCACCACGGCCACCATTGTTCTTGCACAATATATTTTCACATTAACCACAACACGTAGCATTCAGTCAAGAGATGCCAATGTTCTTGTATCACGAATGTATAGGGCGAGTATACAATTTTGTGTACTAGTTTTGTGCACTAGTTTTGTGTACACAGTTTTGTATATTAGGCACACAAATGTGGACTGTGAATTTTAACTTGTAGAAAATAGGATGAAGGTGCTGATATAAACAACTGCATGTACTTACGGTGCAGTGTCCCTTGTTCTTTGTATGCTTCAAGATCTCTGCGAAACACTTCTCCAAAGGTCTCTTGCCTTTCTCGAAGCACTTCTCGCTCTTGTTCTTCCAGCTGTCGAAGCAGCGTTTGGTGGTCTTCCTCCAGTTTATCTAGACAACAGACCAAAAGGTAACATTTTTTTTTCAGCTACCTTTCTTTTCAGCATGTGCATCATTTCGCCACAGGCGTGAACATGTGATACAGCAGGCAATAATGCTTTTGTTACCGATTGATATGTGGGGTATAACGTTCCAAAACCACCATATGATTATGAGAGACGCCGTACAGGAGGGCTCCTGAAATTTCAACCACCTGGGGTCCTTTAATGTGAACAAAAATCTAAGTACACAGGCCTGAAACATTTTCGCCTTCATCAAAAATCCAGATGCTTTTGTCAGTGTACTTCCAATAAAGCTTTCAAAATCTCTCATTTTGTGCAATTCCTTTCTGAGCACAACATTGTCATAGGCTGCAAAAAGTGCATTTCACATTGCTTCAATAAGACTTGAGCATGAAAGGGCATCACTTCAGGTACCTCCACCTACAACAGCATTCCAAAAGTTTTTACTGCAAGTAGCTACGAAAAGGAGGAGGAGAAGGTGGAGAAGCCTTTCAAAATTTTATTTTATTTTTCAATTTTCCAGTGTGTCATAAATGTCCCCCACTGGCAGGAAAAATAGTTCAATAAGTGGTGCTACACACTGATAAAATATTTATAAAGATTAATTCCTGAATATTGTAGTTTACAACATCTCGATTTAGGTTGCTTTGCTGTTAGCTTTTACAGCACCTGTATGCAAATGTATTATGTAGCGTTATGAAAGCCACAGCATGCTGTAGTGATATATATGCATACACCCACAATCATGTCTACTGGTAAATAGACTGACTAATTGATGAGGTTTAATGTTTAATGATAAGGTTTAATGTCAGTAGCTCTGAATAAATTTTCTCTACCTGGAGTTATTTTTAGAGCTACATGAACAGCGCAATTTCGGGTGCAAAGTGAGCCTGAGTATCGAAGTGTAAGTGCGAATAAAATATTTCTTGAATATTTTTCCGATACTTTGAAGTAACATTGCAGAAAGAAAAGTTGGAGAGGATTCCCTCAGCATATTTTTATGCGGTATCAACATGAAAGTGTTTCTTTTCACTAGATTGCTGAAGAGCTGGCAAGGTGGTGTTTCATAGTTGTCTCATCAAGAATGAGGCGATGTCGAGGCCGAATTATATTGATGTACATGATTTGGTGCAACCAAAACGTTGCCGACAACCCTGTAAATGTGGATTTCCTCAGCCTCTCCTCCAGTTTAAACTTTTGTGGAAGCCCAACTGATGTGGTGGACAATGGTGTGCTCCCTTCAAACCTGGAGTTATAAATCTGCCTCGTAGACATCAATATATATGAACATCTAATATTTTAAATGCTAAAAATTTTTGCACCCAATTTATCAGACTACCCACTCAAATTTCAGGTCCGAAACAGCATTGATTGAGCCCCCACTTCTGTCACATCTATCAACTAAATGAGTTAATACATTAGCGACCATAGTGGAGCCTCAGAGGCAGTTTCGTTGCAATACGTGAGTATAATAAGGTGAAGCATATAACAAAATCTGAAGGGGCCACTTTTAACCAGATGTTGACTGTACTTGTCATAGGGAAGTTCGAATAGTAAAATTACAGTGTGACTCGAATTGAATAGCAAACACTATTCGAAAAATATTTGAAATTTTTAATATTCACGCACTTTTTTTTTAATATGCACCTTGCATTCATGCATGAGCATTCTTACGAACCTTTTTCATTCATCCCTATGCAGATGCCACAGGTCGAAACGACCTCATGCTCAGTAACAGAATACCATATGCACAACAACAAGTTGCCAGCAAGTAGACTAAGCTAATTACTCTTCTGACTACTGGCCATGAGATGAGGCTTTAGGAGGCAGCACCATCAGTGTGTTAGGCTGCAAGGGTGCTCGGGGACACTATACCAATGTACTCAGCATTGCTTTGCTGTGGGCAGTTTGAGCTGATCGCCACTTAATAAGGTATGTTGACTGCAGTCAACTGATAATACACAAGTCTTTCCATGCCATATTACAGCACAAAGCATGCAAAACAATTCTATTACACGTGAAGGGCATTAAATTTACCTTTCAGTGAAGTACTGAAACTAGTATGACCTTTCTTTTTAGCGCCTTTGCCCTGTGTTCTTCCTACTATGCATTAACTCGTTTGTGGCATCGCCGAAATTGTGGAATCATCAATAAATTGCAAAAGCAAATGGCAAAGGCATTAAATCTACAGATTGACATTTAACATTTATTTTGTTCAGTGTGATGCAAACTGCACTTTGTGATGTGCTTGAAACATAAAGCAGCAACTGCATTGAAATAACTGTGGCAGAAGGACAGAGGAACGATCAAGTACTCTTCTCTCTCTACGTACACTCACTGATTTTGTAGCAGTGCAAATGCTGTATTGAAAGGCCTGTTGATTCTCTACATCATCATAAGAATGCACACAAGCATTCCACATTCTACTAGCACAATGAAACAAACAAGATGTTCATAGAATATTCATGACATATGTGCACATGTTAACATGCGGTGGCTAACACATGACACAAGTAGCAATCCACATTAGCATGATCCAGACAGAGTTGCCGCCTTGATTCAGAATTACCTGGCTTTTAGGCATCAATTTCTGGTGATTTTTGTTGCACTGCTCTGCCAACCACTTCAAAATGCAATAAAGGTTTTCGCATGACCACAGCTGTATTTTAACATTAATGCCTGTATTTTCTTCCATGCACAAGTGCTGCATTAAAGGCAGTTAAGAGACCTGCTTTTGATCTAGCAGATCTCTTTGCTACTTTTGTTTTGCAGAGCTGAAGCCAGACCGGAGTAACAATGACACTAATTTCACAGAAATCCTAATATATGAGCACTCATTTCAAGATACCTACCCACAAAATACACAAGAAACATTAGTGTTTCAGTTAACAGCTCCATGAAGGCATTTCTTCTGCAATGTGGGCCTAAGCAAACTGAAATGTCAAATGACCTTATAGAACGTTTGTAGGACAGTAAACATTAAACTATTCATGACCTAGCATAGAATAGAAAAGGAGCAACAGGGCAGTCAACCAGGATAGATGCCTATTAGATGACCCTCCAATTGAGGAAAGGGTTGAAGAGATAAAGAGAAAGACAACAAAGTTCAAAAAAATAGAGGCTGTCTACTGTGCTGCACCCGATGACTATTTTGCTCCAAATAACAAGAACAGTTGACTCTGCTGGACCCCTCAACATTTCAGTTTGCTGCCTTTCACCTAGAGGACAATAGTAATGCATACACTTGACCCTTCCAGTAAAATTGTGCCCACAGTTTTAACAGCAAAACTGTTCTTAATGAAAGGTTTCTACGTACGATGATGGTGCACCGCTGGTTGCATGACCTTGCTGTGTGGCAAGAGTGGGAATTGATAAGAAGGGAAAGAACTTAGCAGCGCCAAGATGAGTGAGGGTAAGGCCCGGACAGGGTGAACGAATGAGAGGTGTGTAAAGAGGAGGAGTTTCAAGGCTCAGCAGAGAGGGTGAACCAGTAAGAGGCAAACGAAAGGTGGGTGAGGGTGAGCCTGACAAAGAAGGACATCAGGTTCGCTGTTTTTGGACGATTTTCACAGAATAAAGCTGGCCGCATTTTTTTTTTTATAATCTTGATGGTTTTTGCAATGCAGCATTGCTGCACCCACAAGCTTCCAAATTGCCGTTATTAACGATTCAATTGAGAATAAAGTAAATATGTAGTCTTGAATACCACTAAAACGCATGGGCAACATAGAATGGTTTTAGTAAGTCTGGCTTTTGTAAGCTGGACGAACGGCAGAGTAAGCAGCAAATAATAGCCCAGGCAACCGAAGTGCTGGTTTGTGAAATCAAACATACTCAATAGGTTGTGGAATTTGTTAGATTGTATTAGAAAGTTCAATGCAAATAGCAATACAAGCTTTGTAGGGTCACCTACCGTATCTGTTCTAGTGAATGGGATTTCAACATAGTACACACCACTAAAATCCTCGATCTTCATGGCCATTTCCAACTACGTTGCAGTGACTTAGCAGCCAGAGAAAAATCTGTGTCCTGACAATGAATTTCCATTAGGTTTGCTACAGGTTCATGCGATCCACAGCTTATTGCTGAAATTAGGCTCTGTGTGGTCGCATTATAGTCAAAGAAGAGAGGCGATGGGTGGGAAGCAGAGCTTCTCGATCAATTAACTGAAGTGGAACATGCCATTGACTTCAAATGTGTGCTTTGAACATAATGCCAGAGTGACAGCATACCACAGAAACTTGCACACAACCTTTCTCTTACTAAGCAGAAAAAATGCAGAATAAGTATGTGGGCACTGAGTGAAATCTGCAACATTAAACGATTGAAAGCAATGTCCCGTGAACTCTCCTCTTAACAAGCTTAAAATGAGAAACAGACGACATTATAAATGCTATTTCTTCAATTTAAAAAACAATAGCGCGGGTAAATGAGAGAACGCTCTGTCCTGTTGTGATTCTTCTCTCATTTACCCGCACTGTTTTTTCATGATGAATCCATACCCACAAGCTCAAGCTCTTACCATTTTAAAGTATATTTCTTCAAATGTACAATGAAACTAAAATATTGAAAATTTCAGCATCTGTGGCAGTAGCATATGCATCACTATTCATGCATAACTTTACTACATTCTTGAGCACTTTGTAGAACCACAGCTGTTATAACTGGCAATGCAAGGGTCCGACCTGCAAGAGAAAGTCATCGGCAAGCCCTCTTAACGAGGTACGCGTCCTGCAGAAACGTGAGAGGTGTCCGTGCACACTGCATGAAACGCACATCAGCGTAGCTGGAACAGGTTTGACAAGAAGCGCGTGCACAAACCGAGCACATAAGCGCGTTGCATGTGCGCTCGTAGCTCTCTCTCTGACCTTCACCTGGCCCTATCGTCTCTGATCTAAGGCGCGCCTAGTTTGATCACACCTGTAAATATGTAAATAAAATGTGCAGTTCTTCTAAGCAAGAGTTCTTTCTGCCCCGGTGCCTGGGTGCCTGGGTGAAAGCTTGTGCCCCGCTCTTTGGTCGCATCATTTGGTGGCAGCGGAGGGATCCAGTTGGATTTGGTAGTGTTCTTTCCTGGTATCGATGCTGAGTGAGTGCTCACTTTCTGTAGAGAATCTACCACATGTTTTGGATAGATGGTGAGGACTATCCAATGGGGAAGACTGGTACTGCTTTGTGAAGCCAGTGTTTATTAGAGGTACCTTCACAGCAGTTAGAGCCACAGAAGTCTTCACTGGGTGACCATTGATTTTAACAGGTTGAGAAAACCAGATTTAGTGCCTTTGTGCCAGGAGCTGGGTATTGACGTGATGATGATACATAGAAAGCCGCATTTGATACAGGCGGTTAAGGATTCTAGCGCTGATGAGGAGAGGCTTTGTGATAGTTGGGATCTCATACAGGCCAGGTGTAAGGAAGCCGAAAAATAAGATCGGCTCACGTTTTCGAGAGAGAGAGACCACCAGGCGTAAAGAGGAAGCTGCAGCTCATGAAAGGGAAATTGAAGACTAAAGCTTGAGCTTCGGATTGTCCTGGCGAAACGTGCCGATGGTCAGGGTACAGTAAATCCAGAGATTCATGATAGGCCAGGCACAATAAACATGGAACGCACGGTGGAGCAAGCTGTTAAGTGCAGTGTCCGTTGCCAGTCGGAGATGACAGGTGTCCCAAGCACGGCAGAATGCCAAGATGACTCAGTCGTGAAAGAAGCTTTTTCTCGGTTTGGGGCAGATAAGATTTCCTCGACCAAACAGGAGAAGAGCTTAGAAGCACTCACCAAACATAAAATGTACAGTAGGAGGGGCTTTTGTCAATATATGATGATGTGGATAGGCAGAATGGCCAAATAAAAATGGCGAGTTCTATGGAATACAGTGATAAATTTGCAGAAAGTGATGTAGCAGGTGATAAGAATTTGCCAGAGCACAGCCTTTTAAGTGGCGTAAAGGCCAACCCATTTTCAGTGGTGTCTCTGGTTGCATCTTGTACTTCCTCAAAGATCATGATTTGATTGATTGATATGTGGGGTTTAACATCCCAAAACCACCGTGTGATTATGAGAGACGCCATAGTGGAGGGCTCTGGAAATTTCGACCACCTGGGGTTCTTTAACGTGCACCCAAATATGAGCACACGGGCCTACAGCATTTCCACCTTCATCGGAAATGCAGCCGCCGCAGCAGAGATTTGATCCCGCGACCTGCGGGTCAGCAGCCGAGTACCTTAGCCACTAGACCACCGCGGCGGGGCTCAAAGATCATGAGTATGTTATATTGTAAGCCAGAGCAAAGTGTTCGCATGCAAATAAGGGTCGGTAGGCCACTCCAGTTTCCGTGCATCCAGAGACCAACACTTTGTTTTGAGCACCTTAGCTGCACAGTGGATGGAGATCTCGAGAGACTGGGGGTTATTTTGTGAAATTTCCAACATGCGTTTCAGAGAACTAGTCGTGAACCATCTCTCTGTACAGGCTCTGGTCGACATGCGGAAAGTTTTCTTCGAAGGGTTCGGGACACTACCACTACCACCACAGTGTAGGCTTCCGTGTTCAAAAAAATCAAGTAGGGAGCCCAGAAGTAATTCACACCTGGTGATCCTTGAGAAGGCAAGAGCTTTTCGGCGTCGCTATTGGATTTGAGTGCACCGCTTTTCACTTAAGCCATGTAAAATCCAGCTACACCTACGGGCCCCACGGCTGAGCAAGGAGGGCACGATGAACCAGACTGTGGACTACGGCCTTTCTACTGGGCTTCATGCCATGGTCGAGCAGGGAACTGCCAGGCAGCAGTGACCGGGCCAATGCAGTTGCAGAGCTGCATGTTGGAACCCAGTGGGCGTTAGTGTGCTGTGGATTGTGGCAATGCCAAAATAGGCTTGTTGTGTGACCTGCTCTGTGCTGTGTATGTGTTGCAGTCGACAACTGGTGAGACGCGTACAGACAATGTCTAAGGGTCCCACGTACAAGGGCCACTTCAGGGAGCAGCAGTACTGCAGCCCTTACGTGACCTCTTCAAGCGGCAGATAGTCTGTTATGACTGGCAATGCATGGATTCAGCCTGCTAGAGACTCTCATCGGCAAACCATCCAAATGCGCTTCGAGTTCAGCAGAAACACAAGGGGCATCCGCATGCACTGCAGGGAACGTGCATCAACGTCGCTTGGTCAAGCCGTAGGTATTTGACAAGAAGCACGTGCATGGGCCGGGGGATATAAAAGAAGCATTGTGTGTGTGCTGGGGGCTCTCTGTCTGGCCTTCGCTGGCCCTCTCCTGTGCCATGTAATGATGTGTCTGCTCGTTTAGTTTCTCAGACTTGTAATTATGTATATAAATCGTGCACTTTTGTCAGCAAGAAGCCTCGCAAGAGTTCTCCTTCCCGGTGCCTGGGTGGCCGCTTGTGTCCCGCTCTTCAATCACATCAGCAGTTGAACTGCAATCCTATTAATCGCAAAGCCTCTCTTCATCTGCACCAGAATCCTTAATCGCCTGTATCAAACCCGGCTTCCTATGTATCATCGCCACGTCAATACCCAGCTCCTCACACAAAAGCACTAAATCTAGTTTCCTCCACCTGTTCAAATCCATGGTCACCCAGTGCAGACTTCCGTGGCTCCAACTGCTGTGAAGGTACCTCTAATAAACACTGCCTTCACAAAGCAGTACGAATCTACCCCATTGGATAGACATCACCATCTATCCAAAATACTTGGTAGAATCTCTACGGAAAGTGAGCACACAGACACCTCTTGCGTTCCAGCAGGATGCGGACCACGTCTCAACAGTACGTCGAGGAGCGTCATTTGGAGGCCATGTCCTTGCTCTGCCGATTATAACAGCCCATTCACCACTTTTTGGATTGTTCGGATGTTCGGATTGGTTGTTCGGATTTGGATTGTTGCGTGTTTGCCAGCAACAGACACGGAGGATTATAACAAAGTGAAGGCTGTGCTTCTAAGGAAATTCAGGCTTTGAGCAGAAGCATTTCATTGCCGGTTAAGCGATGCTCAAAAGAAAGCGGGCAAAAAACATTTCAGGAGTTTGCATTCAGTATGAAGGCTGTTTTAGTGGAGTGGCTAAAACGAAAAGGTGTTTAGGAGAGTCAGGACAAGCTACAGTATCTGATTTGACTTGATAAATTCTACGGGTGCTTAGATGAGGAAACGTGCCTATGGGTGCAGAATAGACCAGGCGAAAAAGCACCGAACGCACGGCTGAACTAGCTGATGTGTACAGCGCCCTTAGCCAGTCTGAGAAAGCACGCGTTTGTCCGTTAAGCAAACAGTCGCTCAAAGATGGTCCTGTACGTAAAGGATGCACCCGAGAAAGAAGCAAAGAAAAACTAGGGGAAGGAAAAGAGTTTTGAGGAAAAAAAGCCGCTGCTGTGTTTCCGGTGCCATGTGCCAGGGCACATAGCAACTGACTGCCGGAAACCCAAGTTAGTGCTCTCAGTAACGAGTGGAGAGGACGAACGTATACAACACTTAAGGCCTTACATATTCGGCTTGAGGGTAAACTGAAAAAATTGCAGAGTACTTCGTGATACTGCCGCCACAATCGACCTCATTCACCCCAATTACATAGAAGCTGGAAATTTGACAGGCAAGTTGCATTCATTAAAAGGACACTAAGGGCAACTGTTAATTCAACGTTGATTGTTGAAATAGCAGTCCAGAAACCTCGTAGTGTTACTTTTATGCCAAGGAAGGGTTTATTTTGAAATAAATTCACGTTTTAGTGGTCCGCATCAGGTTAACGCACTTAAAATTACCCACCTCAAGAAACTAAACGTCTCATGTCACTGTTGCCATGCACAACATTGCCTGGCTTTACTGTGCAGTCACCGACACTAGTAACAGCAGAACGAAAGCAGCAGGAGCCACAGCAGCAACAATGGCCATTGATCAATTTCCTGCCATTGGCTCCAAATTGGCAGATGTGTTTTGGTTCAGCTAGACCCCGCTAGATGGTGCGACCTGTCCAGTTTAATCATGCAAAAATTGAATTTTTGAAGTACTCGCGCAATTCTCCATAGTAACCTCCGACGGTTCTTTTTTCCATAAATCAAACAGAAATGAACAAGCAGCATTTTATTGAGTCTCCTAATGCACAGGAGGTTCTTTGTTTAGTGCAGCTAGATTGATCACTAGTGATTCATTGGAGGCGGTTCGTCTGACGTCATCGGAATCATTTTGAGAATGTCCTACTGCAGGACATGCATTCTTGTGCCTTTACTTTAATTTCTCGGTATCTAGGGCACTGCTGTTGATAATATTGTCGTTTTAAATGTCATACATTGAGCTTTCACTCTGACATAAACTGCTATTTGACTTTAGTGTCCCTTTAAGCAGGTGGCAGAAAAGAACAATGTTTACCTGCTTATCACATAGATAAATATTGATGGATTGTTTGGGGTGTTTGAAACCGAGGTGGCAGTGTCTCAGAGTCTGCCGAAGCACTATTATTACCTATTATTAAACAAGTCTAACTTTCTATTAAAAGAAATGGGTGTTAGCTTCGTAGGACTCAACGCACAGGTGATTAAGCTAAAGTTTGGACGACGGAAACGGCGACACCCTAAGCCCAGGGGCAATTCATCGAACTAGCAAGAAAGTTGCGGAAGAGTACGTCGAGTAGTTTGGGTGCATGCATGTGTTTCGAGTTCTGCTCGTCATCACCATAGTGTAGTCTTCTGTTCTGCAATAAATTGTGAAAGAATCTTTACTGTAGCTTACACCTGCGCAGTCACGGGAAGACTGTGTGTTTCCAGCATAGGTGTGCTGTTAGAGCTCCCTCCTCTGCAAAAGCCAGGCAGAGAAGACCAGCTGTGTCTACTGGCCCAGGAAGAATGAGCTTCTGAGGATGGCGGCCTTCATTCAGCGCTGTGTGACACGTCCGACCAAGGAATGACCAGGCAATGGCAACTGGAACTCTGCTGCTGTGTACGGCCCCATGCGATGACCAAGCATGGGGTTTGCGCAGTGAGTGGTTGCAATGCCAAAGTTTGTGGGTGGGCCTGCCGTAAGACCCTGCGTTGTTTGCGGCTACAGATTGTGGTGGACAGTGAGTGCGATGCCCGA
Organism: Rhipicephalus annulatus; assembly: GCA_013436015.1. NCBI lineage: Eukaryota > Metazoa > Arthropoda > Arachnida > Ixodida > Ixodidae > Rhipicephalus > Rhipicephalus annulatus. Next base: position 112,959 of record WOVY01002473.1, on the reverse strand, counting down.
AGATACGTACAATTGCCACTTCAGGGAGCAGTGACACTGCAGCCCTCAAGTGACCTCTTTGGGCGGGGGACAGGCTGTTATGACCGGCAGTGCAAAGACCCAGTTTGCAATGAATGCTCATCGGTGTACCTGCCAAACGTGGTACACGTCCAGCAGAAATGCAGGAGGTGTCCATGTGCACTGCAGGAAACGTGCATTGGCATTGCTGGAACACACAGTCCATGTTGAGGAGAAGCGCGTGCACAAACCGAGGATATTAAAAGCGTGTCGCGTGTTCGCTGGGAGCTTTCTCTCTGGCCTTCGTTTCGGCCAGTCGCGTCTCCTGTAAAGGCACATCTCGATGCCTAGAGTGTTGGGACTCATCTTAATATGTAAATAAATCATGTGTTTTTGTGAGAGCAAAAAGCCTCCCAAGAGCTGTTCCCCGGCGCCTCGTTCACACCTGTGCCCCGCTCTTCGGTCGCACCAACTGGTGGCAGCGGTGGGACTCAGTTGGATTTGGTGGTGTTTTTTCCTAGTACCGATGCTGGTGAGTGCCAACTATTTGTAGAGATTCTACTAGGTGTTTTGAATAGATGGTGATGTTTATCCAAAGGGATATATTTGTCGCTGCTTCGTGAAGGCTAGTGTTTATTAGAGGTACCTTCACAGCAGCTTGAGGAAAGAAAGTGTGCGTGGGGTGACCATGGATTTGAACAGATTAAGAAAACCGGATTTAGTTCTTTTGTGGGAGGAGCTGGGTATTGACGTGGCAATGATACAAATGAAGCCGCATTTGATAGAAGCGATTAAGGATTCTGGCACTGATAAGGAGAGGCTTTGTGAATCTTGGGAGCTCGTACAGGCCAGGCGTAAAGAAGCCGAAAATTGAGAGTGGCTTGTGTTTGAGAGAGACCAGCAGGCGTAAAGAGAAAACTTGGAAAATAATGCGAGGGGTGTCTGTGTGCGCTGCACGAAAGGTGCATAGGCGTCGCTGCCATGTGCGTTTGACAAAAAGCACGTGCACGGACCGAAGGATAAAAAAAGAGCATCGCGTGTGCACTGAGGGCTCTCTCTCTGGCCTTCATTTCAGCCTGTCGTGTCTTGTGTGAAGACACGTGTCAACGCCTAGAGTGCTTGACCCGTGTAAATAAGTAAATAAATCGTGTGCTTTTGTTAGCAAGAAGCCTCGCAATATTTCTCCTGCCTCGACGCCTGGATGACGGCCTATGCCGGCATATGCAACACCTGCCTGAGGCACACACAGCACAGTGCAGACTTAAGCCCTAGTGCACAGACAACTACACCTCTGGATGATGACCACTATTCACAGGCTACAAGTAAATATAGCATTTTTGTGGCTTCTAATCGGCATTTTTGTAGCTACTAATTTTGAAAGAAAACTAAACATGTGTCCATGTTGTAATGCTTGTGCGACACTTATTTACAATTATCCAAGCAAGCAGTGTTGTAGGTCTTTACACCAAAGCCCATTGTTCTATCAATGAATGTGTAAACCACCACATTCGCTGATACAACAACTGTTCCACTATTGTTGAAAAAACAAAAAAAAAATAGGTAAACACTACTTTCCTGAAGTCAAACATTTCGTTCACAACAAGAATGTTGGCTCAGTCAGTTTGCATTGAACATTTGCTCAGTCATACCTTTAAGGCTTTCAAAATGTCCTTTCTTTTTTTCTCCATATAATGCAAGCTTGAACCTTTCGTCAAGCTGCTTCTCTTGCAGAGCTTGTGTCTCAATGACATCCTCAAGGCTTACCAGGCGAAGTTCAACCTCCTCAAACATGCCTTCCAACTCTCCTGCATGAAGCGCAACGCAAAAAGCAGTTTTAAAAATGTCAATAAAACAATGTTTACGTTAGCATCAGTTTATTTCCAAAGATTAAGGCTATTGGCTTTCATGGAAATATATCACTGAATGTTACATGGTAAACATCCCTTATGTGAAGAGTTTGATCTAGGCATAATTTTCATGCCTCCACACACTGCTTTCCACGGCACTTACTCAGACGGCTTCGAAATAAGCCTCATCACAACATGCCATTTTAAAGATTAGTTACACATTGATTATACTAGTACTGGCTACTTTCTCAGACCTTAATCAAGCATGGTTTCGATGAAATGGATTGATATATGCAGCACACATTGAATAGAAACATCATTGCAAGCTAAGCCCATGCTTCACTCGTCTATACTGACCATTTCAGTTCACAGCCTAAACACTATTTGGCTTGCTCGACAGGTTGACAAAAATGATGTTTGTATGTGCTATTTCTGAAGGTACTAGAGCACTGTGGTGGCATTCATCTTCTAAACTTAGCTATCCAGGATATCCACGACTGGGACAAGGCTACTTTCATGTCTGTCGGTTTTCACAAATTTATGAAATGCATATTTAGAGTTTGCAATACATGACCATATTTTGGACATGTCCATGCTTAGTAAATTTTTTCAATGCATTATCTTTTGATGCCACATTAGTTTCACCACTTTAATTGCTCATTTTCACCACAGTGGCACAGTTTGCACAACAACTTCAAGTCACATCTAGGTACTTCACTCTTACAAGCAGAGCTTGTGAAACCTTGGTGTACGCTAGTCAGCAAGAGTTGATTGAGCAAATACTGTGGAAGGTTGAGTGTTGTCACTTGCAACAGTACCTATGGTGTTCATGAGGTCCTGGACACCCTGCTGTAGCTTGGGCAGCTGTGCCAACTGTAAGTTCAGCTGTTGCATGCTGACCAACTGCTGATGGCAGTAGGACTGTAGCCCTGCAATCAGGACATCTACCTCCTGTGCAAGAAAAATATTAAGGAAATGTGAAAGCACACCATTTGGCAACGGGATCTTACTACGCGATTCGGCGGCCATACACACCAGCTATGCTGCTTTCCAAATAAATGCGCGCCGATATTTCAGATTTAGGATTCTAAGGACTCTTTGGACATTCCCCTAGGTATTCCAAAGTGCGATGAAGGCCTGTGGCTAAAGCATGACAGATTGTAGCTGACATGCATAAGCGCTTCACGTCTCAACTAATTTCATTTCTACCAGTATACGCACAGTACCGAAAAAATGACATGCACTTCACCTATGCCTGAAAATGTGCATGCATCCCTCCTCAGTGAGTTTGTAGCACCACACTTTCTTGGCTAGCTGTGCAAAAGAAGAGATCCACGTGACACGTGATACGTGAGCCATGATGTGGTAATAGCAGCCTAGCTTTTGACCTAGTTACACGCAACAGCCACAACCGCTTCAGTCTCTCGCTTCACTTGCGTACCAATAAAGCGATGACCACAGCACGGCCTTCTCAGTTGCCGTCTCATGTCCTTCCACTGCAAGCTGTTGATGCCATCTGCTAGCAGGAAGGACTCAAGTGTTCCCAGAGCGATTAAAATGCTACTACAAATGTCTGTACGGACAAATACAACAAAATGTTCGAATTAGGTGGTGGTGCTGCTAAGGTCAGCCTGTTAATTGTTATAAATGCAGTTGATGTGTTCCAGCAAGCAAAAGAATCAAATTTGCTGAACACAGCTACACACTACAACACAAAACCGTTCAACGCTCACAAATAGTTGGTTAAATTGTGGTATGAGCATTAAAGCTAGTTTTACTGTATGATGGCACAGGTTGACCTTAACCAATACTAAACATATTCTCATGCACAACTAATAAGCTGGCCTTTCTAATCTGACAGCACTGGATGAGCTTATTTGATTCTGAGTGTGTCCATAATGAATACTACAGATCACATTTATTTAGGTGAGTGTACAGCCAGTGTGCTGGGCAATGCATGTCCAATTTACAATTTTTTTTTATTATAGCTGGTATGTACACAAGACACACTTCCAACCTCATCTAGAACAGGGGTCAGCAACCTGCGACCTGCGTGGCCTTATTATGGGGCTCCCGGCATTCCGTCAACACTTCTCCTTTCCCTTGTCACTTCCTACCTGAAATGGGCCTAAAATGGAATTTTCACTTGCAATCCATGTTGGATTGCAGCTTTGCGATGAATGAACTGAAAATAAACAAGATTTCTTATTCACTTTGTAAATTATTGCAATTTTGGTAAATTATTGAAATTTTGCCAAGTTTTTACGCTTTGCTTGCAATTCCCTCCTCCCCCTGATACCAGGTTGCCAACCTTTAATCTAGAACATGAATATGTACAACATTTTTTCTAAAGCTAGACCTTTTCCTCCAAGTCTCCTTTTTGTTCTACTGCAATGGAAGTTATTTGGTAGAAGTGAACCTATAGCTGGTATAATATAACACTTCCATTTACTCAACTGATTTCTATTTTTTTTTTTATAACTCGGCAATAACATACATGCAGCACTGCTAGGACCAGTGACAGAGAGCAAAAAGGAAACAATTCTGAAAAGGATGTTAACATTATCTTAATCCAGCTAATTGCACCCTTGAGGATGGTTTCCCACCATTTTTATGTAGACCGTCGTCATTTATGAAAGAAAGCACGCAAGTGCATGACCTACGTTCTGCGGTGGCTGCATACAAACATGATAAACAGAGAGCTAAAAAACACGCCCACGTTATGTGTCATTTATTAGCAAACAAAATAACAAGTCATGGCTAGTTGACAAGCACTGCTGCATTACGCTCCCACTTCGGCCTAGCAATGAGTGATGCTGCCAAAAGTGAACGTGCTTTCTTTAGCTGTCGGTTGATCGTGTTGTAGGCAGCCACCACAGAGTGCAGGCCATGTGCTCTTGTGTTCCCTCTTATAAAAGACGACAGTATACAACTAAGTTCTAAGTTTAAGACGATTAATGGAAAGGAAGTGGCAATTAGACACTTTAAAAAGCCACTTTTACATTTACAAGAACCTGACATTACCACTGATCCAAACCTCAAATATGCAAAGTATTTAGCAATATACACAAAAAGTGCAATATAAAAGTAATGAATGAAGCACTTAAACTGGCTCATCGTTTTATTCTATATTTAGGCAGCTGCCTCTGTCTCCGTATTACTTGCTAATGTAAACAAGTAACCGACAGCAATTTCACAAGAAACTAGCTACGTCAATTTAATATTTTCACACGTGGTGAAAACTAGAAAAAAATGTGAACGAATAGCAGCATAAGGATCAACAATATTTATCGCTCACAGAATATGTTTCAAACAATTTCTGAAACATCAACAAAAGCATTAGTATAATAAAAACAAGCATGTACTAGAAACATATCATAAAAATAAAAAAGCATTCAGTTTCTTTAGCAACTACATGGATGATGTATTACATAAGCCACAAACTTGCGTTAATTGTCTAGCACTGAAATTTTACTTTAACTGCAGAGCCTTACAGCAAGAAGAAACAAAATTTTTTCTTAAAAATGCTATAGAGCAAGAGAGCAAGCAAAGTGGAAAGGCAACTGCAGTGCCTAAATCAGGCATCGAGTATTCTAGCATGTCTTGCAGAACACCGTTCTGGTGTAATTGTTCAGACAAAACTTCTCATTTGTCCATGCTACATGTATAAAACGAATTGTGCTCGGGAACCTGCAGGCAAAAAGTAATCTTAGTATTATGTTTTGTATTTTTACAAACTTAACATATTATATACTGAACTTTCCTGCAATGCCTCCAAATATTATTTAGTGGTCTCTAAAATTAAATATATCTAAAGAACTTATGCTGCCACAAAAAAAGAGAAGGGACGTTCGTAACTTCACATATAGCAGATCAGATGACCTGCATTAAGCAGCTGAATACTTGTTGAGTGAAGGCTCAACAATTATTCAGCGTATTCGAAGATCTTTATATAAGAGAAACTAACATATGTCGGGAACTTTTCGTTTTGATTGTACGTGGCTTAGACCACCTTCAAACGTGAAAATTGTAATATGGCACGGTACTGGTGACAGCAACAGGGCACACCACGTATTGTTGCTTGTGTTGTGGTAAAGTTTATGTCAAAAACTGTTGTGTACAAACAAGAGTAAAAGTGCACAGGGCATTGCGAAAATTTTGTGCATGCCAGAATACCAGAACACAGTATATGCATATACTTCTGCTCTCTTGGCGTTGCCTTCATTTTGGCTGTGCAACTCCTCCCACTTTGACTGGTAGCTGGAAAGGAGTCAAAAATAGTAATTAAGCTTCTTAAGCGAAAATCGGAGAGAGGTGGCGCCAGATGTATCATTTTTCGGAAGGTGCATACTCACTAATGTAACAAATCAGCTCCAGCACCTAGAAGCCTCTTTTCGCAGTCCTGCTGTGATCTGCGTAAATACATTTTGCACGTTTACACAAATTAGCTCAAGTCCGCGGTGTTTAAGTAAAAGATAACGCCAATATTGGTTAGTGCTTACTTTGGCAGTGAAGTATCACCGAGGCTAAGGTTTCGGAGACTGCAATAGAATGTCAAAAGAAAGTACATTATCAAACGGGGCTCACCCGCATTGCAAGACATACGAGGAAATCACCTACTTTCCGTTTCAACTAAGCGCTTCAGTGTGTGCTGTGATCTAGGTACCATACAATGTAAACTTATTACTGGTGTATTAATGTAGTTGAAAAAGATCAATCTGCAGTAAATATGCTTAACGTGCACGCGTGGCAGTCGAACACGAATACTTCAGATAAAGTGAATGTTATCAATCCTGCAATCGTACACTGCGCCTCCAGCATAGTTGTTCAGTGACTACAAGCAGGCCACGTATAGAAAACCATTACGAACCTGAAACTGAAGTCTTGCTGAACGCTGTGCAACTTGTCTCTCAAGTTCTCCAACATTATAAATAGGAGAACCAGAGGAACGAAGGAATGCGTTGCTGTTCAGGATAGCATGTGCATTTACACGCTGACACACACGTTCAGAAGATTGAAAAAAGAAAAAAAAAATCACAGCAATCACACGGACAGCACGAAGTCCACCACAGCGTACTGCAGCTGCTTGACGGCTAGCCGCCGCGGCGGCGGGTCCTTCTGCCCACAGCGATGCTAGCGCTGCTTTTTATCACTATGTTTTAAAAATCTTTAACATTTCCTTTCACCTTTCATTAACGCTTAACTGTCAAACGCAACTAAAATATTAGACACAATATTGTGAGCTGCAAATATAAATCTGTTACAAATAAAAATATAGTATCTCTAAAATTAGTCGAAGCCTTTAAAATTGCAGACGCGCGGCGCTTCTGCTATCTTGGAGGCCATTAATTAACTACACTTGTCACAAAAATTGGCGCTGTGGCCATCTGAGTAGCCAGTACATTTTATAACGCTCTCATTCAGACCCTTGTTGCAAGTTACTCAATACTGGCACAGAGCATCGAATTATTTACAACTACATTTATAAGCGACCACTGGTTATTGGTGAATGGCACGGAGGAAGGGTGGTAAATGGTGACACCGCATGTGGCGATCCGGTGACGTCACAAATGGAACTCGGGCCTTTGTCGTCTGCATCTCCGGCAAAAAATGGAGCTGTAAAATTACTTCGTATGGACTGTTTTTGACTATTTATTCAATAAAATTCAGCCTTATGTCAGCAAAGCCAGTACTTTATTTTTTTTCCTCTGTTGCACCGGAGCAAACACTAAACCATAAACTCTAAACTCAGTCGAATAAACCGTGTTTTCTTATCATTTGGTATGTTACGTTCCGCAAATGGCGATTACTGAGGTAGAATAGCCTTAACTTGCACTTAAAAATAAGTTCATGAGCTTTCTTTATTTCTTTCTTCTTTTCTTTTTTTCTTCTCGCTTGTTTTATGAACCTACAGTGAGACCTCGTTCTCAGCAATTTTATATCTGTGTATTTCTGCCACGTCATCCTTATATACTGCTTTCCTTGCGTTATCACTTATCACAGTGGTCTCGACACTTACCAGTCACGAACAGTGTGTGCGTTATCAGCGTGACATTGCAATTCTTGATAGATTAGTGGCGAGAGCCGAGCGTTGGAGCAAGCCCCGCCGCGGATGCCTATAGTGGCTAAGGTACTCGGCTGCTGAACTGCAGGTCGCGGGATTGAATACCGGCTGCGGCGGCTACATTTTCGATGGAGGCATAAATGCTGTGCGCCCATGTGCTCAGATTTAAGTGCACAATAAAGAACCCCAGGTGGTTGAAATATCCAAAGCTCTCCACTATATAATCATATGGGGGTTTTGGGACGTTAAACCCCCCATTATATTATTGATTGATTGATATGTGGGGTTTACCGTCCCAAAACCACTATATGATTATGAGAGACGCCGTAGTGGAGGGCTCCCGAAATTTAGACCACCTGGGGTTCTTTAACGTGCACCCAAATCTGGGCACACGGGCCTACAACATTTCCGCCTCCATCGGAAATGCAGCCGCCGCAGCCGGGATTCAAACCCGCGCCCTGCGGGTCAGCAGCCGAGTACCTTAGCCACTAGACCACCGCGGCGGGGCCACATTATATTATTATTATCCTTTCCACGCTTATGTGAGTGAGTCGACGGCAGTTTCCAAGGCTGCTAAGCGTTGGAGAAGGTCACCATGAGGGCACATTAAAGAACCGCGGGTGGTAGAAAGTGTCGTAGCCCACCACTATGGACGTTAAATCACACATATCAATCAATTAATTAATCAATCAATCAATCAGCGTTCAATCAAGGAGACACGAACAATCCATATGATGTATATTGTAAAGTGGCATCAACACTCCCCTAATACTATACTCTAAAAATATCTAGTAAAATAGGTGTCTTTTTGTCCCACAATTATCGTAATCTAGATTGCTCACACTTCCCTTCTTGAAAACTCGACGCTTATGCGGCCACTTTCCTATCAAGAATGATAAGTCACGCTGATAGCGCGCATGCTGCTCATGACGGGAAAGAGCTGGTCGCGTGGCCATAGATGGCGTGGTGATAATGCAAGGAAAGGAACGCGAGATATGCATAATTATTGTTGTGGAATAAAAATACTCCCTTTTTACTCAATCTTTTCTTATTGTGTACGGGTACATGTACATGGAGCGCGTATTTTGGCCACATAACAATTGTCGTTTCGTGGTTGCTTTCGTTTTATTTCCCGAAAACTGCATGCTCGCTGTAAGTGAACATGCAGTTTTCAGACTAGTTTACCATAAGAAGTCAACTTACTCTGTTTGTTACACGGCCGGTCGGAAGGCACGCGCCCGCATCTTTCCTTCGCAGCTGCTACTTCATTTGATGCAGCCAGTGGTACCCTGGCTGTCACTCCTTTATTCATTTAGTTTTATTCCCTTCATACAAGCTTATATGTATAGGCCGGGACCTTCAATGACTCCTGTTCGGTCAATATCTTCTCTGACTGTACTGATTCCGAACGGCGCTATGCGTGGCTACAAAAATCGTGCGTTGGCAGTCGGTGGTAGGTCGTATCGGTTACTGGATAAAACGGCCATGACTATATGCTAAAATACTCCACTGTTCGCCCATGTGACATCTTGCAAGTATAGTTGATAAAATTATCGAATAGCTTCGCCGCGAAAGCGCAGATGCTGCCTTTAACCTGTTTGCTTGTGGCGCGCAGTGCGTTTCAATGCACGAAAGCAGCATGCCCACAGCTAGCACAAAAGGTGAATTCTACTCGCAACATTTCCGGTGGTGGTGATAACAACTCGATTAATGGCCAATTCGTGGCCTGATCTGAGGCCATACCCCCGAGGAGGACCGGAGACCCTGTCTCCTCGATAAGACATATGCTTGGGCCAGTTGGTGATTGGGACTAAAAGAGAAGTCGAGTTTCTGGCTTTGACACAATAGATTGTGAACTTGTGCTGAGCTGTGGCGTTGTAACCTTTTAACGAGATGTTGATTATCTTGCTGTGATGCAATAGGTTGCGCGATTGCGCGGTTATTTTCTGTCACGAGTATATATTTCCAGCGTTTCCGCTAACAAAATTTCACTTGAAGTCAGCGCTGTTTCTGTCCTTGTCACTTCTGTAGATACTTCGCAACTACTCGTAGTCTTGCGCTAAGCAAATATGTTGATTCCTGTCTCCTCGCCGCCTTGCGGGCTTTCTGGATGGCCCACAGTTGATCCTGGAGGTTGGAGCTGCGCAGCGCAGCCGTCAACGCCGCACCGTCACCTCATCTGGGGAGAGTGCATTTTCTTCTGCTAAAACTGCGCATTACCAGATAATGTGCCTATGTGATGTGTGAATCCAGCCGCACAATTTGCAAGTATCATTTGCACAGACATCTGGGCATATCTTCTTAAAGTGAACGGGGTTAGGGGAGGTCTGGGTTTGCAATCGCCTCCAATCTACCGCTTCGGATATTGGGACTTAGTAGTGGATAAATATACGCCTAGATTTTTTATAAAAGTTCGTAATCTCACGACATCTGGTCATTCTATCCATCTCTGTCCAGCCGTCCACGAGATGCCTATCCCTTGAAAAGGACCTTTGTACGCGGGAGCGGAACGTGTTCTGTGGCCTCATTTTATTCCTCCGTTTCCAAAACTCAAGCTCGCATATAATGCGGCATGATACACGTTCAGGGGAAGAACCGAAAACAAGAAAATACAATCTATTCACCACTGAGCAACACAAAGCGTCCCTGCATAGTTCAGAAATAAGATATTTAAAAAATCGAACAGGTTAAATTGTGAGGGCCCTTTAACGTATATACGTACATAAGGAACGTGATTTTCATTTAGCAACCAACCGAAGTGCAGAGGAGCACCTGATGGGAAAGAATCGTACAGTTTAAATGAACGTCAGAGCATTAGTGTCCTTTTGAAGAGTTGTTCCGAGAACTGGCGTGGCTCTGTAGTAAAATACTTGACTGCCACGCAGAATGCTTGGTTTCGATTCGTGCTGGCATCCTGGAATTTATTCTTCGCATACGTCGCGCCAACGCTGCCGACGTCAGTGTTTTTCAACGCTCCCGCGTCCTAATTACCCTCGTGTGTTCTCGCCATTCCTGGGTGTCCTTCAGCTGTGGCGCATACCCACACACCAGTGACACATACCTGCCCGCGGGTATGTTCCACTGTCTGGCTGAAAGTGTTCGACGACGTACGCGACGGGAATGTGGCATTATTCATGCCTTGGCCAGTGCGTCGTATTCGTCAACCATCGTAACTTCCCTTACTAATTTTGGTTCACGAAAAGTTAAGGGGGTGACCACGAGAGCATCCACACGTTAGCAGCTAGGTAGATAGATATGTAGATTTACGCCAAAAGTGAAAGAGTACGGAATGAGATCATTCGCATAAAAAAGAAAGCGTTCCTTAGATATTTTGCGTTAAAGCAGGGCCTCCTGATAAGCGTGGTCACCCTTTGGAAAAGATCTTTCTAGGATCAATTTCAGTACGACGGTTCTCTGTTCAAGCTATTAGTGCAGAAACAAAATTTGCAGCAAACTGTAATTTAGGCTAAAAGAAATACGTTAAGGATTCGATGCATTACGAACCAACTAATATTTCAAGTTAAAGAAAAAGGTTTTGATGACACTATCAGGGCAATTTCCAGCTACCTGGTCGGGGCAAGGGTGGTGGTTTATTCGCTTAACCTCTGAAAAAATACATTTGCTGTATTGTATGAAAAGAAGGTCACTGATAATATTATGGGTGCTCCATCTCCTGGGACGGCTTTATGCTCCAATAGTAGAGTTTCTATTATTCTAAATCGTTAATTGCTTACCTTTTTTAGACAGAGAAGTAGAGTATGCGGTACTATAAATCGTGAACTACTCTTTCATTTTAAGTAATGTTAGCCTGGACACATTACGAGTTATCCTCCCATGGTAAAGTCTGTACAGCGCTCAAAGCGTTCACGATTGATTCTGAACACTTCCAGCATAGAGTAATATAAAAGTTGAAGAGTGGTCACTCTGGCCGAAAGCGGTGCCGCTATGCAGCTTCACGCCGGCCGTAAGATGGCAACAGATCCCACACTGCTTTCAAGGGAATGCACGTCTTATCTACTACAGTACCTTTTCTAGTGCATTATACGTCTACGTGCATTTCGCACAGCCATTGTGTCTTTCACTAGCTCACATTGCCGCTCGGAATCCGTCTTCATCTCCTACGATTGTATGGTGTGCTGTCGTCGGGTAGAATCTGGCATAAATTTGGGTGCCAGAGAAGTGCACATGGCGTCGACGCGTCGGCGACGTTGTTGCGCTCTGTGCACGAGTTGCTGTAATTGTTTGTAGATAACCATAGCAGGGCCGGAAGCTGTTTTACAATTTGACCCTTTTAGTTCTATTAAAAATTCTTGCATTGTGAAGGGAGCATCCAATATGTCGTTGCTTTGTTTTTCCTCTGGTCACTTTGGATACTCCGGATGCCTTGCCGGTTGTGGAAAAAATGTGTTGGCGCACGTATCAGCGGTGGCTGGTGCTGATGAATGGGAAGCCAAACAGAGTTTTTCAGTGGCTGTTCGAGTTTTGCCCCGGCCTTCCAATGATTTGACAATGTTCCATAGCCTGTGCGTTATGCGCGTTATGTACCTTAGCCATAGAGTAACATAGTTCACTATGTTACTCTATGAATATGTGGCGGGGGACGCTAGCTGCGTCGGAGGTTGTGTTGGCGACTGCGGGCGCGTCTGCGGTCTGAGTGTTAGTTGATTGGTCAAGAGACGGAAAGTTCTGTTCATCTGACTGTTGCGTCTTCTGGGTCTTTTTGTCTTATGCGCAGCGGTTTGGTGAGAAATAGGGTGCCGCTGGCTTGTATGGTTTCTTCACTCGCTTACAAAGAGAGGCATTAGCTGCTGCTGCCTTTGGACAGTCGGGCAAGCGCTAGTCATGGGGTCCACTGCAGTGTATGCATTTCGGAGTACAGATAAAATCCTCGGCATGTTTCGTATGGCACTTTGTGCAAACTACTGGGTCCCTTTTCGGGCTGTGCAAATGTCAGCTCTGTGTCCTATGCCTAAGCAGTTCAAGCATGACGTTATCTTGGGTCTGTATTTGTGCACAGAAAAACGTACTGATTTGAAAGCCATGTATTCTGTCAGGTTTGAACCGTTGAACGTGATTAGTGATGTGTTAGACGACCATAGGGGCCGTGCTGACACGATTTTGTGAGTTGAACTTGTCAGGCCTTGCATTACTGCTCTTCAGTTAATCCCTTGATTCTGTGAATGACGCTTCTTGTGTGCCCTTCACGGAGCGCAACATATGTATTAAACTGCACGATTTGATCGTCAATGATCAGGTGCTCCAGGTTCGGCAGTAGATGTGCAGCTTGCTCTGTGTAGTAATCAACTACTGCCATAGGTTAGACTTGGGGAGGTGTATGCAGTGGATGTCCGACCCCTTTATTTGAGGAAGACTTAGACAGAGTATATACGTAAACTGGTACGGCGGAATCTGTGTGATGTTAAATGCTTTAGGCCTCAACATTATGGTCTCAAATAAGGTCTGTGGCTGTGGGGAGGTTGGTGGCTTGGGTCGCGGGAGTTTTTGGTTCTGTACTACAGTCCAGCTTTCCTGGTCGTCCATAGCTGTATGCTCGGATGCCGCATGATGTTCAGCAAAAAGATGCTGGCTTACATTGTTTCCCGTGGTGGTGGGTCCGTTTGGTGGTGTGTCGCTCGGAAGCCCTGACCGGGATGACCCTTGGATAGTGGGGTCCACTGGCTGGCTGTTAGAAGCATCATCCAGTTGACTTAGGGGTCGAAATCTTGACGGTACGATCATCTCCTCTCTTAGGTGGGCTCCCCTATAAAGGGAGCCGCCTCGGTGATGAGCGGAACAAGATAACCGTTGACAGACGCCAGAAGCGTTCGTTGCAGCAGCGCGCCGCGACAACCTTCCAGCTCGTCGGTGGAGAAGCGTCTCCCGAGAGAGCGCTTACAGATAATGTTCGCCTTTAATACATGCACCGGCCACAGTTTCGTGGGGGGCGACATGGGGGCTTAAGAAACGTATTGCGACGAGGGTGCCTTTTTCTTCATTTTTTTCACCTCATTGCATTTTTTTAACCATGCACGCTAGCAACTAGAGCAAGGAACGCATACAGCGTTTCTCGCGACCGTGGTCGCGACCAAAAAATACGACGTGCGGTGAACGCCGGAATTGGCTGCACGGCGTTAGAAAAAAAAAAAGAGGATTATCCTTCTCACATGCGCGACGCCGCTACGGACGCTACGCACGCAGCTCGTTTTCTATAGTACATGCACTGGCCACGGTTACGTGGGAGGCGCTGTGACATGGGGGCCGTTGCAATATGCACGCCACTTCTCTTCAGGTACAGGTAGTGATATGCACGATACCGCAGGTACCGGTGCGTGATAGCAACCTGCGAAGAGCGGTTGTCAACGCAAACCAAGAGATATAGCGGATGAGTCGAGAGAAAGGCTTTGAGGTGGTGGAAATAAACAGAGAGGTGCATAGGTGGGGTGGTTTTCAACGAGACAGAATTCACTTCGATGGGCGGCTAGTCATGAGGTGGATTGGCGACTTGCAGGACGCGCAGTAGCTTTTTTGGGGGGCAAGCGGGCCCTTCGGGTGCAGGATAGCTAGTAACGAGGAAAACAACCAGAGAGACTCTTTGACAGGTGGTATGGACAGATACGATTCCAAAGTGGCACAAGTATCTAAGATAGGTAGAGTCCGGGGCAGAAATAGACGTAGCCACAAGCGCCGAGCCAATTCAGACATAAGGTATATTAATATGCAGGGTGATAGGAACAGGCTGAAGTGGGAAGAGATACAAGAACAGCTAAAGAAGGAGAGGCCAATGGTATACGGTTTTGTAGAAACACATCTCAGGGACATGGAACAACCTCCTAACAATCCGGAAGTCGCGTTGGAATATTGTAATAGAACAGAAGGCAGCATAGAGGGGGTGGTATTGGGGCATTCATTCATAAAAGTACAGACTGGAAAAGGGTCAAGCAGGAGTGCAAGGAACATTTATGGTTGAAAGGAAAAGTGGCAGGGCAAATGAAACTCCTTGGTTTCGTGTACTGGTGGACGGGAGCAAAGGCCAGAGAGGAAAACCAGACAATGGTAGAGTGTATATCAAAGGACATTCAGGAGTTAGGAAGAGAGTGCGAGATAATTATACTAGGAGACATGAATGCGCACATAGAAGATACAGATGGGTATACCGACCCGACAGGTAAACTGATGATCGTGGATATGTGTGAAAGGCTTCATTTGATCACCTGCCACAATACCGAGAAGTGTGAAGGGCAAATAACATGGGAGGCAGGAAGGCTGCAGTCGACGATAGATTACGCACTGATGTCACATAGGATGTATGATAAGCTCAGGGGAATGCACATAGGTGAAGGTAGCTCCAGAAGTCTGGGTAGTGATCACAAACGTATCAAGGTAAGTTTTGGAACAGCAGTGAAAGTGGGAAGGAGACAAGATGAGCAACTATAGAGGAAAATTTTTATTCAGAAAGGCAAATTGAAATAGCCACTAAACAAATTGAGAAAAGAATCACTGAGGATAATAAAACAGTGTGTACATACAGGAATCTAATTATGCTGTTTGAGCTAGAGCTTGCTAAGGCACGTGACAAGTCCCCCTGGAAAAGAAGACACAAACCCAAAAGTTGATGGGATGAGGAAGTTAAGAGAGCCATAGCAAAACGTCAGGAAGCCTCTAGGGATCACAGACATGCTAAGCAGCGGGGTGAACCGACAGATGATGTTGAAAGAAAGTGGGAAATCTTTCTAAGCTGTAGAAGGAATGCATCCCTTCTGATCAATGAAAAGATTAGAAGAAAGGGAGGTTAGTGGCTCGCAGAAGTGCATAAAAAAGATAGAAAGGCAGCTGCGAAATTTTGGAACCATCTAAACTTCCTAAGAAATGAGACGAGCCTAGAGTAGAGGGTTATAACTATAGCTTAAGGTGCTATGCTAGAAGGGGATGAAGCTATTGAATATATAAGAACAAGGGCAACAGAAAAATTTCAAGAAAGAAGTGCTTTATGCACCACAATAGACAAGGATGAATCAAGTGGCACAATGGCTCCATTGTCACAACGAGAGTGGGAAAGGGCTGAGAAAAAGGTTCCTAGTAGTACATCAACAGGCCCAGATGGCATTTCAATTATGCTGATAAAGACATTAGGTCTGAAGTCTAAAGAGGCTTTGAGAGATGCAGTGAGCAAACTAATAATCGATTGTGAAGTTCCCGATAGATGGAAACTTAGCAGGATTAGCATGATCTATAAAGGAAAGGGGGACAAAGCTGACATAAACAACTACCGTCCTATAACAGGGACATCAGTGGTCTACAGGCTGGCGATGCAGATTATAAAGGAAAGACTGCAGGCATGGATAGAGGATGAGGGGGTGCTGGGGGAACTGCAGAATGGGTTTCCGAAACACAGGAGGCTGGAAGACAATCTGTTCTCACTGACGCAGTGCATCGAAATAGCAGACAAGGAACACAGGTCCCTGTGGCTAGCATTTTTGGATATCAAGGGAGCGTACGATAGCGTGGTTCAAGAGGAATTGTGGAAAATACTGGACACACTATAGGCGTGGAAGATGTAGTCACTAATCTTTTAAAGGATATCTATAAAGGTAAGAATGTAGTTATAAAGTGGGAAAAACAGGTATACAAGTCTGCAGTGGTAAAACGGGGGCTTAAGCAGGGGTGTCCCCTGTCACCCTTATTATTCATGATGTACCTACAAGGATTAGAGGCCAAATTAGCGGGAAGTGGACTGGGCTTCAACCTCTCTTTCGTCAAACAAGGAAAACTCATTGAACATGCACTACCAGCATTGATGTATGCAGTTGATATAGTGCTAATGGCCGACAACAAGGAAGATTTGCAGAGATTGGTGGACATCCGCGGTAATGAGGGAGATAGGTCAGATTTCAGATTCAGTAAGGAAAAATCAGAAGTCATGATTTTTAATGACAATGAAGGTAGTGAGCTTAGAATACAGGAGGTCACGCTAGAGATAACAGATAAATACAAATATCTGGGCGTATAGATAAGCAATGGGGTCTAGTACCTAAGAGAACATGAAATATACGTGACGACTAAAGGTAACAGGAATGCAGTGGTAGTGAAAAACAGGGCGCTGTGTAATTACAATAGGTATGATGTTGTGAGAGGAATATGAAAAGGGGTCATGGTTCCTGGTCTGACGTTCGGCAATGTGATCTTGTGCATGAGATCAGAAGTTAAAGCAAGATTAGAAATAGAGCAATGTGGAATATGTAGGCTTGCCTTAGGAGCTCACGGGAATACACCATATCAAGGAGTACAAGGTGATATGGGATGGACGTCATTTGAGGGCAGGGAAGCTAGCAACAAGATAAAATTGGAGAAGCGATTGAGAGAAATGGGGGAGGAAGTTGGGCTACGAAGGTATTCAGCTACTTGTACATGAAGAATAGCAATACAAGAAGGAGAAAGTGAACCAGAAAATTGACTGGTAAATACTTAGAAAACAGCAGGGGGCCAAACCAAAAAGAATTATCGGTTAAGAAGAAGGTGAAGGAAGCTGAGACCAATATTTGGAGAATTGGCATGATTAAGAAGTCCGCACTAGAGATCTATCGAACTTTTAAGCAGGAAACTGCCAAGGAAAGGATGTATGATAATAATCGGGGTAGTTCTCTACTGTTTGAGGCCAGGACGGGAGTACTGCGAACCAAGACATATCGGGCCAAATACGAAGGGGTAGACACAGTATGCAGCCCCGCCGCGGTGGTCTAGTGGCTAAGGTACTCGGCTGCTGACCCGCAGGTCACGGGTTCGATTCCCGGCTGCGGCGGCTGCATTTCCTATGGAGGCGGAAATGTTGTAGGCCCGTGTACTCAGATTTGGGTGCACGTTAAAGAACCCCAGGTGGTCAAAATTTCCGGAGCCCTCCACTACGGCGTCTCTCATAATCAAATGGTGGTTTTGGGACGTTAAACCCCACAAATCAATCAATAGACACAGTATGCAGTGCGTGTGGAGAGGAAGAAGAAACTGCCGAACACTTGATAATGTTCTGTAAACGGCTTCACCCTATAGTTCAGGATGATGGCGCAGAGTTTTTCAAAGCACTGGGGTTTAGGGACAGGGAGGGCCAAATAGACTATAAGCGGGTAGAATTAACTAGAAGGAGGTTATCTGATTGGTGGCTAAAGTCAAGGCACGAGTGAAAATTAAACCCTTCACTGGAAGGTACGAATCCTCAACCTCGCTATTTAAAGGAAAAAAATAATAAATCTAGTTTTTGGTTCATTAAGTAGTACGGCTTTGTGGCGCCAGCCACCACCTGATCTAAAGGGCACAGCCATATTTATCCATCATCCATCAATCGTGAGGAGGAAAGAGGCGAGCATTATGTGGACGCGCCGCCGGGCGGAGTGTCCACACCTAAATTATTTTTTCTTACACCGTGGTCTGCTTGTTGCCATGGAGTAACGTGCAAAGTTAAGAGAGAACACTCCCATATGCCCTTGTGGCTGATGTTAAGGTCCCCATATGAAACAAGTTTCCAAGGTAGCGACACCTTCCCCTTTCCCCCTTGCTTATGTTTCTGGAGCGCCCCTGGGAGGTTCAAAAGTTTCATAAAAAAACGAGTCTTTGGGTTCAGTTGCTACGGAATAGATTTAATTGAAACAAAATGGAAGGAAATAGTAGTAGAATAAACGGTTACCTGTTTAAATATGAATGGTGCAAGACAAGAGCAAGCGGGATGCGTGTTACTCAACTGGCAACGTCGTGCAGTTCTATATTGTTGTGGGTCCCGCCGCTGAGTCCAGTTATCGTGTATCCCGGGGCTGAGTCGTATCTCACCGCTGCCAACCAGTTGTTGCGGATCTGGGTCTGCCCGGTCTCTTGCGGTAGCGTGGCGTAACTTCGGGTTTAGGAAACGAACGCTGACAACATGGGGATACGAAAAACAAACAGGTTTATGGCACCATTTACAATTATTTACAGCATGAGGTTAGGAGTTCACAAACCACGAACGTGGTGGTTGAACCGTTACATGGTTCAGAGCGACGTCCCGCACTCTGCGGCGTCGTTATGAGCCCTGTCGGGCTCCTCCTTCTTGAGTGGAACACCAATCACACACACACAACAGGCGAGGGGTACGAGCATACATGGCCCACGTGAACATCCACTATTGAGTCGTGATCACTGCACTGCAAGGTGGCACCCGAGGGGCTCTTCCTCGTCGTGTGTGTGCCGCTGGTCGAGGGGTCCCAAGCTCCTGACAGCAGACATCAAACGGTCCGCCGATCTGTCTGCTCAATTAGTAGGGCAATTTGTGGCGGCGGCCGCGGTTTCTTCCAAGGAAGATGCTGTCTTTGTTATCCTCTCTGGAACGGCTTACGGCGTCGTGGCGACACGACGTCTCATCCTCCGGCTAGCAGGGACAATACCTGGCGGGCATAGGCAGCCGGCCAGTCGGCTACTTGTTTAAGGATTAAAAGAGCGCCGCTGCCCCATCAACTCTGGACGCTGGTTCCGAAAGAACTGGGGTTCCAGGCGTGGGAGCGCTGCCCGGCTACGCTTCTCAGCGACAGCATGGCGCCTACTGACGACGGTCATAACAATATTTTACACCCCTAGCCATGGCGCCTCACGTCGTACATCGTAGTTCGTCCAGTTATAACTTGTCCAGTTCTCCGAATGTGCTTTGTTCGGGCTGTGACACTATGAGCGCGCTTCTTACTGGATCCTGTCACCACAGGGCGTGACGTTGTGACGAGTGATTACAGCCGGCTTGTACACACGAAAGGAAAAAAAACCACGGCCAGACTGGTACGAACGCTTGACTAGCAGCGCTACGATGACGCTTTTTTTATGCGCCCGTTTGGACAATCGTGATGCCAGGGACTCTGGTGCAGTGCGTGGAACTTCCTGAAAAGTGAGAATTATACTGGTGAGGTGTCCCGAAGAAGCACGTTTCGTCTCCTTTATGCCGCGTTCTGGACAACTGGTCAAGCGTGAAGTTTGTCCTGAAGGTGCGTTGATTACACCTTCCATCTGCTCTGTATGTGCATACGCACAAGTATTTGTAACAACTGGCATGCACAAGACGCGCTCGTGGCGTTTCAATAAAAACTGATAAATAAAATCGCTTTCCACATTCGCGTTGACGTATACGTCGATGGAGTTGCATGAAAGCGCTCGCGTGCAATGTTTCATAACTACACTTCACGGTGTCCTTAATTTCGAATAGCACGAGGTAAGTTGAAAAGAGCGAAACCGTTTTTTTTTTGTTTTACGGGAACCCATCATTGTTGAACATTGTTGAAAAATGTGGATGATGCATTGAACGAGCACCGGGAAACAATCTTGGTCGGCTTGGCGCACACGAAAATGCTTCTCCTCTTCAGTTTATGTCCTGGCTACGGTTTCGTCTTTGGTCATGGTGAGAATCCGGCTGGAGCCATTTGCGCACGCGTTCTCGATTTGAACCTTTTGCACAATAATAAATAACACCACCAGCCATTTGCAAGATCACGTGCAACGAATGCACCAATTACAGACGCGGATGGCAGAGAAAAGCAGGGGTAAACGAGAGAGGGAGGAGGACGGCTCGAGAACAATGAGTGACGCTACCTTGGAAACTTGTTTCATTTAGGGACCTTATCTGATTCATGTTCGCAGTGCTTCAAACGGCCGTTGGGAACCTTCGAGTCTCAAAGATTGAAGACCACAAAAAAGGCTGTCTCGAAGGTCATTCTGTTTTGACTAGGAATAATACACAGCCTCCAATACCACTTCTACGTGCGTGCTCGTCTCTCAGGCCATACTTTTTTTAACATATCGGTTGCATTATACTGATGAAAGTGAGAATTATACTGATGAGGTGTCCCGAAGAAGCACGTTTCGTCTTCTTTATGCCACGTTCTGGACAACTGGTCAAGCGTGAAATGTGTCCTGAAGGTGCGTTGATTACACCCTCCAGCTGCTCTGTATGTGCATACGCACAAGTATTTGTAACAACTGGCATGCACATGCACATATCAATAAGTTTCATGTAAGCTGCACCGCTAGAGCGGCAAGCACATGATGACAATGTGTCTCTATGCACACATTTTCGTTAAAACATGGGAATCACTGGAGGAGCAAAAACTCTCATATTCAAATGATGTTCTTGGTAACCACATGCCCAATTTGTTAATGTTTGATGAATGGAGAAGTTCATTGCACTGCAAAACGTGCAAATGCAGCTGCCATATCATTACTAAAATTTAGGGTAGCATACCGGATACTAGCATCTGGTTAACCTCCCTGCCTTCCTCTTTTCTCGTTTCTCTTCTACACACAAGAAATATACATCTGGGTAGTATTTTAAAAACATTCTTTGGAGTATAAAACTGCAATAAAAGCACACAGCTACACATATGAAGGGCACAACGCGACATGGCAGTAGTTGCCTCAGCACTTGACTCCGGCATGTAAAAAAAAAAAAATGTTTGCTGCGTTTTCTTTCTCACCTTCGCACCAATTTTCTCCTGCACACTTTCCATCACTCTTTCGCGAAAAACAGTCACAAGCAGTTGCCACAGCGAGAACACAGCAATTTTTAGTGTAATTCAAGTGGTTAACAAGGCAGAAGTGTTTAATCAAATATTACGTCCTAGCTTTAGCTAAAAAACATTTTTCTAGATTCACCCCCTTTTTCTTATTGCACTCATTAGAGCTCTAAGCAATTAGTGATGCCGCAGATAACGATACAAATAATAACTGCACTTTTCACAAAATCTCAATCATGCAGTGAATTCGAATACATGCAGATTTGAGTGTACGTTAAAGAACCCCAAATGGTCGAAATTTCTGGAGCCCTCCACTACGGCGTCTCTCATAATCATATGGTGGTTTTGGGACGTCAAACCCCACATATCCATCAATTCGAATACATGCAGCGGCCCAAAGAAAAACTAAAAACGCAAGCGGTGACCTACTTTTTTGAGCCAAGGAATGATTCTCTCGCAAACGGGCTGCGCAGTGTTCCAGTTTATTTTCATGTGAAGCAATCGACGAAAATATTACGCGAATAGTCATATATATATATATATATATATATATATATATATATATATATATATATATATTATATATATATATATATATATATATATATATATATATATATATATATATATATATATATATATATATATAGGTCATTCTGTTGTCACTAGGAATAATACACAGCCTCCAATACCACTTCTACGTGCATGCTCGTCTCTCAGACCATACTTTTCTTTAACATATCGTTGCACGCGATAACATGTCCGACGCACGCCGGACAAGTTATCGCACATTTCTTATCACGTCTCCCTGCTGCTGCTCCTACTGACGCGTATCGCAACTGCCGTAACAAGCTACAAGTCGATAAAGCGCTGCCGAAAGAAACGCATGTATGTCGCACACCGAGAATGTGAATCTGCCCAACAAGGTTCTACTCGTGCTGGGGACACTCTACACGCTTACTTACACCAAACATCATTGACGCTTTGGTAAACGGAGCAGGGGGAACTCTGCAATCGGGAATCCCTGGGTGTCCATGGACACCCAGGGATTCCCGATTGCAGGAAGTCGTCGCATGCATGCGACGACTTCCTCGGGTTTCCCACCTGTGGAGCCGTCATATGTTTTTTTTTCTTTTCAAGGGGGTGGGGGGTGGAAAGCGTCAAGATGAGCAAATAATTTTAGTTCCGTCGCGCTAAACAGTCCGAAGTAGCTGGAACACACGCAAAACACGCACAAATAAAACAACAGCAACAAAAAAAAAAAACGTCAGTCAGTGCTAAAGCGCACACCGCCACTCGTGGCGAGAATCCATTTCGCGGGCAGATTGCGTTTTTATCACTTGTAATAGTGGCGTTGGATGGGCGTCGGGCATCTATATGGCGATGCAGAGCGTAATATCAACAGTATGTTTCCCTCAGCGCATTTCATTCACCGACAATCAGCTCAAAACGATGCACTGCTGTGTAAAATTGCAGATGCGCTGCCCATCGCGTAATCATACTGCCACCGCGATGGTGTTACGACTTATGGATCGATCTCGCGGCCAATAACATATACTGCAGCAAGTTGCGGTTACCTCTTAGAAACACATATAGTCCAAAGTTATTATCATATAACAATATCACTGTGCGACGGCTATAGTATACCTGCGTTGTCAAGCATTAGGCCAATTATTTTGGTGTTACCGATATGCGACTCATACAATGCTTCTAATTAACTTATTGTCAACTATTCTTGCTGCCAGGTGTACGCGTGGAGGCAATCCATTGATTCCTAACAATAGCACAGGATATAGAGCTCGCAATCCTATTTTTTTTTGTCTTTAGAAAACGTGTTCCACGATTTAGTGGACTTGGTACTCAACTATGGGAGAGCACTGAGCCGTCCCGAATAATAGGTGAGCTGTATTTGCAATATCAGTTCACGCTGGTGGTAGTAGTGCGTTTGTGACTGTTTCAGGGGAGCGTACGTTTTAGGCTACGTTGTCCTTGCATCATCCCCATAAGCCTCCGTTGTTGGTATAGTGAGGTTAGAGACCTTGGGTATTTTTCGGATTCACCTATTTTGTAATCTGTGCCGTAAAAGTATTTTTCAAAATAATACATGCTATTCAATTCATCCTTTAATCAAACCATTACAAGATAATCGTAATGTTAAAAGTGGCCTTGTAAGACATGTCAGGTTTTAACAGCTAGATACGGCGGATTCTATGAGGACGAGGAATCCAGTTGAATAGTTGGGAGATGCTATACCGAGAAAACGAGTGAATAATCGTCGCAAAGCCCATAAGAGGCGTAAACATTGAATTTTACCTTTCTTGAAAATTATGGTGCAAGCGCATGACCTCCGTTCGAAGCGGAGGTAAATCACAGGCGAAAGCTCGAAGAGCACACTCTCTAGAACCCGATGCACTCTTCGCGCTAATATAATACAGGCACTTTCGCAAGGTACGCACTATGCTACATTAATTGATTCGGTGGCTGATGAAGATGAACAATTAGTGCTTAACCCTTCGTGATGGGTTCGGTCGGCTGCTGACCCACAGGTCGCGGGATGAAATCCCGGCTGTGGCGGCTGCATTTCCAATGCAGATGGAAATGTTGTAGGCCCGTGTACTTAGATTTGGGTGCACGTTAAAGAAGCTCAGGTGGTCAAAACTTCCGGAGCCCTCCACTACTGCGTCTCTCATAATGATATGGTGGTTTTGGGACGTTAAACCCCACAAATCAATCAATCAATGGGTTCGAAACATTCAGCGATCCACTCGTCATGCATTTCACATTGCCTGACGCCTATTTACACAATTCGCCTTCTGTGACGCCTTGGCTGCTATCTTAATCTTCTGCCAAGTTATATTGCGTATGTTAACGCGGTTCCTTCCCGACATAACGCTCGTACAGGGGTTTTGTGCAAAGAAATTTCCAGCACCAGCGTGACTTAAAAACAAACGAAAAAAAAAAACTTGTGGCTTGATGGTAGAACACTAGGCTGGCACGGAGCGGACACCGGTTCAAACCTGGTCCCAATGTGGATATTTTTTCTTATTTTTTTCGTATTTCATGCGATAACTGTTATGGACACTGGCGGCGGTGGACAATATGGTACCTCGCTGTGATCTTATAACATCTAGCTGTCGTTGTATAAAAAAAAGAAAATCTCGCTCAAATACTAAAGGTAGTTAAACAACCACCTAATTGTTTTGTACTGCGAAAATTTATGCAACTGTGAATGAAAGGACGCAGTTACTTTTAACACTGACCAGTCTCCATGCAGCGGGTACGATTGCCAGCGTTCGACTAACGTGCGCACAAGGAGCCCCTCCCCCCCCCTCTTCCACCCTAATCAACTAAAGCGCCAAATATGCCCCCTATATTGACTTAGGAGGACGGCGGGTGATGGCGAGAGGCGCTGCGATCAACTTGCACCCCCACCTCCCCTCTTGATGGGGAACTCAGCGCAAAGATATATACACCAAATTGCTCAGTCCTCGACAAACGCGCTCCAACAAATGCGCATCGGTGCAGGTGATGATGATGGAAAAATGTAAATAAAACAAAAAAAGAACGTGAAAGCATTTTGAAAATTCTACAAGTGACTCGGCGAAAAAGGAAGCGCCAATCCACTTTTGATGGGTGGAACTGGCAACCCTGCACTGATCCCACGTATTGTGGAAATCGATGCAAGCAGCTGCCTATACATTATTAATATTAATATTAATATTATTATTATTATTATTTTTTTTTCTTTAAACCAAGTTCAAGAAGGTATAGGTGCAAGTCTGTGCAAATTCATTAGTCATGCTCAGATTATGGACTTACCAGACATGTCGATTTAATTGACGCCTATATGCTATAGCTTATATGCTCCGGCACTGCGTTAGCAGTGACGTAAGAGCAGATACGTCACTTTTGTCGAAACGAAGGGGACGCGAAGCTAACATGATGTGCACATCACTACTAGCAATTGTTGGCATATATTCCTCCTGATTAGAGCGACGAATTACTACTCCTTGCTGAGTCAGTGCATACGTGGTGCTTATTCTATATTAACCATACAACCGAAGTTGACTTTGCCGTAATATGACGGCTGCGTTTTAGGGTGTTTTCTTTTTTTTAATAAGTTTCATATACTGGCGTCACTGCGGTACAGCACTTGACGACAACGCAGAATGCCTGTTGGATTCCAACCTGAATCGTGATTCGTGAATGTGGCCATTGGCATTTTTCGTTATCCCTAAAACGCCGCCGACGCCGTATTATCAGGATGACAGTCTTCTCAATGAGCCTGTCATCACGAAAATACGGCGTCGGCGTCAATCCGTTTCCCTGCTTGGACTAACTGCCAGCTGGAACGCATCTGCAGCACAGAGTTTACACGCGATGACCGTGCGACCAGTTGCGCACGTTTGAGCGTCTTCACGGAGCATCGCCTTCATCGACGCTGTCTCCTTCTACTTGGAACTAAGGGTGTGTCATGAGAAGCTTGTGTTCCGCTTAATGTTTTGTACCGTATATCATTGGATTGCGTGCGCGTTAATAAGCCAAAATGCACCTTAGGAAATGAACGCGTGGAAAAACTAGGGTTTCAGTACGCTTTTCTTTGGTAAGCCCTCGTTTCCTTCGGCAACAATATGCCCACTGCCCAGCATAAGTAAAAGGCATTTTAGGGGCGAAGTTCCTTAACGCTTTTTTCCCTCGTAGTAGTGCGTAACATGTCTTACGCTTTGACATGCCTGCAAGGTGGTACCGGTGCGAGATTTTTCCGGTGCGTTGTTGAACAATAAAAAATTCGCAGCGGGCACATAAACTAAAAGCCGAATTCTCTTGACTCTCATTCCCCATTATCAGCCATTGGCATGTACATTGAACTCTATCTGACAAGAAAGGGTTGCTACGTTATACTCGCTTGTCGTAACCTCCTTGGTTTTAGAAAGGCTTAGCGAGCGTTGGGCCGCAGTGCCATGAATACACTGAACAAGTATATACCATGATCTCGGAGTAGATACGAAGCGAGAGCCGTAAGAAAGTGTGCGTGTGCCACCTCTCGTTCAGTTCTTGGAATTTCCGCTGGATGGCGGTGCTTCTATATGCGGAATATATGATGAAAAGATGCGAGATGGTGGTACTTGGAGTGTTGACTAGATGGATGAACGGACACACAGACAGATGCATGGACGGCCGCATGGATGGCTGCACGGACGGATGGACGC
Source organism: Rhipicephalus annulatus (assembly GCA_013436015.1). Classification (NCBI taxonomy): domain Eukaryota; kingdom Metazoa; phylum Arthropoda; class Arachnida; order Ixodida; family Ixodidae; genus Rhipicephalus; species Rhipicephalus annulatus. Next base: position 86,333 of record WOVY01002473.1, on the reverse strand, counting down.
ATGGACGAACGCAGGGGCGGATGCATGGACGAATGCAGGGATGGACACACGGATTGTCACACAGACGGACGCATGGATGGACGGAAGCAAGAACGAATGGATGGAGAAAGGTTTAGAGAGCGTTGGGCCGCATTGCCATGAATACAGTGAAATAGTATATACCGTGAACTCGAGGTAGTTAAAGGTGGGAAGTAGACACGAAGCGCAAGCCGTAAAAAAGTGCGCGTGTGCCACCTCTCGTTTAGTCCTTGGAATGTCCGCTGGATGGTGGTAATTCTATATGCGGAATTTATGATGAAAAGATGCGAGACGGTGGTACTTGGAGTTAAAAAAAGGGAGTGAGATTGGAGAAACGGGCTCCGTTCTTCGTTCGGCGCAGCGACTTCCTCCCTTTCGGGCGCTTTACCCGTAGCGCCCTCTCGCGGCAAGGACCAAACGAGCAACGTTCCTCTTTCAGTGTTCAAGCTGTTCCTCAATCACGGGGGTCTTGCGCACGCTGAGCCTAGCCAGAGGTGGCCAGTCGCGAGCGATTGCTTTTACCTAAGATTGATGCAAGCAATGTGAGAGTGACGTTTTTTTTTTATTGATGTAGAGTAAAAGCCTCTCTTTTTTTATCGCCAGGCACTCGCACGATGTTCCGCACACTTCCATGTGTGTTTCGTGTTGTCTCATACTATTATTTGTCACGAATACAAGGAGCTCTGCTTCCCAAGCAGTCTTGCTTTATCGATTACCTTAGACTGTACACAAATAATGATTTTTTTCAGTGTCGACATACTTGCTAAGCCCAAGCATTTTTAGTTTCGCACGGCAGTAACAGCACTCATGAATTCAGTGAGGCACATAAAAAGCATCACACTTAATTTTTGCAACATTCTAGGAAGCCTGATACCACTGTGCAGTCCATGCGTGAAAGCACGATCATATACATTTGATAGAGTTATACGTGCCGCTACTGCCATATGGAAGTTCTTTGCAGTTTACCCCCATTCGAATACGGCCGCCGTGGCCGGAAGTCGAACCTCCGTCCTCCAACATAGTCACACGACACCCAATAAGGCTATGCTACCACGGCACGTGAAAGCACAAAGGGAAACAGGATGTGAAGTTTCACCGAGCGTTAACGCTCGGTGAAAATTTATTCGCCAGAATGGGTTACAACCATCAGGAACGTTTAAACATCATAACTACACTTTTGTGAAAAGTAAATTAATGAATTCGGTCAGTTAAACGAAATTATCAATCGCATGCGTTTTGAACTGCTCATGCCAGCACTGAGGGGTAAGACAGAATTATGCACGCGTGCAGTTGTCACACCTGTCTCGTTTATTAGGGAGGCAATCGCCGGGCTAATTCCAACAGCCGAAGTATCGGCCCCCCGAACCGCACCACGAAAGCGTGGACAATTTTGAAGTGGTCCTTTTTGGTACGCCAGCGGACGCCGGTCGTGGCCCAAAGAACAAGTCAGAGCCGAGAGTTGATAAACAAAACAAATAATATATTCTCAAAAATGGCAGATCGAAAAACAATACATAAGAATGCACACTCCACAATAGTTGCATACAATATGACACCAATCAAACCAATCAATCAACGTACTACACAACACAATCAGCCACACTTAATACAACGGACACGGACAACAATACGCACTACAATGCAGTCGCATGCATTGAACAACCAAGACACCTAAAGACTAAAGAGATAGAAAACCTATTCAGTCCAAAGTTCTTGGAACCAGAGTCTAGATGATACTCTTCCGAGAATCACTCACTCAAAGTCCAGCGTTGTTGTCGTTCCGCAGCCCTCTGAAGTTTCTCTTCCAGGAAACCTCGCCGGAGTTTCTCTTCCAGGAAAACTCCCGTCTTCAATAGGCCACTCTCCAAGCTTCAAACTTCTTCGCCGGAAATCCGTCGGCTTCACACACGCAGCTGTTGCCCGCGTCTTCGCTCGATAGCGGTAAACCCACGCTCTCGCCTGTAGCTCGAGCCGTCCCTACGGACCAAAAAAACTCGCCGACTACACGGCGGAATTCCTACGCGCTCTGGCGCTCACTTCCGTCTCCTCCTGTTCTGTCACTACGGGCAGAACCTTCGCCGACTCCACGGCGGAATTCCTACGCGCTCCGGCGTTAACTTCCGTCACCTCCTGTTCTCTCGTCTCGGCTGCTCGATTAAATACGTTCCGCGCCACCTTCCAGAAATTTCTCGTCCTTTCGTCGGCGCGATACGCAGCGAAAGCTGGGAAGAGGCACGAGACGGTTCGACTGCCCTCTCCTGAGGATGAATCACTCGGTCTGACCCCGCCTCCTTCGTTCTGGAAATTTCTAGCGCTTGCCCGGCCGCCGCTGTGGGGTGAGGAGGTTCGTCTGCGAAGCCGTGCTTCTGCGGGGAGAGCGCGCGCCCGGGAGCCTTGGATGTTTGCTTTCTTTTTTTTTCTTTTTACCTCGCGGCGTTTCTGCCGCCCGTTGTCGCAAGGATTTGGCGGCGCGCTTTTTTTTTTAGCGCTCGTTCTGTGACAGCAGTATGCCTTTCTCGTCCATGATTCTCCTTTGTCGTGAGAAACTCTACACAAAATGCACTTCTAGCAACAGCTGTGCACAGCAAATAAGTACTAACGCTCACTCACCTTTGTGAAAAGAGTATTCCAAATCCAGAGTAATCCACCACAGCCACAGCGCTAACAACAAAATTGTGGCACGCACTATGCTTGCAAGTTGACACGCGAGGCGAATCGCGAGAGGCATCTGAAGCAGAAAAGTATGTAGGCAAAACATTCTATAAAGTTATAGTAAATTTGCGCACTGCAGCGATAGTTCCTCCAAGTATTAGAGCTGCCGCGACGCCAACAGCCACTGCCATCGCTCACGAAAAAATACCGTCGGATGCGAGGTCATCGCTTATTTCTTTCGCAAGACCCGCGTTGTAACGTATGTATGCACTGCTAGAATGGTCGTTACCGCATTAAAAACATTGTCATTGAAGGGCTAGTGGTGTACTGTATCCATGGCTAACCGTCACACTTGTGGTAAGCACGCAAAAAGAATATAAGCAAACGTTAACACGAAACAACTAAACGAGGTCGACGCGAGCACAGAACACCTACCATGACGGGGACCACGGAGGAAGACGGGGACTAAGTCTGGTCTGCACTCTGCGCCCTCTCCGAGCGACAAGTGGAAGAAGACGTGACCTCCGAAATGGCTATAGCACGCGGCAAGCGTTTGCTTTCTCGGAGGCTTCAAGAAAAAAAAACTGTGGCAGTGGTCGACAGATAGCACAGCGTCCGGAATGCCACGGGCATTCCATGCATGGCTTGGGGTAATCGTGTTCGCAAAAACCAGATAAGCTCTAGTAATTATTCCGTTCATCATTGTGCAACCGTTAATAAAGTACCGTGTGTCTAAGCATCAGATACAACATATTTACGTGTGCACATGTTGTGGTGTTACCAGAAAACGTAAAAAAAGTGTACAAATCTTACTTGTAACTTGTGCCACTAAGGTCAGTCGAAATTCATGGCTATATAAGCTTGTGCGTTTAGGGTTAGGGTGTGAGTAAACACGTCGAAGTGTGTGCCGCTGTGTATAATGATTCCTTGTGCTCTTGTTCAATGAGTTCACCCTATATGCGTACTATGTGTCCTTGTGTGCACGTGTAGTTATATGCATTGCATGAGCACACGGAAGAAGGAAAGGCAGGAGAGGGCATGCCCAGTCGGTGCGGGGCGTAAAAAGTGTGGCGGAAATAACATCATTGCGACCATATTCACTAGGCACAATGGCGGCGTTGTTATGCATGTTACGTGTTGCGCAGTAGCGCTGGTCTAGCAGTGAGCGGCCGCAGCTAGCGGCGGAATGTGTGCCTCCCCCGGTCTCGTGCTGAGCCGTGGCGGACAATACCCATGCTCTGCGCCACAATATTGTTTACGCAGCGTTCTCATGGGAGTTACTGTACTCTTAGCAACGTTTACAAATCCTTTTGTCCATCACGCGGTTTCAACAGTGCGTTGAACGAGTGCATATTCATATGTCGTGCGGCGGATGATTGATTGATTTGTGGGGTTTAACGTCCCAAAACCACCATATGATTATAAGAGACGCCGTAGTAGAGGGCTCCGGAAATTTCGACCACCTGGGGTTCTTTAACGTGCACCCAAATCTGAGCACAAGCGGATGACGCGGATGAAGCAATTAGTGTTCAGCGCAATTGCGTTGGGCAACATGACGAAGCTGAATGATGACAAACGCCTTGCAGGTTAGTGACGGTTGAGCAGTGCTCCTGCTTGAGACAACGGATGACGTTGTTGAGCCCAGCAAGACGCCATGAGGATCATGTGCACATACGTAGTTTCGTGTTGTGTGTGTACAGTAAGAACTTGCATGTGGGTATCAAAACACCTTTTTGGTCCCGCTTCGTACACTCTCCCCAAGCATTGCATGTAATCTCAGCGTAACAGCAACCACGTTCAACTGTCATTAGCACCGTGCTCAAAGTCACCACGGTCGCAGAATGCTGACGCCGGTGAGTTTCACGCGGAACACGGACACAGTGGCAGAACGCTGCGTCAGCAGCTTGGCGGAATGCAACCGTAGAAGGCGCTCGACCGATCGTGTTGTCTGTACATTTGCTGAATTAATGACGTGAAAGCACTCGCCGTTGTCAGTGCATCTAGAGCGCGTTCTCTCGTAGTTGCTTCGTTGTCGGCGAGCTGTTACACCCTGTTATCGGACGAAGCGATTTCGCTGAAGGTGTCCCGCTGGCTCAAAGTGATGAGCCCAGCTCCATTAGTTTCGGGTCGTCACGACACATGCGCTGCGCAGCCCACGTGCTTTCCGAGGCGGAGAGGGAGTCGCGCCTTCTGCTTCGCATTCATATGTAAACAAGAGAGGAGAATTTGCCTAGCCAATATGGCCGACTTCCGGCTTCATCGCGGCTTCACAACGAGTGACGTCAGGGCCTCTCCTTACCTTTCCTTCCTCCGTGGCATCAGCATATATTAGTCGTCCGGTGTCAGTGAGTAATCCTGAATGGGTTGAGTCGTATATTATCCGCTATAGGGAGCCGTGATAGTGGGTAGACAACGTACGCAGCCGCAGGCAACCTTTCTTTAGTTAGTATCGTTCAGTCCCTCCAGATGGCGCTAGCTACCACTTCACTACTATGGAGCTCTCACACCTCCAGCTACTTATATAAAGTTAAACATCCATCTATCAAAGCTGCACTACTGAGTCGTAATGGTTTCGGTGTGATCGAGTGTATACGGTTTGGAAGCACATCTCGTGATCTGCGGCCCCGTAAACGCATGGATAACGTCGCTACACTATGTGAATCTGCGAGAAATAAATACAGCAAGCCTAGCATGCACTCTTCGGGTGAGGACTCTACAGTATACGTGTCTTTCAGAGTGAACATCACCTCACTGACCGAACGAAACCTACTTGCTCCGTCGTTCTCTTTCGCGATGTTTTCGTCGCTACAGGTTCGTCTGATTCATTTTATAATCGTTTTGTTTGATATCAAGCTCAGCGGGACCGTTGTTTTTAACTTTCAATGCCGTGTACTCTCTATCAGTCGAGATTGATTGATTGATATGTGGGGTTTAACGTCACAAAACCACTGATGATTATGAGAGACGCCGTAGTAGAGGGCTCCGGAAATTTCGACCACGTGGGGTTCTTTAACGTGCACCCAAATCTGAGTACACGGGCCTACAACATTTCCGCCTCCATTGGAAATGCAGCCGCCGCAGCCGGGATTTGAACCCGCGACCTGCGGGTCAGCAGCCGAGTACCTTAGCCACTAGACCACCGCGGCGGGGCTTATCAGTCGAGAATCGATGCATTTGCTAAGCCTACTCGCTTCGCTAACCTGGGGTCAGCCATGTTGATTTTCATAGGGAGGAACACGTTTCTATGTGGATGAGGGAGCAACGTCTCTCTATTTAAAGACGAACATTGGGGACATCGCCGTTCCTCCCTAAATGGAGAGAACGTCACTTTATTTTTTTAAGAGTGTAGATGGATGAACGGACACACAGACAGCATGGACGGACGCACGGATGGCTGCACGGACGGAAGGACGCATGGACGGATGCAGGGGCGGATGCATGGACGAAAGCAGGGATGGACGCACGGATGGACGTGTGGACGCGCGAAAGGCACACGCACGGACGGGCGGATGGACGCATGGGCAGTCACACAGATGAACGCATGGATAGACGAAAGCAACAACGAATGGACGGACGGATGCTTCGCCTCACTCTCCATCATTCACCCCGAGGATAAGATGCCATTTTTTTTTGTTCATACAAACGCAGAAACTCCATCAGAAAAAAAGTTAGTTACGAGTTGCAGTCATTCGCAAGAGTACAGTATAGTCGTACAGTCGTCGCAGCGGACACATTGGAGAGATAATGGCCGACCAACAACCAACAACAGTTGCAGACACAATTTTTCGCATTTAATGTTAGCCCACGGGATAAATTCAAGTTTGAAAAGCTGGGTTTCATTTCGTACGAATATCTTTCCAGCGCAGATCACTAAGTAGCAGATAATATGGAGAGAGAAAGAAAGAGAGAGAAAGAGAGGATATAAAAACGCTACGGAGGTGAACTACGTCTAGTTTGCTATCCTACACGGGGAGAGGGGAATAAGGGAGTTAAATAGAGAAAGAAACAGATGCACTTTGCATATCACACACATGGCAGGGTTTCACAAGCGGTCACTCAGTGATGTTGCCTTCAAGAATCGTAGAGAGAGAGAGAGAGAGAGAAATGGAGAGGAAAGGCAGGGAGGTTAACCAAGCTTGGCTCGGTTAGCTACCCTACATTTTCAGTGGGAGATTGGGGGAATGATAGAAATCGAAGAGATGAAAAAAAAAGAAGTATAATATGAGAGTGATGGATAAAAAAATGGCAGATCCCACGTACCTGGGCATCTACGTTATATGAGAAGCATGCGGAGGAATGGTGACCTGTTTCAATTTTTTTTATTGAACGACAAGTCATGAAATCATGAAATCACGCTAAATGTATGTACAAAGGTGGCATGCACAGACATATGTTGAAGCGTTGCAGATCTTTATAAAACCAGTCGTTTGCATTTGCGCACCGACGTTAACTGGAACATGCGTATTAGGAACACCAGAAGCGCATATGAAGCGCTGATGCTTGCAAAGATGTATATGGACGCTGATACATAATTACAACTTCAGCGCATGGCAATTAACCCTAATTGATGTAAACCTAACGTGACGGATGTGTCAAAGGAGTATATATGTTAAAGTTTATCAAATTGGGTAGGCAGTACTGCAACCACCATTCACGTTTCACGAAAATTAGCGTCTATTTTAAACGTAGTTGCGAGGCCTGGCGTATAGCTCAGTGGTAGAATGCTTAGGTTTCATTGCGCTTGGACACTGAAATTTATTATTTGCATTCTTAGGGGTGTCAACGCTACCTATGTCAGGTTTTCCTAACAGTGACATTTTTTTTCCTATATGCCTTCGTTGCGTCGACGCTACCGATGTTGCGTATTGCTTAACGACCACGCAATAAAATTGGTAATGTTTGTTCTTGTCGCTCCTGGGTAGATACTAGGGGTCAATTACCTGTAACACATACCGGCATACGACGTACGGTGACGAGGTTGTGACGTAATTCATGCATTGACCAGCGCGCCACATTCGTCAAACCATCTTACCCTCCTAAGCTAACTTTGGTTCACGCCAAGGGGGTGATCACGAGGAGCACCCGAACGTGAGCGGATAGATAGATAGATAGATAGATAGATAAATAGATAGATATATAAATACTAAACTAAAATGACCTGAAGAACCTCAAAAACTGGGCAAACCACTTGTCCTCTAGCGAACTACCTTTCCTGTTTTTTTTTATCACCTACTATCGAAGTAAAAATTTACTCTCATGCTAACTGAGTTTTTGAACGTATAGAAAGGGTGGTAATTATTTACCCCAATGAGGTTTTGAGCGAGTATAGAGAGAGTACATTTTTACTGCCTTCACAAGGTTTCTTGAGGTTATTTTTGGTAGTGATTTCTGGTGGTAAAAAAAAATAAATGTTGACGGGTGCATTCGCCAAGAGTCGACAAATCTAGTAAAATCAAATGACGGCAGAATTGATGGCACATAGATTAACAGACAGACAAACATGCATACACAACAAATGCAGAATAAAACGGCACTCGAACAGACTGAACGCGTTACTCGACTGCAATTTGACAATCTGGTATATATAGGCACGACTTCTTGAACGACCGTGTAGATACCGGTAGGAGAGCTCTTCTTTTTTTTTTTGGATCGATTAACAACAACGGTTAGAAGTGCAAGCGTAAACATCAGGTGGGCTGCAGGCCGCTGTATGTCACACCGACCTTTTATGACAAATCTACCCGATCTCACCTTTTTGATTATCCAATAATTACTTGGCACACCGGGCTCTTGGCCCCACACGTGCTAGCATTGCTGATGTACAAGTCCATAAAATATACATAAGTACACACAAACCATGGCAGCTCAATGCTTTCATTGAGCGACGATGCATGAACACAGAAGCAGCACGTCATCGTGACATCGGGCGTAGAAGAGCGGTGCACGCCTGCATACAAGCTGCTTACCAACGGGTACTAGGCCTTTTTGGGGAGCACGGCTATGGGATGAAACACAGCTGGCAATCACAGAATACATAATCTGTGCGAATTTCGTTGTCATTTCAAACACAAAGAACCGTGTCCGCTATTTGTGGAGTCCTACGGGGACTGGGCGATGTATGTACTTCCAACGAAAGAGACGGACCACTATTTGGGTTTTCTTTGTGCTCACCAGCAGCCGCTTGTAGGTTCCGTGGGCCTCGCACGGCTTCACGCTACATGTTTGAGAACAGTTGGTGCATGAGGCGGGCAATAAGGGCAGCACTTAACTCCAGCAGACATCGTATTCTGTGGAACACAACGTATGCGATGCTTCTTTCACCTGCCCCGGTGACACACTCCCACTGGTCACTGGCGGCCGCGGCTGAGTGCCGACGACATAGTGAAGCGTTTTGCTTATCGCTTCTCTAGGAAGCAACCACGGACGATGACACCAGATTGATTTGTTACCACTGGCAGATCTTCGCGATTCGGCACGGAAGCGAGATATGCTCGATGTGCAGGTTCGGTGGGGCTCGGAAGCGGATGGTTGCTCGATGATGCAAGAAACACGTGGCATCCATCAGCCCAGCCAGACACACAGATCCCGAACTTCTTGCACTTTCTCTCTCCAGAGCAGAAGCCAACAATTTGCGAAAATATGCAGGAGAACTTTGCACAGCAGGTTTTTTTTTTTTTTTGAGAGCCCCGTCCCCCCTATTTTTTTTCTTCGTTCATAGAATGCTGTCCTCACTCGTTGTGCTTATGCTGCCACCAGTTCCAGTAAAAGTGCATTGACTCGAGGTCAGTCATGAGGCACGACGATGCAAAAAAAAAAAAACATCTGTGGTCCTCGCGTACCTTCAGGATTCAATGAGAGCGTCACTATAGGGGGGGGGGGGGGTATGTGGCAAAAGCCGCCGAAGCAGCTGCACCTTGCAGTCACGTGGTAATAAACTCTGAAAGGCAGGTTAAAAATCACATGATAGAAAACTCCCTACGTGGTAAAACTGGATTTTGACATCCTTTTACTACGTGCCTCAGAGGTGGTGGTAAAACTATGTCATGTACCATTTTTACTCGAACACGAGGTAGTAATTTTAAACGCGAGAGAGTTCTATTTTTGCTGCCAGGCGTACGCGTGGAGGCAATGTATTGATTCCTAACAATAGCACAGGATATATAGCTCACAATTCTATTTTTTGTCTTTAGAAAACGTGTTTCACGATTTCGAGTACTTGGTACTCAACTATGGGAGAGCACTGAGCCGTCCCGAACAATACGTGAAGTGTATTTATAATATCAGTTCACCCTTGGTAGTATAGTGCATGTCCTACTGTTCAGAATGGTCGCTTGTTTTAGACTACGCTGTCCTTGCGTCATCCTCATAAGCCTCCGTTGTTGGTATAGTGAGGTTAAAAACTGTGGGTATTTTTTCGGATTCACTTATTTTGTAATCTGTCCGTGAAAACATTTTTCAAAATAATATATGTCATCCAATTGATCCTTTAATCAACCTACTACAAGATAATTGTAATGTTAAAAGTGGCCTTGTAAGACATGTCAAGTTTTAACAGCTAGATACGGCGGATTCTATGAAGACGAAGAATCCAGTTCAATAGTTGGGAGATGCTATACCGAGAAAACAAGTGAATGCCCGTCACAAAGGAAGCCCATAAGAAGCGTAAACATTGAATTTTACCATTCTTGAAAATTATGGTAAAAGCGCCCGACCTCCGCTCGAAGCGAAGCACAGTGACAGGTGAAAGCTGGAAGAGCGCCCTTTCTATAGAGCCGGTTTCAAACTCTCTTGGCGCTAATATAATACAAGCACTCTTGCAAGAATCCCATTACAACATTAATTGACGTGGCGGTATGAACATGAGCAATTATGGCGCAACCCTTTGTGATGGGCTATAAACATTCGGCGACCGCCTGATAATGTGCCAATTCCCATTGTGTAACGCCTATACTTACAAGGTCAGCATTCTGTGAGGCCTGGTTGGTATTTTAATCTTCTGGCACGCTATATTGCGTATGTTAAAGGGGTTCTTTCCCGACGTAACACTTGTACAGGAGTTTAGTGCAAAAGAATTTCTAGCAACGGCGTGGCTAAAAAAAATGTCATGTCCCGATAGTAAAATACTGGGCTGGCTCGGAGCACCCCAGGTTCGAGCCATGCCTATTCGGGGTATTTGTGTTATTATGGCTTTTTTATCGTGCGATCGCAGTTACGGACAGAGGCAGCTGCGACGGACAATACGGCGCCGCTGTGATCTCACAACAGCCTTCGCTGTAAAAAAAAAATAAGACCGCAGTTTCCCGAGTGGGAACGCTGGTTAGCATGCGGAGCATATATGTTGAACTGCTATAAATGTGGTTTGTAATTTGCGACATGCGTGTGTGTTATGAGTGAACACGAGTGAACACGCACGCACGTATGCTGCGAAAGACGATGTTTATTGATGAGACGCTTAGGGTATTTTGAGCAAGATGGCTTTATGGTCCATAAAGTGAAGGGTTAGTGGGTGTGGTTGCAGCGGTCGATGGTCGAAATTTGCAAACACGTGGTCGATGCACTTCCTGCGAACCGTGGTCGGATGATGTTTGCCATCGTGCGTTGCTCGTTTCAGCGAGTGCCGCGACTCCATGTAGTCGACCACCCAATCATCCTTGATGACGTCGACGTTGAAGTCACCAACTATCACAAAGGGTCGTCATTGCGGTCGTTGTTTCAGGTATTCTTCCACGGCTTCGTCGGCGTACTTCTCCACGGCGGCACCCGATAGGTTGGGCGCGAGGTACATCGTCATGACTTCGACTCCGCAGACGTTAGCGACGCAGTGCTCGCCGTTGGTGCGTTGTTCAGCGCCGGGCCGCAGTTGGAGGTCTTCGACGGGGTTGACGTCGTCACGCTTGACGTAAATTTCCACGCCGCCCGCAGGTCGTTGGAACCCGTGCGTGCGCGCGGCCGGAGCGTATCCCGCAACGTCCACGTCATCGGTGGCGTTCCACGTCTCGGTGAAGCAAAGCACGTCCACTGGTATATACTCATAAACGGGAGTCGAGGAGCGATTAGCCGTTCTTCGACCGCGTTCAACTCGTATAGATGTTCCGGTCGGGGCAGGTGTAGCCGTAACTCACGCTAAGCAATGGAATTCTACCGGCAATTAACGACTGCTTGCACATGGAAAATAAAGGAGGCTATGACATGGCACACGTGACGTAGTCGGTAAATTCGTCGGCGTCGCTTCCAAACGCATCGCAAAGAACCGAAAACGCTTTGGAACGATGCAGTTCATTCTGAATGTTGCCGATCCGCGTCAAGTTGTTGTCGAACCAAAGTCTTTCACACACCTTGCAGCTGTGGCCGAAGCTCCGGTCGAGAAAGTCGCGCTTGAAGCGAGCGTTAAGCCTGGCGTACTGCTTGGCTCGCCACGCCGCTATCGCGGCGCGCTCACGGGCAGCATCGAGATCGGCTTTGCGGCGTCGACGCTTGCACGTGGCTTCACCGTCCGGATTCTCTTGCCGATGCTTACGTCTCGCAGCGGCTTCGCGTTCTCGAAGCTGGGAGTCATCCGCTCGACGTTGACGTATCGCAGCTGCTTCGCGTTGGAGATCCTCTGCTCGACGCTGACGTCTCGCAGCTGCTTCACGTTCTCGGAGCTGGGGATCTTCCACTCGACTTTGACGTTTGCGTTCCGCATCGCGAGCTTTTCTCAGCGCGGCCTTGTCCACGGACGAAGTGTCTTTGGAATCGTTTGCGGTTCCGCCAACACACTGGCTGACGCTATTGGAAAAACGTCAGTAAGTATATATGTTTGCGAATTCGTTAGCATACATTTTCACCAGCGACATCGGACGTGGAGCGACCGCACAAAACAACCGACGAAGGGTGGTGTGCCCTGACACTCGGTTATTTAGAGCGAGCGCCGGCTCCGGCCTGCGCATGTGCGCGTTAAAAGCCAACCACTGGCACGCGTATGCCCGCGTCTACGCGTCAAAAGCGTCATATGCGCCTCTCGGCGTCGGAGGGGCGTACGCGAGGAGGAGCGACGGATCCAGCCGGGCTTTATATTTTTGGCACGCGTACACTACGTCACCACGCGTACAGCGGCGCCAACCAGCCAGGGGCCGCGCGCCAACCAACCAGAGGTCGCGATGCCTCCGAATGTTATGCCTAATGGCCGCCGCTTCCAAGGCACGGCCGATTGCTGGAAGCAAGCACGGAAACTACTCCAAACGTGCCTGAATGACCGCTTCGTAATCTATAACGACAACGACGCGACGAACAACTGCGAGTGCTGCCAGCGTGACGCGGTTTCGTGCCGAGTTCGAGCGACGCCGACAAATCCAGCGGATGCCGGCCGGCTATGCTTGCGCCGGTCCCGAGTAAGATCGTCGGCCGAGCGAAAACATCGCACAGACAACAGGAGCATGGCGGTGTTCTTGTGCTTTGATCTGTGATTTGCTGTGCCAAACACGAGTGTAAACAGACTTCGTAGGTTCGAAGCTTTGAGCATGAGCCCTCGCTTACCGCGGAGGCAATTCAAAGCGGTGTCACCTGCCTTCAGCGTAGGCCTCAACCCTCTAGTTTGTATGAACCAACACATGCGAGCAACATCGGCTGAAAAAAATCTATGGTAGCTTCCGTCGCAACATAGACAACATATACGACGCCGAAAACATTGTGTAGTGCATACGGAGGAGTTTTTATATGCACTGTGTTTGTTTTCAACATTGGTATTCATCATCGCTGAAAGCAAACCTCGCACTAGCCAACACATTTCGGTGATGTGAAATCGTACGTACTTATATAAGTGTATTCGCGAATCGTATGACGCTGAAACATTCGTTGGTTTCGGTGCTAATCCTTTTGCTGTGTTGCCAAGCGTGCGCTGGTTGGTAGCAGTGTGATGTGACTTCGTGTCGGGTACCAGCTACGCTGACACATTCAGCTGTCAGCGGTCTCATTTCCATTCATGTACATGATAGAAACTTGAACGTGCGTTGCTGTGGTGATCGAAAAAAAAATGCATGATTAAGTGCTGCTGGTATTGACTGCTATTTCACTTCTCGCTTGTTCTGCTTCTCTGCCACGCTCAGTAGCACATACGTTGTTTGGAGGCATTCTAACACCCACATTTTTAACTAGTAGCTCATTCTGATACTCATAGCTATAGGCATACAATGGCGCTTCCCCATCGTTTTACAGTTTACCATATTATAACACGCGTTTTGTTTACAGCTGGACAGATAACTGAAAACCTTGTGAGAAGCACATGATTTCAAATCAGCTGCACGATGACACGATATTAGGAAGAGAAGGTCACCACATGTATGCACAGAATGAATAAAATTGCAATAGTACTGTACTGCACTTTGTATAGAAGAAATGCAAAAAGTACCTCATGTGACTTATTACCTTTTTGAACTGTGCATGTATTTATCTGTCCCTCCAGAATGTAATGAGCTGAAGATATTATTAGATGGTTTCGAACATTGAATCTTTGTATGCGTTTCCAAGGACTGCTTCATTTCTGTTTAGTTCTTTAGTATACACATTAACTTGGACTATATATGCGTGCACTTAAGCATAATCAAAATATTAAGATATTCAGTTTAGCTATGTTAGAAAACTTGCCAAAACTACTGTACGGTGCTCTGGTGCAATCCTATGACAGGTATCTGTCCCATCAAAAATTTTGGGCATCCTTTATTGCATTATAGGGTATTTTGACTATTGATGAAATGTGAAAACCTTTTACACAGTGCTTGGCTGGAATCTCAAAACCAATGTCTGTCTCATCAAGAAGTGGCAAATGCATTTTGTAAATATCAAAGGATATTTAAACTAGCAGCAAAGTGCAGAAACCTTCAACACAGCACTGATCTGCAATCACAATCTACCTTAGAAGCTCTTTGTAGTGCTCTCTAACACGTTCGAATGAAGTTATCAAACACTGGAATGATCTTCTTGGTTTGGTTTGTGATACCAGTGTGTCTGACTTTTTGGAGGCACTTGTATCATAATAATGTATTATTTCTCCCATTTCTTACCAGGGTGCACTCAGGGGGTAGTGATATTTCTTTAAGTCGGCACACTTATTTTGATATTATACTCTTTAAATGCTTTCATTTTGTATATATGTACACCCCTCCTGCAGTAGCCTCACATTGTGCTGCCGTATTTGAAAATAAATGAATATACCATCCGAAAGTGTTCTATGCTGTGCTCGGTTCCAATATGATCACTAATATTTGTTGCATCATGAAGTGTCGGGTGAGTTTTATTGCATTGGAGAACATTTTGGCTGCCTTCCACATGGGGTTCAGTTACAATATTATGACCGATATCTGTGACTTCATGAGCAGTTGGGTGCGTTTTTGTCGCTTTAGAGAATACTTTGACTGAAGACAACGTTCAGAAATCTTCCATACAGGAATCAGTTCCAATATTTTGACCGATATCTGTGACTTCATGAGCAGTTTGGTGTCGTTTGTCGTTTTAGAGAATACTTTGACTAAAGACAACGTCCAAAAATCTTGCATTAAGGTTTCAGTTCTAATATTATGATCGATATCTGTGCCTTCATGAACAGTCGGGGGTCGTCTGTCGTTTCAGAGAATACTTAGACTAAAGACAATGTCTAGAAGTCTTGCATTAAGGCTTCAGTTCTAATATTATGACCGATATCTGTGACTTCATGAACAATTGGGTGTCGTCTGTCGTTTTAGAGAATACTTTGAATAAATACAACGTCCAAAAATCTTGCATTAAGGTTTCAGTTCTAATGTTATGATCGATATCTGTGCCTTCATGAACAATTGGGTGTCGTCTGTCGTTTCAGAGAATACTTAGACTAAAGACAACGTCTAGAAGCCTTGCATTAAGGCTTCAGTTCTAATATTATGACCGATATCTGTGACTTCATGAACAGTTGGGTGTCGTCTGTCGTTTTAGAGAATACTTAGACTAAAGACAACGTCTAGAAGTCTTGCATTAAGGTTTCAGTTCTAATATTATGACCGATATCTGTGACTTCATGAACAGTTGGGTGTCGTCTGTCGTTTTAGAGAATACTTTGACTAAAGACAACGTCCAGAAGTCTTCCATGCAAGGTTCAGTTGCAATATTATGACCAATATCTGTCACATCCTGAAGTGTCAGGTACAGTTAGTTGCATTAGAGCCCATTTCGACTATGAAAAATGCCCGAAGGCATTCTACGCAGTATTTGGTTCCTATCTTATGACCAATATCTGTTGTATCAATAAGAACCAGGTGTGCTTTGTTGAATTAGAGGATATTTCGAACACACACACATCAACCGAAAGCCTGCTACTCTGGCCTCAATTGTAGTCTTATAACTGACTTAAATCTGTCAGATCATGAAGTTTCAGGCGTGATTATTAAGTTGAGTGCTATAAAATTTGATGTGTGAATATACTGAGGGCACCAGCATATTCAAGACATTGTTAATAAATTTGGTAGTGCAGGTATAGAAAGCCGGTGGTTTGTAAACCTCATCAGGAGGGCAGCCGCCGCCTCATTCACCGAAGAGAGGAGGGGGGGGAGCTCAATGTCAACTCCATATATTAACATAATAGGGAGGGGGCGCTAAGTCAGCCCCTACATGGAGGGGGGGCACTGCGACAAACTTTTACCCTGCCCCTCCTTAAGGAGAACTCTACACACGCCTATGATAGACGTACAGTATGCTAGACCCGAATGTTCATTCGCGGGAGCGGCGCACGCACCGATGTTGATTTCTGGTGCATATCGCTGAAGTTACTTTGGGCACTGGAATGTCAATTACTTCTAAAATAGTCTAAACTGTGGTTGGTGAAGCACTATCAATTTTAACGTGTTCTCATATCCTCTAAAACATATAAACCCGCTCCAGTTAGGAACGTGCCGTTCTGTGCTGAACTTGGACAGCTCTAAGCCAAAAGGTCAAGCAACATTGTGCATCAGCCTTGGGTGCATGGGCGTCAACGCGGTTGACGCGTGCCAGTCGTTGTGCGCCATTTTCCTCCACAGGCGCGACTAGAAGCTTTTGACGCGTAAGCGCGTGCATACGCGTGTTAGTGCTTGGAAAAAAGGTCGCGCGGCGCGTGCTGTGTGTAGAGGAGAAAGGAATGCACAGATGGCTGGCAGAGCAGGAGGGAGGCTGTGGACGGCGACGGCGCATGACTTGCCCCTAGTATAACATGCTCCGCATGTAAAAATAAGTAAAGCAACGCTAGTACTTTGAAGCGCGAGCGCTGCTCCTACGCGGGTGGTGAGTGGCTTTCCCGCAAGACTTTCGAACCCAAGATGGCGTACCTTGGCGCAACTCTGCTACCCAAGGAGGCAGGAAACAACTGCTGCTACCGAAAGGTAGCATATAGAGTATCTCTAGCACGCGTGGACAAGTGACGGCCTCCCGCGGCGATCTCTGTAATGACCGAGTGCGCCATGTTCACATAAGCCAACGGCTGATAAATGGGCATTCTACGAGTGATTTCTGAGCGCGTCTTCAGTCATTTGTCGAGGGAAGAGAAAGCAATTTCAAGCTGACTTTGACCATATATTGTCGATTCCAGACCTCGTGCTGCGCTATAACATTTGGCTCACGTGTTCTCGGGAGCCTCTACTACCGATCGGCACCGTTATCTGACCATGGTCAAAAAGTGTTGCAGGGCCCCTTTAAAGGAGCATGCACTGAAGAATAAACTTACTCTACTCATCTGTACCTTTCTTGAGGATGTAGTGTCAACTCTGTGGCGTGTCGTTGGTCGTCCACCTTCACAGCAAGACGGGTCTGTCTCTCAATTGTTCGGCATAAAGGGGCTCTTAAACCAGGTAAACACAGCGGTATACACACCAGGTCTACTCCTTAAATATGTCTCCGCTGATCAACGTTCTCCGCAAGATGTAAAGGTGGTGATATGAAAAAAAAAACGCATTTGCAAGGCAGGTAGCCAAGAAAAGACTTCACCATGCACGTACGTAGTCTATATTAAAAAAAGATATCGGTGAACAATTACACGTCCACGATTGATGATGTCCTGTGCACGTTACAAAAGTATGCATTTCATTGTGGCTCAGTCATGCGTAGAATGAAGCTTTCTTGCTGCATAGATATCCCAGAACAAGATTGAGCATATGCATTGAAAAATACAGACTACGTGGCCTTTATAGAGCACGGAATTTATTAGTGATCGCGCCTGGAATATAAATCGTATTCCATGATAAACCACGCAACGTGCGCGCACACACACACACACACACACACACACACACACACACACACACCAGCCAATGCGCCGGGCATTGACATTTTGATGTTGGCGCCTAATCCAAGTTTTTCACTCCTGGTAAGACGCAAATCATCTCGAAGATCAGGTTAGCCGCCGTCAGCGCTGTGTTACCGCTCGTGTCGTACGGAGGTGACACCTGCAAAAGAGTGTCCCCCCCACACAGAATCAATCTATAGGCACAGTTACGCAGATGACATACTTCACATACCGTTTCCGAAGAGCAGTATAAGAGGCCGATAACGCAATGGTCTCAGTTAAAAACCGCATTTATTGCACGTGGTAACACACAGTCTACTTGGTTTCGAAAGATATAAAATTCGCCCGCGACAGAAAGCGCCAATCCATCCACTCGGGTGGATTTCCGAAAGACAGTAAGTGCACGAAAAACCGCAATGTCTGCACAGGTAACTAATAACATATGAATATCACGTCCCAAAATCACGATATGATTTCGAGGGACGCCGTATGATGAGGGCTACGGAAATTTCGACCATCAGCTGACATCGCAGAACACGTTGGCCTTGAGCATGTCGCCTCAATTTAACGCGACCGCCGCGGCCGTAATCCACCCCGCGACCTCCGAGTAACCATTACACCACCGCGATGGCCGTCTGGGTCGGTAATTAATACATTCACGGATTGAATTTGTCTATTACCTTTAACTAATGTTAACAAGGCGTAATTGAAGCAGTGCCGTATGGTGGTGTCATATTCTTTGGCTTTCGGTATACATTCGTCTTCGAAATCAACTTAAGATGCATCGACATTTCAGCTAAGATTGTCCCAAACCAGTAGGCAAATGCCACTGTGAAAATATTGACTGAATTCACAACTTTGTGAAAGTTATATATCTTTCCAGTGCACCTATGTGAAAATCAATTATAGTGTGTATTCAGTTGCGGAACGTGCGATTTATCTCCTATATTTATTGTAATAATAATCTTTGGTAAATTTACGAGGTGTTAACTTTTTCTTGTATTTTTGTAATACGTTGGATATCTGTACGAACGTGAAACGCGGGCGTTATTTCCTGCGCCCCTGAGAAAATCATACACAGAGAATCCCCTATAGAGAATCGAACGTATTCTTTGCACACGTATACCGTCATACACTCCCAGGATGTTTGCTGAGCAAAAAATTAGCCATGTAATGTTCAATTTCCATCTTTTTTTCTTTTTTTTCACATTCACTAAACTAAAGAGACAGGACTGAATTACTAACGAGACAGGGCTGAATTACCTTTTTTTCTTTTTAAATTCGACTCTGCAGCGTAGGTATACTCTCACATATACTTCCTTACAGCCATCATGCGCTGCAGCTTTCCACAGTATACACCAGCACCGGAACATTTAATCTAGCGTGCACGGTACAGGGAAGAAAAATTTCAAGGATGCAGAGTACAATCATCATGATTCCTCAGACTGCATAGCGCAATAGTCTATACTCCCTTATTTCCCTCTCCGCACATGTAGACTAGCAAACTGGACTTATTCTAGTTAACCTCCCTACCTTTTCTGTATTCCGTCTCTCTCTTTTCCCATTGTTGGAAAAGGGAGGCAATACTGATAAGCATCAACTGAAGGTCGCCATTCTTAATTTTGATTAAATAACTTCTAAACACAGGCTTTGGACGCAGAAACAATATTCCAAAACTTTTTAAAAATAGTGTAGAGATTTCGGTCGCGCACACACACACACACACACACACACACACAAACGTTTTTCGGCAATTTTGGAATTTCTGAGTTTGACCGCACAATAAACGGTACACTCCTTGGTCACAACATTTAGTACCGAAAAAGATAAACTGAATTGAGACCCATGCAGTATATATTATTTTGCCTTGCTTTGGAAGTAATTTTGAGAAAAACATCATAAACATGATAGATGGCCAAAAGAACAGAATATCTGTGTATCCGGAACTTAGACAAGTTATGCTGAGGATAATAATACTTGTTAGGCATGTTAACCTTTGTATTCACACTAAAAAAACAAATGCTGTGGTTTTAGCGTGCAGTTCTACACTTCAAAAATTGTGCTAAACATGTAGTTTTGTGAGTGTTTGAAATTAGCTTTGCAGAAAACATTCCTCACTGTTTTGATAAATATCTCTGATTAATGCCAAGGGCGTTCCATTGCATTCTGCTTAAAAAACACAAAATAAAAAAAAACGTTGCATGTTTTGAGTTTCGAACAAGTTACAATGTGTCATATTAAGTTGTAAAAACTCAGCGTTCCTTTCACGTGCTTTCGTCTTACCTTGAGGTGCCGTTTCAGTATATATAGTATGACCCTTTATGTGCGCCGCCCGTGTGCTCAGATTTGGGTGCACGTTAAAGAACCCCAGGTTGTCGAAGTTTCCAGAGCCCTCCACTATGGCGTCTCTCATAATCATATAGTGGTTTTGGGACGTTAAACCCCACATATCAATCATATTTATGTGCCTCGAATCGAACGCCAATTTTTTAAAAATAATTGCACCCGACATAAGTACAAACAAGCTGCTAAAGAAGACGAAATACGCGCAAATTACATGGATCCGTATGCTTTGTCTTCCTACCGGCAGCTTAGCAAACATGAACAGACCATTTGTGGTGGTTCGCAGCGAGGAGCGCTCACAATACACCAGCGCCCCCTCAATTGGGCGCGAAGTACGTTTGCCCGTGAAAATAATGTTCAGAGGGCCAAGAGAAGGAACGTATCACTGAAAAAAAAAATACTAAAGCCATTAGTTGCCAACAAGATCCGTATTACACAATGAAGGCCATCCATATCGAAGTGAACACCCTGCATTGGTTCAGCTGCATGCATAAGTTTCTTCTTCTGTTCTTAAGACCCAAGCCGCACAAATTAGTCATAAACGACCGGTTGGCGTTCGGCAGACAATCTCGGCATAACGAAATAGCGTTGGGGTCGTAAATTGGTTCGTTATATCCTATATTCGTTTTAGTGGTAGAGATAGAACTCGGCTAAAACAAATAAATATAGTGATCGGTAGTCTTCTTATAATTAATATTATTTTTTGTTTCCACCCAAAATGCTGGACAAAATTAATGCTTGGGGGAACGTTCAACTCTGCTGCAACATAATCCACCTTTTGAGGTCACTCTCCGCAATTCTGAATATCTGCAGCTGCGTGTTTTGGCAGAGAGAATATATTTTAATGAACCAAAGTACGCAGATGGATTACCGCCGGGGACAGTGCCCCTCCGCCAAAGAGCCCCCCTGGTCACAACGGGGCCTGAGTGAAGCAGCCTTCTTCGCTGCCACTTGGCACGCGGCCATGAACAAAGACGCCGAAATCGTTGTATTGTGGAGCTTGCCTTTCATCAACGCTGGACAATCGCCGCCACTCTTCATCGTCACACGAGCGTCCGAAGTATTCCCGATCTGTTCACACAGTGGTGCGAGCAGTTAAGCGCGCTGTTTTTCGAGCTAGATGACCAAAACTTAAGCAGATTTCTCAACCACATTCCTAAGAAAAAAAAATTACGTGTAGGCCCGTGTGCTCAGATTTGGGTGGACGTTAAAGAAACCAAGGTGGTCGAAATTTCCGGAGCCCTCCACTACGGCGTCTCTCATATTCATATGGTGGTTTTGGGACGTTAAACATCACAAATCAATCAAAAATTTTACGGCACAACCGCAGTTATTTAAACTGTAGTTACGAATAGTTTTTGAATATCTAATTCGTTTTTTTGTGTGTGTTTAGAGCATCACCTCGGACCGAATATTTATAAGTTACAGCCATTATCGCGGCTGCTATTCTGGCGTTTTCAGTTTCGTTGTGAAAGGACGAATTCGACTAAACTGAATTCAGCATTAAATACACTGTAACCAATATTCCGCATATTACAGTGTAGGTTAGGGTAAGTTTCCACTAGAATTTAGTATCAGCGAAGCTCTCACAACATAGAGGAATTGAACACAAACACTAGCTGGTTGAGAAGCGGCACGAGAAGCGGAACAACTGTAGATTTAGTTGCCCGAACAGCGGAAACAAGCATGGCAGCTTTCTATCGGTGTCAACAGCTGGCTTGCTGTGTCGCCTGCTGCTGATAGAGGGGACCTAATTATTTTTAGGCCATGATAATACAGGAAGCAAGACACGTGAACAGCCGATGGAGTGGAGGCTGTTCACGTATATATATATATATATATATATATATATATATATATATATATATATATATATATATATATATATATATATATATTCACGTAGATCCTCCGTGAGCGGTCACAACGTGGGTTATTTTGATGTTTCGGCTCTAGGCCAAAACGTCGAAATAAGCCACGTTGTGACCGCTCACGGAGGATCTACTTGACTATATGCAACGCTACGGCCACTCAACCCTCATGCCTGCCTGTATATATGTATGTATATAGTTCGTTCGAGCAACAAGATATAACATATTTTAGTTGCCCGACAATAAATATCGAGACCACAATCGGTGAGAGGGTCCCTCAATTCACAAATGTATTATTATTATATTATTATTATTATTATTATTATTATTATTATTATTATTATTATTATTATTATTATTATTATTTGCGACGCCACTATCTGCATTTTTTTACATGTCCATTGAGTAACGACCAGGCAACACGAGCATATGATGCTTGTATGCACACATGATCGGGGTTTGATACTGGCTGCCCACGCAGCTTTCCGCGAATGAAACAGATCGATAGATGACCCCCTCATGCCCTCTTAAATGTGCGCAAGGATGCACATAAATGTACGCCTTAATTTTATTATTATTTTTGACGCACTCCCGCGTCCCTCCGGCGATGTAGTTTCTTCATTTATAAAGCACGGTAGGCAGTTGAACATGACCTTTGAGGAACACTTGAGAGCTTTGTTGACTGATGGACAAAAGTCGACGGAACTTGCATGCTGTAGACATTTAACTGGCAAATGCGTTCTTCTCGTTTCGTAAATAGCGGGTTAAAGATGGAATCGCCCCCAGGTGGTAAAAATTTCCGGAGCCCTCCACTACGGCGTCTCTCATAACAATATGGTGGTTTTGGGACGCTAAACCCCACAAATCAAAGATGGAATCGTGCTGGAAGCTGCAACGATTGCTGCTTACCTCGACCAGATATGACGGCCAGCGCAAACGAAACACGGACAGAGAAGAAAGCGACGACGCAAGCGCTGTCTATTGACTTGCGCACCTTCCAGGAAAGCCATCAATTAAAGTGAGAGAAGGGCAGCTCACGCACGTGTCCCTGATTTTTATAATTTCAAACCCTTCCGCGATTTCCCGAGTATGCTGTCTATGCGGTGTTTCATTTGCGCTGGTGGACGTGACCATTTTCCAACTCGCTACCCTCTTACCTCGACCAAGTCAGCACCAACGATGTTGAGCCCCTTGCAGCTGCGTATTACTTCAAGCGCCTGTGCACTCGTCAAACCACCTATTTCTGGAGTACCTGAAAGATAAGTAAATACGGCATGGCTCACTGAACACTTCATGCCCGTAAAGCAACGGTGTACTATAATCGTACCACAGGTACGTAAACCTTTAACGACACACCCACGCGGACATGGCGTAATAATTGTCGCGGTTTAACGTCCCAAAACCGCGATATGATTACGAGGGCCGCCGTAGTGAAGGGCTCCTGAAATTTCCCCCAGCTCGAGTTCTTTAATGTGCACCTAAAATCTAAACAGAGGGGCCTCAAGCATTTTCACCTCAATCGAAAATATGGCCAAGCGACCGGGATTCATGCTTGTGATGTGCTACAATGTATGACACGGACGTGAAAAACGAGAAACAGCACAAGGTTGATTCTTGTGTTGTTTCTCGTTTTTTTAATTGTTCGTGTCATACCCTGCAGCGCACCACAAGCACGAAAACATACTCACCGCGTTATTAGCATGGCCGCGGAATGCAATCCTGTGACCGGCGAATCAGCAGGCAAGCACATGAATAGACCACGATGGAGGGTAGGACGTAAGACGTCTTCGGAAATTATATAGCTTACGAATGTCGACTGCTGTTTGGCAAAAAAGTAGGGGATGGTTGATATTCTATGGTCAAGCTTATGAGCTCGAAAACAGCAAAGACCAGAAGGAAAACGACTTCAACAAGCGCTAACTTCCCTCAAAAGCGTTTATTACGCATCTGAAAGTCGAAGAAAAAGACACGCCATGGCGCGCGTGATTTTGTTTGTCTCTCTCTCCTCTCTTTTCTTTGAGTAGCTACCGTTGGTGCCTAAATGAGTTCATCTGCATTAGTTTTTAGCGAAAACACACATGCACGAAATCTACTTATTAATACAGACACACGAAGGGCGAAAAACATTATCACCATCAACAGCAACAGGGGAAAAAATGTTAGCCTGTAATGCAGAGTTTGACCATTCCGCATGACAGCGTGCCACTGATTGCACTTGTGAAGCAAGGATTCACGTTATCTGTAATCTTATATATGTTTCATGTGCGAGGGCGATGCCAGATAAACAGTTCCTATAGGAACTGTTTATCTATGCTATAGCATATTTTTATTTCGTTTCCGTACTTCATGCTTTGTGTATCTCATTATCTGCTCTTTGCTTTGTTTGTCAATACGTAAGTTAACGCTAGTGTATGACACTTCATCTTCGGTCTCCGGGTATACGATTCTGGACACTCTTGAATTCTCCATCTCGTGAGATTTGATTGAGCCATGGTTGCCACAGCTTTTCTTGCAGGTTTAAAACGCCGGCATTACGTAGTTCCGGGCAACATGGTGAAATTCTGCAGTGTCCAAAATAGTACCACTGTTCACTGATTTTGCGCAGGAAATCTCTAAGCTTACGATGTTGGTGCAGAGAAAGAGACGCACCATGCCACACTGCACATGTTACTCAACGGATATCAACGCGTCTGTGAAAGCTAAAGTACAAACCCACACGTGGTGGCACATACACGAACAAAATTCCTGGGCTGTTTCGTAAAACTTCGCTGTGCACAGCCTACAGTAGCCTGCGACCTCATTATGCAAACGGACATTTAAGACAGTATACGTGCACCAAAGTTTACCACGCTATAACGAGAGCGAAGCTAAACGTGAGTCAAATCATCAAAAGCCCGCCGAAAAGTGATGCTTATGCGCATACTCGCCCTACAGATATGCGTGCGAAGCAGACTCCGCTATGAATCGGCGAAGCAAAAAAAGGATAAAGGGATAGCAAAGGGGACACGAATTTAACGCGCGCTCTATGAAGTCGTGGCAGCGGCGGACATCTTGGGGAGGATATTAGCGAGAGCTCCAACAAGCCCATATCGTCGTTCTCGCATTTCGCCAAGCCGCTTCCGGGCTCCCATGCGACTTTCTTTTGATCCTCCTTTTGGCCCACATATTGATGGCCCACGGGAGGGGTGCAAATTCACAAGGAACATATAGAGGAATGGGGGGTGAGGGTGCAGCAGCTATATATAAAAAACGAAGAAGCAAGGCAAGGACACCGGGAGGACGGGAGCCCGGAGGCATTCATAAAGTGATGCGCGTTAAAAGCGCGCGAGCCACTCGAATGTCGAAAAAGCAATAAAGTGGGGGGGCAATGGTGCGCGCGTGCCTAATTCCTTCTCACCAGTGCCCGGGGCGAATGCGGGGTCCAGACAATCGATGTCGAAAGATATATAGACGGGGCCGGCGCCCAGCACGGGCAGCACCTTGGTCTCCATGATGGGCACCATAGATTTGAACCAGCATTCCTGCGCCTGGATGATGTGGAAGCCCTGCGAGCAGACCGGCACCGCGCGTCAAGTAATGGCGGCCACCAAGCGACCGCGTCCTTCCCGACAGCGAAGCACGCTTATGGCACGCTACTGCGCGTCCGCAAACGGAACCACTATTCGCGCTTAGTTCCCATCTTCCCCGCAGATTCGACTCCAAAAAGAAAAAGAAAAGGCAAGCGCGCATGCAGTTACACGGTTTCAAATGAAGGAAAACATTTGACATTGTCACAGCCAAACGAAACAGTGTGGTTTCGTTATCTTCTTTCTTTCTTTCTTAATTCGCCGGATTTTTTTCTCTCTTATTCAGTATTCTGCAACGTAATCTACAAATGATAAAGAGAACATTCTAGATTCTGATAATAGCGACGTACCGCCGACCAATAATTCAGAATTGTGAAAAAATATAACTGGTTAAATGTTGCAGACATATTTCAAGTGACGCCGAGCACGCTGCTTTCCCACGTGCTAGTACCAGGTGGCGGCCACGATGACGTCACTGCAAGTGATTAAAATGTGGCCATGCTCAGATGTATCGATATTTCGTACTGAGTCTGCCGAACTACTTATGTATTGGGCGATTATCAAGAAAGAGCCAATCATCACTTGCAGCTTAAGAGGCATAACTTATCGGCAAGCGAAAAAGCATTACTATTTCATTTGGCGCGTTAAAATAAAAAGAAAAGAAAACCGTGTTTCGCTATAGCCATGAGAAATCACTGTCACTATATAATGACGAAATGGTTGTTAATTTCACCATGTGAAAGTTGAATTATCAGCAGCTCCCACATGACCATTTTCTTGATTAACTTAATATCCACAATCAACTCCTTCAACACCATAGGTCGGTACAGAAATTGGAGCACACTCGGGTCAGTATTCACAAACGCTCCTCGGCTCGAAAATTGACCTCGAAGGATCCTTGAGCCTTTTCGCGTTGCAAAAATTGCAACGCGAAACAGTCTTCAAGGATTTCTTGAGGTCGAGTTTTGAGTCAATCAATCAATCAATCAATCAATCAATCAATTTATTCAGCTTCTTTGGATACAATGTAACATCTTTAGTAGTAAGTAATACATTCGGAGGTCCCATAGTTTCAGGAACTGACGGGGGGACCTCCTAATACTAGAACATGTGTAAGTTGAATAACGTGGGCAGTATGAGAAAAAAAAAAAAAAAATACATGTATAAAATTTACAGGAAAGCTAAAGGAGCTACATAAGAAGAGTAAAAGCAAGAAATGAACAAAAAAAAAAAAAAAAAAGACAACAAACAACAAAAAAACTGGCATGGTATTTAAGTCTATGACTGTAATATACGCTGGAAAATAAAAACACAGTTATAAGGGAAATCTTCATGACACAGGCGTCATGAATTCATCAAAACAAAGTGAACATAGTAAGTTTTAACACAACAGCAGCATATAAAATAATGAATACCAAACGCTATAAAAATTACGGCTACAAAACAAAAGCAAGATTAATTCATAGCGGTAATAATAGCAAATAATCAGCGAATGATAGCAAATATTCAGCAGATGATAGCAAAATATTCAGCAAATGATAGCAAAATATTCAGCAAATGATAGCAAAATATTCAGCGGTAATGGTAGCAAATCAAGCATGCGCGAAAATAAAAGAAAAAAGAAATCGTATTAAAAAAAAAGCTAAAAAAATGGCAGATCCCTGAGTTAGTGTGCCTGCCCACATAATTTGCCGAGACAGTATTTTTTGTGAAGGCTTTGAAATGTATGTACAGAGGATGCTGATTTAATTTCGTATGGTATCGAATTCCAAATGGATATGCCTGAAAAAAGGGCTGTTAGTTTCGCGTAATTTGTTCGAGCGGCGGGAAGAAGTAGATTGTCGTTTGAAGAGAACCTCGTAATGTTAGTGTTGACAAAAAATTCATTTGAGTAAGCCGGAATGGAGGTGCCACATCTCTTTAGCCGAAAAATAAATAGAGACAGTTTTTGTTTAAGTAGTTCTGAGAGTGGCAAAATATTTAGATTTTGGTATAGCGGTTTAGAGGGCGTAAAAACATTACTGAAGGTCATTAGTCGTATAGCTTGGTTTTGCAGGCGTTGAAGGGAATCGAGGTGACAAGAGTAAGTATTAGCCCAAGATGATACACAGTAAGACAGATGGCTATGAATGAAAGAGTGATAAAGTGAACGAATAATGGGCCTTTCGAAATAATTACGTGATTTAATGATTACGTGTATGCCAAAAGAAACTTTATGCATTAGTGAATGAACATGCATATTATATTTTAGGTGCTCATCTAATGTCACACCCAGAAACCTGGCGCTGTTAGTAACGGGTATTTCATTGTCCCCCATCGTGAGCACCACGGGTGGCACTTTTAATAATGGAGAATGAAATATTACAAATGTAGTTTTTGTGGGGTTAATGTGCAGGCAGTTACGACTGCACCAATCACTTACATTTTTTAAGTCAACATTTAGATTTTGTAACAGTACGGCGATGCTTTTATGAGATGAATATATGGTTGTATCGTCCGCATATAACAAGCAGTCAGTATGGCGAAGTGTTAGGGGCAAATCGTTGATGAAGAGTAGAAAAAGCAGCGGGCCTAGAATAGATCCTTGAGGCACTCCTGTATTAGTAACCTTGGGAGAGGAAACACTGCCGTCGATTTGTACAACTTGCGACCTGTTTTTTAGGTAATTCTTAATAAGGCTCAAGGCTGGTCCTGTAATGCCGTAAGATGCGAGCTTGTGAAAAAGAATGGAATGATTAATAGTGTCAAAAGCTTTAGTAAGATCAACAAAGACTGCACCAAATAGTGAACCGTCATCGATGGCTAGTTTGATTTTGTCCGTGAAACTGATGAGCGCCAGTTCGGTTGAGAAACCTGGACGGAAACCAAACTGATGGGGAGAGAGCAAGTCGAATTTTTTGAAATATGACATGAGGCGTTTGTACAAAATCTTTTCGATTACTTTACTAAAAAAAGGAAGAATGCAAATAGGTCGGTAATTGTTAATGCATTCACGGTCACCTTTCTTGAAGACGGGAGTTATCTTGCCGTTTTTTAGGGAGGTTGGAAATGTGCCATCCTTGAACATTTTGTTGATGATGTTAGCAAGAACAGGTGAAACACAGTCGATTATCAGCTTAACTCGTGAAGGGTGAATGGAGTCTAAACCCGCCCCGGTTGTTTTTAACGATGATATGACAGAGCGAACTTCAGCGCTAGAAGTAGGATATAAGTAAAAAGATTGCGGACAGCGCGATAGGTGGGAAAGTGATGGCCGGTGTTGATTGTTTTCAGTGTTGGCAAAATGGTCGTTAAAAGCATTGGCAATGTCAATTGGCTCAGTGAATGTGCTGGATGCAGTACTTATTTTCGTTAACCGTGCATGGGAATCGGTTTTGTTCAGAAACTTTTTAATTAGCTGCCAGTTTCGTTTAGTATCAGTTCCATTAAGCAATATGCGCGTTTGAAAATAGTCACGTTTAGCACGTTTCAAAATTGCACCAAGCGTATTCGAATATTTTTTATAGCGAATTTGTAGCACTGTGTTAAATGGTTGGTCCTTAAGCTTCTTATGCATTTTATCTTTTTTTGAAATTGAGTGCAATAATCCGTTGGTGATCCATGGGTTTCTTCGCTCTTTAAACCCCGAAGAAATAGGGACATGCGATGTGCTCTGTGTTATGCAGTTTGCTATTAGAGCAGAAAATGAGTCGTAGGCTTGCTCAGCAGATTCGTTTTGTGTGACATCAGACCAGTCTAGTTGGTTAATCAAGGAAACAAATGTTTCTGTGTTAAACACCGCTTTCATGACTTGTTTATGATTTGTGGCACGGGGCAAGAGAGCGGATTCTATTCTGAGAAAAACAGGATAATGGTCACTAAACTGATAGTCTATTACAGCCGCAGAGGCGCTCGTTGTCAAACTGGACAAAATGTGGTCAATCAGTGTATTCGTGCCTGATGGATCGCACCTAGTAGGAGCTGTGATTAACGATGAGAAGCCAAAACTTTGAAAAACGCGAACATAATCCGAGCATGAATGACTGTAAAGGTCAAGTATGTTAATGTTAATGTCGCCGCATATGATGACGTTTTTGTTTTCAAAAACGAGAAGGTTTAGAAGGGATTCAAGTTGCGAGCAAAAATGAACAATAGATGAAGACGGAGAGCGGTAGATTGATGCAATGATGGTGTTTCTGCCGTTCAGTGAAAAAACCGTTTGGTCAAATTCAAGCCAGACCGATTCACAGTTTAGGTTAGTAAAAGAAAGATCGTGACGACGCCTATATGACAATGACGAATCAATAAAGACCGCAGAACCACCACCACGGGCTGAATCGCGGTTGCAGTACTCAGAGGTATAGTTCGATATGCCATATAGATTACCATCGTTATTTGTTAACCATGTCTCAGAGAGGCATATGACTGAAAACGTGTGATTGATTGCTGTCAGGAAGTGTATGAGGTCATTATGATGCTTTCTGAGACTGCGGACATTGAAATGAATCAATGATAAAGCTGGGGGTTTATTCTTGAGAAATGTTTTAGTTTGCTGATAAGACAAAACAGAGGAATCCATGGTTGTTCCAGATATCTTAGAGGCAACTATCTACTGAAAGACAGATAGATGGCCTGCTTCACGTATACGAAAGACGCGGCTGTCATCACTTTTTCTGGCCTTTATTACGCAGGAATCTGTCCATAGATGCTTCCAATTTTTCGCCTTTTTTAGTTCCAAAGCCTGAGCAAACAATCTCTTGTTTTCTGGGGTTAGGTGATCGTTAACAAACACCGGTTTTTCCGTCTCTTTACGAAAGCCAATGACACCCGTCGTGATTCGTGCTTTCCGTGCTTTGGAAGCAAAGTCTGCTTTCTTTGTCCTGGAGCAAAATCTCGCTATAATGTTCGATCCATTTTTCGCCGGGACACGGTGGACGACATCGATGTCTGTCGGCTCAACGGGGCACCCAACTTTCTCACCAATTGCCTGCATTATAGCAAGGCAGTTTTCACCTTTCGTGTCAGGGATACCCTTTATCTCAACATTGTTTAAGCGTGAGTATTGCTCCAAGGCAGCCAGACGATTACATAGTTGTTTACTCTCGTCCCTGAGCTCTTTGTTTTCTTTGGACAATTCTTCATTTCTGCTCTTAACGGACTCGTAGAGTTGGCTATGCACTTGCAAGCTATTCTTCATTTCTGCAAGGTCAGCACGAAGTAGCTCAATTTGCCTCGAAAGCTCGGCCGTGGTTGGCATGATGCAATGCTTAGAACACTAATAATCATCAGCAATAGTAGAAAACACTAAAAAAGAGTATAATAAAGACAACGCTAAAAACTACAAAAAACTGCTGGCAGCAGTGGGAGCGGCAAGGAGTTCCAAGACAAAACAATAAGTAAGGAACCAACCTGTATCGCGCAGAAGCAGGGAATTAGAGCGCCGTCCTCTAGCCGCAACCACTGCTGCCAAAGTGACGAGCCAGGACTAGAGGGAATCCTTATGTAGGGTCCAAGGCGCCTATGGGTGGCAGGCCAAGCTGTCCAGTGACGTCTTTTCCGTCGGTGGTGAGGGTAACCAAGCGCAGATGACGCAGGTTTCCCAGACACGTGTAGTGACCGTGCAGTTGCGATCAGCAGGCAGCTGAATGAACGTTATCGACCGGCGGATAGGTGATCGTCCTTGAAACGAGCTGGCTGACACCAACCTGTATCGCGCAGAAGCAGGGAATTAGAGCGCCGTCCTCTAGCCGCAACCACTGCTGCCAAAGTGACGAGCCAGGACTAGAGGGAATCCTTATGTAGGGTCCAAGGCGCCTATGGGTGGCAGGCCAAGCTGTCCAGTGACGTCTTTTCCGTCGGTGGTGAGGGTAACCAAGCGCAGATGACGCAGGTTTCCCAGACACGTGTAGTGACCGTGCAGTTGCGATCAGCAGGCAGCTGAATGAACGTTATCGACCGGCGGATAGGTGATCGTCCTTGAAACGAGCTGGCTGACACCAACCTGTATCGCGCAGAAGCAGGGAATTAGAGCGCCGTCCTCTAGCCGCAACCACTGCTGCCAAAGTGACGAGCCAGGACTAGAGGGAATCCTTATGTAGGGTCCAAGGCGCCTATGGGTGGCAGGCCAAGCTGTCCAGTGACGTCTTTTCCGTCGGTGGTGAGGGTAACCAAGCGCAGATGACGCAGGTTTCCCAGACACGTGTAGTGACCGTGCAGTTGCGATCAGCAGGCAGCTGAATGAACGTTATCGACCGGCGGATAGGTGATCGTCCTTGAAACGAGCTGGCTGACACCAACCTGTATCGCGCAGAAGCAGGGAATTAGAGCGCCGTCCTCTAGCCGCAACCACTGCTGCCAAAGTCTAGTCGAGGAGCGTTTGTGAATACGGGCCTTAGACTCACACAAGAAGTATATTTTCTTCTCAGGGCTCACTCGGGCTCAAACTCATCGGCATATTATGACAGGTACGGAAACGTGCATCTGGCACGAACGCCAAAATGACACCAAATGAATGAAGACGACGTCGTTGTTGTTGGGGGGCTGAGTCGGTTGACCTGCATTCCTGTGTGTGATGGGCAGTTTACTCGACCAGTGCTGACTTGACTAGGCTCGTGCGAATATTTGAATGCTTCGAATATTCAAAAACTAGTAGAATGTTTGAATTCGCTTCAATTCGAATTGAAATTAGTGAAAAATTTCGTCACTGCAGTGTAGTAGTGTTAAACCATGAAAACACCTATTCAAAGAAATCTCCTTTGCCACGAAGCCCCCCTTCAAATTTAAAGGAGCCCTACAACACTTTTCGAGCCTTTGTCAGACAAGGCTGCTGATCGGTAGTCGAGGCTCCCGAGAACACACGAGCCAAATATTACAACGCAGCACCCGGCCTGCTATTTGCAATAAATTCCCAAAATCAACTGAAAATTGCTCTCTTCTTCGGCAAATGACGCCACAAGCTCAAAAATCACTCGTCACAGTCATTGCACCAGCCACTGGATGATTTGAGCATGGCGCCCTCAGTCGTTTCTGGGGCCGCCGTGGGAGGCTGCCACTTGCAATCGCACCGAAAAGCCGCGTATTCGAAAAAAAAAAGTTGTCAAAGTGCTGACGGTCACGAGTCGTGCGTTTTCTTTCGCTCCTTAAGAAAATTATTTCTCATAGTTTTGTTTTTTACGATACGTTTTTTTTATCTTGTACTTTTTCATATAAGAGCATTCGATGGTTTCAATGCAGTAAGGATATTATTTATGAATCAAGCAACTCGCACGAGATATTTTAACAAAAAAATTCTGATTAAAGTCTAATTGCCCCCCCCCCCTCAAAAAAAAAAAAAAACGCCCGAGCATTCCGTACATAATGGTTAACCAGCCAGCGAAAGCTGAAACGTGCAGCCACAGTGCTTACCAGTGTGTTCAATCCGACATGGCTCTCAAGCGTTTTAAAATTACTGGTTACATGTTCGTGCTTCCTAATGAGATTAGACGTACCTCTCACTCTGGTTTACTACAGTGTTTATTTCACATGCCACACATTATGTGTCGCATTAGCACGGTCACGAAAAAATGTAATGAGTGGTTAAATGCGTTTCGCAATGCTTCAATAACAATATTAGCGAAAGTTGGGCTAGTTGGTGGTTCATACTCGGGAAGTAAAAACAGCGGAAAAGTAGAGACAAGGACAAAGGAAGAGACGACACCGCGCTGAACTCGCAACTAAACTTTATTGAAAGATACACGCACATATATCAAGATTTGACCTGGTCACGTGGACAACCAAAGGCGTCTGCGCATCAAAGCAAACAAGGTATCCTCTTTTCTACACCTTTACTTCTACTCTTTTTTCCCTCCTCACCCCCATCCCTTGTGAGCCCTGTGGCGGTGTCGCTCACTGAAGCAGACAATAACGGGGCTCACTTTTCTCTTCCTTTCTCTATCTTAAGAACCACTCGCGCGCATGCCAAACGGAATCGCATGTTCTAAAACAAGCCACCGCCATAAAATTGAAATGATACTTTTGCTGTCTGCAAGCTCACACTGTTTCAGGTT
The DNA here is from genome assembly GCA_013436015.1 of Rhipicephalus annulatus. NCBI lineage: Eukaryota > Metazoa > Arthropoda > Arachnida > Ixodida > Ixodidae > Rhipicephalus > Rhipicephalus annulatus. Next base: position 52,600 of record WOVY01002473.1, on the reverse strand, counting down.
GCGCTGCATTCGCACAAAGTAATATTAACTATACACAAAGCTAGCATCTGTGCTATTTGAAGCGTTCACTGTATTGCTAAGAGCTTTCGCAAGGGCTGTTGTATACACGAAGCAGAATGCACAAAACCTTTTTTTTTCTTAACGTAGCTAACACTCAATTATTATACATCGGGCAAGTATAATAATAAATGATTTGATTGATATGTGAGGTTTAACGTCCCTAAACTACCATATGATTATAAGAGACGCCGTAGTGGAGGGCTCCAGAAATTTCGACCACCTGGGGTTCTTTAACGTGCACCCAAATCTGAGTACACGGGCCTACAACATTTCCTCCTCCATCAGAAATGCAGCCGCCGCAGCCAGGATTCGATCCCGTGACCGGCGTGTCAGCAGCCGAGTACCTTAGCTACTAGACCACCATGGCGGGGCTGTGTAATATGAAAGCACGCGCCATATGTGACCATTTAATTTCCATCCTGCTGCTTGTAACTTAAATACAAGTTTGGTTTGTTTGACGTTCGTATCTCGTCATTGCATTCTTCGTTTCATTAACTTTATACGTAATTTTATTTTTTAGTTGAGAGCTATAGCGCTTGCCCTTTAGCGTATTCTGATAGCTTTGTTCTTTCCAAATGCGAGCTAACAATTAGCGCCAATTTACTCATCTAAGTTGGTGGTGAGGCAGCAAGTGTGTTTATATTCAAATAAAAGTTATATGTTGGATAGACTGACGCGTTAGGGGGTAGTGCATAATTCAGACATTAGCACGAAGACATTACATGGATGGCGACATATCAGGACGGAACACAGCGCTGTGTCCCGTCCTGATTTGTCACCGTATGTGCATTTCTTCGCTTTACTGTCTGAGTTATATATTGAGTTGAATTCCATAGTTTAGTATGCCATATAAAGTTGTTTAATTACTACATGTAGTTAACGGGCAGATATCGCATGCATGGATTAAACGCCATGCAAAGAAGGATATATTTTCCACGCAGCTTTCATTAAAAGGCCCCTTGCAAATCTCAAAACAGATATCGCCTCGATGAGGCATGTATACGCACGCGCTTTCAGCCCCATTGTCGCGAGCACTGCACCACTGAAGCAACACACAGAACATCTCTCGACACCGATAACCCACTCGAGTGAAACTGATATCTTCGGCTTTGTCAGGGTGTGCATAGTGTTTCGCCAGTGAGCGGCCGCTACGTGTGTGTATACGCACGTGTTGCAGGCTCCATCGCTCCTCGTTGGGTCCGTAAACGGAGCCACGCAGGCCGATCTGTACGACGCGGCGTGTGTCCAGGAGGCCCTCCTGAACGGCTCGGTAGAAGGGCGTGCCGTGTGCCACCTCGCAGTGCATCATGGTCGGGTTCACGTCGGCATGCGCGTCCAGATGCAGCAGCCCCACGGGACCATGCTTTTCCTGCGAAGTGCGCAAAGAAGTGCGCAATCCGGCTGGCTTCATGAGCATTTTTAAGTTTTTTTCCTTTTAGTGGTTGATAAATTAAGGCCGATTTTCTACTCACTCGGCTGCGCAAATTTATTTTCATTTATGTGGAGAACAGCAGATGTGTTGCTATGCTGTTTACGCCTGTCTCAAGAATATGATGTTTTATAGAGAACAGCACGATATGTAGAAGTCTACTAACAAACCATGGCAACCTTAGTGTACTCATTTACCACGAGCCAGTGATTCTCATAAGGAACATAAATGATGTGACGTTGGAACTGTGATTATAGAATTTAGTCACCTAACGTAGATGACTGAAGCCTTCTGTGGTTTTAGCCCCACACAAGAGGACAGATATTCTATCTCACGGTAACAGCACCAAAGACGAGGACAACAGAGGCACACACAACAGACGAAGCGCTTCGTCTCTCTCTCTCTCTCTCTCTGTGTGTGCGTGTGTGTGCGTGCGTGTGTGTGCGTGCGTGTGTGTGTGTGTGTGTGTGTGTACCTCTGTTGCTCACGTCTTCCGTACTGTTACCGTAATATATGTTATACAAAGTAGGCGACAAGTTGACCCTTCAAGATATTCTACTATGATAAACAAGAACTTACTGAGACCAGCAAGCATCGTCGCCTACCTATAGTTCATACTTTCGCCCGCATAGCGCTTGAGACTGTCAGCTTTTACGACATTGCAGTTCTATAGGTTATATTAGTTTGGCGGCAAACAACGTCGGGGCCCGACCTTGATCGCCCTCAGCACGGGGTATGTGGTAGTGTGGTCACCCCCGATGCCCACGGGCACGCAGCCGTGGCTCAGCAGACCTTTCACAAAGCGCTCGATGTCGCCCATAGCACGTTTCGTGTCGTACATAGTGACTGGTACGTCACCGACATCGGCCACCTGGAGGGAGTCGTAGGGCGCAGCACCTGCAAGGAAAGACACCAGCTCGCCATTTTCTTCGTTCGACCACCCTCAGCTGTGGACCGAACGACGGGGAAGTTTCACTGACAATTTGCGCCACAAGTAACGGGGACACAAAAGAAGACACGAGATGGCGATAACATGCCAACAAACGTTTACCTCTCGCCGTACGCGTTTGTACAGCTGCTCATCACTTATTAACTCTTAATCGAATGGGATGAGGCAGGGACAACAGTTTTTGATGGCTAGATTGCATTGCACTGCAGTTCAGATGGCGTTGAAGTACTTTTTGACCAGTGTAAATTGTTGCCAGCAGAAGTGCGACGAGCTATACCGGCGAAATAATGGAGACGGGTAAGGTTTCTCTGCTATAGGTTATGGGTGTGTCAGTACTCCTTCTGCACACTTATGGCTCAGAGTTATTCTTTCTAAGAAAGTTATGCGCGCATATGTAATGGTATTGAATAGCAGTATAAAAATGTGTGTTGGAAATGCAGACCTTTTTGTGGTAGTTAGCGCTCGTATGTCGTCACGTGCTTTCTTTGGAATCGGTGTTATTCATAATATACAAATTCTCAATGATACAGAACTAATAGTCAAAGATAGCCACAACTCTGAAATGTGGAAAGTTCTTTCGGCTGCGTTCGCAACACGTGCATAAGAATGTTTTGAATCCACGTCTGTTTCGAATCATGAGCAGCAACCACAAGGGGGCGTCTTCCGACGCGGCACGTACCGCACCCTCACGATTGCTACCTGATTTTCCATGATAGCTCCCCATCCCGCCGTATGGCAGCGTTGGTATGTCCACAATATGCTTGGTAACGCCGTGATTGCCATATGGTGGGATATGGATGGACATCGCATTTTTGGATAGACAACATGTAGAAATTACGATCTGCATGTATATATAGTTGCAATTTCAGTATTCGAACCTACATACATAGGTGCGCATTGCGTAACGATGCAATGCTTCCATTTTCTCATTTAAAGGCTGAAAATGACAAGGGCTAAATTAAGGCAGATTTTTTGGGCTTGTTATTGTATGTATCCCATTCTAGCGTAACATTCCTTCTTCATAGAGTCTGTCTCTTTGCGCTAACATGCATCCCTTACTTCGTATACAAGAACGTGGAAGGAAGAAACAAACACACACAGATCGCTTTATGCGAGACGGTTTTTTTTCTTTCGTTTTCTTGTACTCAGTGGCCACATACCGAGAAAAATAACCAGAAAAAAAAGAAAGAAATGGCCGGAGACAGATTGGTCGAGGGACGTTATTCGCCGCACAATGTTACAAGGCTCGAGACAGCATTTGACAATTTGGCTGATAATTCTCCTCAGTGACCCTAAAACGGCACCAGAGAATTTGCGATTAATAAAGTTAGCATGGTGCAATTTTATGCCAGTGGCCTGTATTTTTTGTTATTATCTTTTGCGGATTTCATTGGAAGTGGGTCAATTGGCTACCCCGCGTTTGACAGCAAACTTCTCAATAGCTGAAATGTTTCACTTCAACCTATATTCATTCAATTTTTTTTTAGCAGCGGAGAAATTGGCGACATAGTCTGCTTCTTGTCACCATTTTCAGTTGATGCTAAATAAGTGACTCTAGCCAGACAGGCAGGCGCCATGGTCTTTGCCTACATCGAATTCCATCCGCCTGCTTTCCCTCCGTTGCGCAACTGAAGCCTCGAGAAAATTGTGTAAGCGTTAACTCGGCAAGCGGCGGTCTGGAGATATCTTTACATACTCCAACTATTCTGCTTGAATGCGGCCGAGACGCGGGAGTAATGCGTTGTGCCCGGAAGACCTCTGCGAAGTCGGATGCATAAGCGGACGCCGTAGAAAGACGACACAACCAGGACTGCGATTGAAAAATGTGTACCCACGGGTGGCCATGTTGTGCGGCCTGATCAGCGACGACTCGCAACGCACTTGGCGGGGACCGAACCGGGCCCCACTGCGGTTCGATGTGCCGCAGTCGAAGGGGACTCCGTAGACGGCCACGTCCAGACCTGCAGCATACGCACAATAACAGGCTTGCAAAAGAATAGAAGAAAACTATACTTCTCCGCCACATATTAATTTGTCAGGCTTAGATGCCATGCAAGCAGGCGCGTAGCCAGAAACGTTTTTCCCGAGGGGGGGGGGGGGGGGCTCCTTGATTTCGGGGAGGGAATCCCCTTGAAATTGTCATTTTTCGCTCTCGACGCCATGCCGAAAAAATCAGAGGGGGAGGGGGGGGGAGGGCACGAGCTTCGTGTGCCAACGTTTATATAACATGTTCTATAAATGTTGAAATCTGTTCTATAAATGTTATAGAACCGATTCAATAAACCTGTCCTATAGAACAGGTTCTATAAACGTTGCAGTGTGCCACCCCCTGGCTACGCCCCTACATGCAAGTGAACTCCGTTATTCAGAAATAAGTTCACAGTGAAAGCAAGTGTATACGCGAGTCGCAGCTGACAGCTTGCACTCTATGAGAGCGGGTCTGGTAAACCGAGTGTGGTAAACTGTCACCGCCTATGGACCTGCTCTACAAGGAAGTAAATAAACGGCTATCATTGCAATCACTGATCATGCGAGTGCGCGCTTATATGAGCTATAATCACAGGCTGACGTATACGAACTGTTTGCATTAAATGTAACATCACCTAACACTTCTGTTATATTTATTCGCTCTAATCAGTAGGGGGGCGGGGTTGAGTCGTCAGTTCAGGTAACATCGGTAGCCGTAGTTCCAGAATGTCTCCTTGAACTTCGGCTGCAATGAGACGTTGGTGCAATATAAGGAGTTAATAATGACGCCTAAAGTAATGTTTTTTATGTTAATGATATAGCTGCAAGTTTCAAAAGTGGGAGTGGATTAATTATAAATAGTGGAAGGGCAAACTAATGAAGACACCAAGTAATAAGGCCATGGGCGTTGTACATTAAACATCGTTTTCTAATGGGTGCACATCATAAATTTTCAAATAGCATATAAAAGACTTGGCTTATAAAGCTATGCGAGTTAGCAGTATCTGCCTACATGTAAGGGTTTACTTGTAAGTCCCTCAAATTTATGCAGCTCTCTTCAGCAGTCAGATGCCTCGAACGACCATTGTCAGGGCATTGCTCAGGAAATATTTTCGTCGCAAGAAACGAACGTGTTGTCTCTTCGCTATCTTGACAGACAGCTTCGTAAAAGTTGTTTCACCTAACGGCCCGGGCACTCTTTTCTCTTTTTTTTTGTTTGAGCTCGCGTTCAAGCGGGTAAAGGGCGCTTGCAAACAAGATCTACATGGCACACAGCACAGATTAAACTCAGACACACGTTCGCGAATGATTCATTTGGGAAGGCCATTATAAGGCCGAAAAATACTTGCACGACACATTGACTGTTGCATAACAAGCATGCATATTAGATTGCTCACCAGGCTAATATTCTCGCTGAACTTATGGCATCTATCCTAGTGTTTATAACATGACTGCTCCATCGGAACCGCAAGGAAGCCGTGGGGTACTTATGTTGATTACGTTTTACCTTTGCGCTGCAGAAAAGTGTGTCTGCATGTTGCACACGCACACTGTGTGTGTGTGTGTTTGTGCAACATAGAGACACACTTTTCTGCAGCGCAAAGGCAAAACGTAGTCAGCATAAGTACCCCACGGCTTCTTTGCGGTTCCGATGGAGCAGTCATGTTATAAACACTAGGATAGATGCCTTAAGTTCAGCGAGAATATTAGCCTGGTGAGCAATCTAATATGCATGCTTGTTATGCAAAACTACTCTTTCAACTTTTTCTCTATACGAGCTACGATACTCTGCATGGTCTGTGCTGATTCCGAAGGAAACCTTAGTTCAAGCACTGAAGTTGACAAACGCTAGGACTAGCCCGCATATGTACCTGTCTGTTATGAAAAAGTATTTACATGACACTGCTGTTAAAGGACATTTATACTTCTGTCGAGAGAACTAGAATATGTGTAGTCTTATTGAAGTATAAAGGTATTTCAGCATGTGGTTCATAAAAGTGCCAGCAGTGTGCCCTTCAGAAAGCCTTAAAATCTGGGAACAGTATATTGTATCAACGTGTTTACCGCGTGTTATTCAGCATGTGTCAGTAAACATTAGTGTAAGGTTTGTTGTATCCGCACGAACTCACCCAAATATTTCTGCTTTCATGTACTCCGCACTTGACCTGATATAGCCACGTATACTTTCGTACTTTCTCTCTGTTTTAAAGTGCGGGGCACTTCATGAAGGCCGGGCTGTCGTATGTCGTCGGCGTCGCTTGGAATAACGCAGGCAGAACCACATTGTGTGCAGCAGAGTCATATGAGCAGCTCGCGCCAATAAAAAGTCTCCTTTCCTCTTGTTCTTCGAGGGCCTTAATGATGATATTAAGTGCAGAGCACTTTAGGGTCGAAACCATTGTTAAAAATTGAAAAAGAGGAAACACTCGAGAAATAGAAAGGGAGAAAAAGAACCACCTGAGAAAAGGGATCAGCTGAAGTTATCGTACACCGTTGCGGCTGCAGAAACCTGTGTAACTTGAAATCAATGTTCCACTGGAATGAAACATGCCAGCTTGAGCAAGTGATATTTTGTTTTCTAGTTTTTCTAGGGCGCCGAAAACGTCCTTGGTGGTATAGGGATGGGGTGTGATGAGGGATCTTGCACCCTTTCGACATCCCGCACCTTTTCCCAAATGAAAGTTCATATGCACTAACCTGAAAACTACAAAGCTTTAACTCTTGTTCCTGTGCCACTGCGGTGTTTACAGCTTACCATCCCTTGCTGACAGTATCGAAATAACCGAGCATGAAATGTACATACATACATACATACATACATACATACATACATACATACATACATACATACATACATACATACATACATACATACATACATACATACATACATACATACATACATACATACATACATACATACATACATACATACATACATACATACATACATACATACATACATACATACATACAACACACGCAGGCTATGTATGCGTCTTGAATAATGCAAAACAAGCAAAAAATCTTATAATGTATGCAATAACCCCTTTTCTTGTTGGAGTCTTGGGCTTTCAAACAACTTGGGAACTTTCCCACTTTTTTTATAACATATTGTTATTTGTCCATGGCCTCCTCCACTTGTTGACATGTACTGCATGGAATGTGGTAAGACTTGTGCGCTACTTGTGGTGGGTTTTGCAAGTGCATGACAACCCACCGTGTGCCCTCCCATGTATGTATGTATGTATGTATGTATGTATGTATGTATGTATGTATGTATGTATGTATGTATGTATGTATGTATGCATGTATGTATGTATGTATGTATGTATGTATGTATGTATGTATGTATGTATGTATGTATGTATGTATGTATGTATGTATGTATGTATGTATGTATGTATGTATTGCACAGGTTACTTAGGTACTGTCGGCAAACGAAGGCAAGCGGTAAACAACGCCGCAGGAGTACTGGAACAAATGCTAACGTTTTGTACACTCGGCGACAACTTTTCTTGGCACTGAAGGGAAAGCTACGCAGCCAAATCGCGTGCATCCTACCACCAGTGAAGGTAGTTCCAAAGTAGTGGCCGTATTTTCAACGTGAAGTATAAATGTTCCTCCTTTATTTTCTACGTGGAGCTACTAGAGATAGGACGCAGCTCACACCGGTAAGATATTCGTAATTCCTTTGATTTACTCGTTGTAACTTCGTGTTTTTGAACCCGTGAGAAAGTCCCGCCTTTTTACGTGCCTCCAAACGCTAAGTGGCGTCTGCGTCTACATGAAACGCTCATGGTGCGCCCCCGTCACTTTCCATGGCGTTACGAGACGCGCGCCAAAACGGACTACTTCTCATAGTGCTACATACGTGCAGAAGCTCCACCTCCGTAGTTTTCCCTTCAGTGCCAAGAAAAGTTGTCGCCGAGTATTGTTTTCGAGTTAGTGCATATTGACATTTTCACTGAATCTCTGATGTAGGCAACGGGGCTCGCGCAAACAAACGAGTCACGAAGGGGCGGATAAGAGAAGCGCGCGCAAAGCGTGGCGTCTGCGGAGTCCGGTGAACACCGTCATTCGAGCGCCGCCGGCTAGCCGGAAAAAAAGGAGCCGCGTTCAACACTCACCGTGCGCGGAGGCAGCGTACGGAAGGCGCATGAATGTGGCTATGCCGCCCGGTCGCGGGCAGTCGTTTCCCGACAGCGGCTGGTTAAGGTTGGACGCGTGCCGTCGGCCCGCCGCTTCTCGCACGTGTCCGGCCAGCCGCCGTACGAGGGCCCGCAGTGCGCATCTCGCCGGCTGCTGCATCGCGCCAACCATTTGCTAGAACGACGCTCGAGCGCGCCTACCTGCTGCGTGTGCGCGAACGGCAACACAAACAGCTTCTGCAGCGTCTATGCCACTGCTCGCCTTCGTTGAGTCGCACGCCGCCAAGCGACGGCGCCCAATCCACAGCTGGACGGATGCCCGCTTTTCGGGCGGCAAGGAGAAATGTGCGACGAGGTCGTTTGCGCGGTGCTGCGTAGTTGAGAACACGGAGGCTACGCTGGTCCGATAACGGGAGCCGATAAGCCAAGTCTATTTAGGCGGCTTAGACGAGAAGCACAGGACGCGAGCCCCCTGCTCGTGGGCGGTACTGGCTGAGATATCGCGCTGGCACCCCTTAGCCAATCGCCTGGTGGTTCGCACAACAACAACAAAAAAAAGGCAGATCCCACGTACAATGGGAATCGATGATATGCGAAGCACGAATGAGGAACGTTATGTCACTTTGAAATCAGCACAACGTTACGAGGTGGATGTAAATCATGCCGTACACGACTTCCATGTCAGGATTATTATATTTGGACGTGCCGTTTACCTTCGTTGTCTACGGACGGCACGTGATACCTAATTTGGTATATATGGAGCTAGCGAAACGGCCGTGAGCACGCTATAAGCGCAGCATGTAGTCAAGTTTTACATGACCCGCATATCATAATTATCCTGTGTGGCCGTGTCATTTACCTTAGTCGCCTATTCACGTCACCTGATACCAAGTTTGGTATATGTGGAGCTGGCGATACGACCGCGAGCGTACTATGAGCGTAGCGTGTAGTCATCTTTTACAAGGCACGCATGTCATGATTATTAGGTCTGGACGTGTCATTTACCTTCGTCGTCCGTTCGCGTCACGTAACACCAAAATTATATGTGAGGCTAGCGAAACGCCCGCGAGCGCGCCATGCGCGTGGCATGTAGTCATGACTTACATGACATGCATGTCATGATTTCCACGTGAGGGCCTGTCGCTTATGTTCGTTATGCAGTCATGTCATACCATACCAGTTTTGCAATGTATGTCATGTGAATAAACCACCGCAAAAGCAGCAAGAAAATGAAATGTAAATCATGACATTCATGAGTCATGACATACATGTCATGATTTTCATGTTATGACTAGTCAGTTGGACTCGTCATACAGTTACATTATTTCATACCAATTTTGATGTCGATACCATTATCGCAATGGCCAGGAGAGCTAAATGTCGTAGGTGGATAGATAGATAGATAGATAGATAGATAGATAGATAGATAGATAGATAGATAGATAGATAGATTCGAATTCGCCGAAGTAGGCTTCGCATTTAATAATCAAATGCTACAGTATGACCTGGAGTAGGCATTATGTCTGCCACTTTTCATGTAGTTCGTACGTTTTATGGATGCTAAAGTCAGGTGAAAGAAAGGCGAGAAAAAATTGCCACTCAGTTATGGTAAGGCGCGCATTGCGTTCACCTGAATGTTACTTGCACGACTGCGATATGACAATGTAGCACGCCGTTGTGGGAGACTCCGGATCAATTTCGATCACCTGGTCCTGAATCTACATGTAAAATGGCGTTCTCACCATTTATCCATCATCGAATGAAGCCGCCGTGGCAGGGAATTCAACCCACGCCCTCGAGCTTGGCAGTGCCTTAGCTGCATGCTAAGGTATGCCAACACTGCAGAAGTTTCACGAAGGAAGAGAAAGAAGTAGCCTACGCCAACCAAATGAAATGTTTGGAAGAAAATTACGGTTCGTCTCTCATGCGGAAGCTTTGGTCATAATTGGGGGCAAGGCTTGGAAGCCGTGACGCCGTTTTCTTTCGTCGTGTGTTAATTATACCGACCAGCCGGATTTACATCAAACTCTTGATTTCATAAGAAGTTTAAGCTGCTTCAGTGGCGTCAAAAGTGTTTAGACCATCACGAAAGCACGTGCGGACAAGCAGCGTGCTAACTACTAACTCATATGGGACATTCAAGAAGTAATAATAATAATAATAATAATAATAATAATAATAATAATAATAATAATAATAATAATAATAATAATAATAATAATAATAATAATAATAATATCTCGCTTCTTACGTCAATACCACACCATGATTATGAAGAACACCGTATACAGTGGAGATCTCCGGAAATGTCGACAATCTGGTGTTTTGAACGAGCACTGCATCTAGCATTTCACGTCCATTGAAATGCGGCCTGGATCGATCCCTGGACTTTCGGGTTAGCAGCCTAGCACCGTATGACGACAATCAAGGCAGTGCTGTTTTAGTCAAAAGAGACCTTTGGTACCAAGTCGTTAAATGGATATCCGCTATCTTTTCCTACCCAAGAGGCAAAAGGTCACCCATGCAGGCGTAAAAATGCTTTTTCTCTAAAGTATGTGGCCAGCGATAAACACACCTGGCAGTCTCAGCGTTATCCTAGAGGAAACGACCCAGCGCGTCAAGCGAACATCGCGGCTTATGGGGTTCGCAACTCACACAGATATGTGTTATGAGACATACCCCGCGATATATAACGTTTTAGCTAGAGGTATAGGCAGGGGTTGAACGGGGTCCAGGGGAGAGATTGCAAACAGTACTCCTCCATGCAACGCAACTTAGCTATCTCGTGTGGAAATAAGTGCCTTACTATAAATAATTTAAACAAACGTATTAGCGCACGCGCATATAAACAGACGCAGCTGGTGGAGGAAAAAAAACGAATCACGAGTCACTGTGCATAACATCCTAATATTCTGTGCACGCGTTGGATGTAATACCGTTCTTCACTGCTATGAAAGGTGTAATACTGAGGCCAAATACTGACCGCTGTATTGTGATCCTGGGTGACAATGGGTAGTGGCTCAGAGACCTACGTTTATGTCGCTCTTGTTGCATTTACTGCGCATGCAAAGCAACACGATAACCGTGCCCTCATGGCTACTCACTCGACGAGAAGCTTGCACGATGAGTTCGTGCGAATATCATGAGAGCTATTTTTTCGCTCCATTAAATCTGCTATCTTTGACGCTCGTACAATATATGAATGCACTCTTTGCCCGTTGCTAGTTAAGAAAGCCAATGCTTTTTAACTTTTTTTTTTTTGTTAGGCATTTTATATCATAAATCAGCCCATATGACTGTCCAGTGAGTAATCGAGACACAACACAGCGTATCAGTGGATACCCAGTCATTTTGCTTGTGGTATGTATATGGTAACGACCCCACAGATGAGGACGCCCTGTCTGCCCATGATGGTACCAAATCAATGGCCATGCCATTTTCATCAACCGACGCAGCCACAAGGCTTCATTCGCTGCAAGTGACCCCACACTTGCTCAGTGGCACTCGATAGAATAGACATTTTTCAAGCAATCTCACCACGCGCCGCGGATGCGTAGTATACACTATGGAAAACGTTGGTACGCCGAGAGAACCGGCACTTCCTCCGCCCGCTGCTCGTTGGCGCCATGCGAGCGCAAAACAAAAAGAACATGCCGCCACTTGTTGAATAGGGTCCGCAAACATCTGCATTTATATCAACGCATGAAATGTAAGATGAATAATGCAGCCAATGTAGGGTGTGCATCGAAGGTAGAAGATGAGCAGCATGTGAGTTGTTCGTACCAATGCGTGTGATCAAAATACGCTATCGTGAGGAATTGCTATGGCTTTTAATACCATCGCGGTTTGATTGTGCCATTAACACAAGACTGCATAGAAGAGTTACAGCTTTAGAATTAAAAAAAATGTATGGACAAGTCACGCACTGAAAAAAGGAAACACATTCTGATTTATATGTGGGGTTTAACGTCCCAAAACCACTATATGATTATGAGAGACGCCTTAGTGGAGGGCTCCGGAAATTTCGACCACCTGGGGTTCTTTAACGTGCACCCAAATCTGAGCACACGGGCCTACAACATTTCCGCCTCCATCGGAAATGCAGCCGCCGCAGCCGGGATTCGAACCCGCGCCCTGCGGGTCAGCAGCCGAGTACCTTAGCCACTAGACCACCGCGGCGGGGCAAGGAAACACATTCTAAATGTGCTCAAAGACAAAGGATGGAACTAGAATTCACGTGCAAGATACCTTGCTCTGATAATTTGTGGTTTCTGATCAAATGATTTAGTGTCTCTGCGGAACATGTTTGCTGGCAGTATATTCCGCATTGAGTGAGACCACTATTGAATTTTGCGTGGGCGCATTCAAACATTGCATAATCAAGAATATTGATGTCGTATAGTTATACGCCCAGCGAAGAAAAACAAAAAAACTTGGGCACATCACATGACCAATAGTTTCCAGCTGAAAGAAGGCGCGGTGTCCTGTCTATATCGTATTGCATCGGTTTCTGAACAGCTCATTCGCACTGCAAACAAAGAATAATTTGGGCGACCTTCCCCCGCGAAGAAACTAGGACTACTGCAGTTATTCTATGCGTATTACGTTCTGCACAGCCTGAAAGGAAGTTGGCCCCGCCGAGGTGTTCTAGTCGATAAGGTACTCGGCTGCTGACCCGCAGGTCACAGGATCGAATCTCGGCTGCGGCGGCTGCATCTCCTATAGAGGCGGAAATGTTGTAGGCCCGTTTGCTGAGATTTAGGTGCACGTTAAAGAAGCTGGTCAAAATTTCCGGAGCCCTCCACTACGGCACCTCTCATAATCCTATAGTGGTTTTGGGACGTTAAACTCCACTTATCAATAAAGAAGTTGGGGAGCGATACTAGGTGAGGGTTACGTTTTCCGCCCCATAAGCCTAATAGTATCTCTTCCGTAGAGCGCAAAAGGTTGCAGGGGTCTACAGTAGGCAGAGAAAAGTGCTATGAAAGGCATGCCAATTTCTTCTTACAATTGTTATGCAAGAGTTGCTAACGGAATCATTCTTGTGTTCCCATATATACATTGGTCATATGGGTTGATGTATCAACACGCGCCTCAGAAAGCATCAAAATTCATTGAATGAAGCCATCTCATCGCACCTCGTATTTTCATACACGCAAATGCAATTTCATTTTTGAAGGCCTGGTAGTCTGCACAGTCACCCTAACCAGACGACGCTGGAAATAATGGAAACATATCGTAAAGAACACCACACCTTGTTTGATAGTCAGTTAACCTTCGTTATCGTTACAACACAAGAAATTGAACTTTATTAATCATACAGATGCGTCTTGGCCGTTTTGTGCCTCTTTGTGACATGCGCGATGCACCCCATTTTCTTGCGTATATTTTTTTAACACGTGCGATACACTTTCAATCATGAGTGAGCGTTTCCGGTGTGCATATTTCTTTCCTGGTCCTACTTTCTTTTCACCTTCTCAGTTTTATTTCAATCTGTAGTTACAGTGCCAAGGAAAGCTGGTATAAAGCGACGCGCACGCAGTCTTGTGAACGTATTTTATTTTATAAAATACCAGTCATTTCTAAAGCACTCTTTAAATATAACCGTACACTGCACTCGCAAACAGCGCCAAAGGACATTGAATCCTAATGTATCCGTGCATATATAGGCTAGTGCTTGCACCTTTTAGGCAACTGAGTTGCACTGCTTTTTATTTATGCCAAGGGTGCACTGACACTAAATGATAATAATAATTAACTGACGCTTCTGAGCTGCTGAGTTGGTTGAACAGGGGGACAAGTGCAAATCGTAGACAGGCCATCGCACCAAAACACTGAAGTTTGTGAGTGAATCACGCAGTGATATATCATACCTGGCCGAGTTCACTTGATCTGAGAAGCACTGACACGGTGAAAACGGAAAGTTGAAGCGTGAGTCCCGCACGCTCGTTGCGGCGGCTGCTGCGGCGTACCAACTATACTCACAAGCGTTTGCGCACCCGTTGGCGGCACTAGTGCGCTTTAAAAAGGTCTATTCACAAACGCTCATTTAGACAACTTGGACACTGAGTAATATAAACTGTTAAAGAGGACGCTTTCGTAGGCCCTTGCAGCTTATTTGGGTTCGCAGCGCACCAAACGGGTGTTGGAAATCTTTGCAGCCTCAGAGATGGCAGAGAGAGAGAGAGAGAGAGAAAACTTTATTTGCGCATAACGCGGAGCATTCCAAATGGTCGGGCCCCTATTCCAGGGCTCCGCTGGCCCTAGCCATCATCTCTACCCGTTGGACCAGCCAGCGCTGATCAACAATGGCCGAGCTGGACAGCAGCGCCTCCCATTGTTCCTCTGTGTTGTTCATGTTGTGGTGTTCTTCATTGTGATGCGTACACTCCCACGTGATGTGAAACAGAGTTGGTGTAGCCCCACACCACGGACATATATCTTTGTATGCTGTGGGGTAGAATACATGCAGCCTGTGTAAGTTCGTGTATGTGTTTGTTTGGATTCTGCGTAATGCCACCGATTCCATTGCTGTAAGTTTCTTATGCGGTGCTGGATACACTTTTCTATTGTCCCTGTAATACTGAAGAATTGCACCAAAGTTAGGGTCTAGGGGCGTTGGATCCTCTATTGCAGTGTGCAAGGAAGCTCGGTAATCTGTGAAGCCTCGAGCCGCCTCATCCGCAAACTGGTTCCCGGTGACGCCCTCGTGCCCTGGCGCCCAGATAATAGTTTGGGTGTATTCAATTGGGAAGTCCTTGTGAGCTTTGGTTAGAATTTGGAAGGCCTTCATACATATTCTACCTTTTTCGTAATTTCTACATGCAGCCTTCGAGTCTGTGATTATTGTCATTGGGGTTTTTCGCTCCCTGCCCTCCTTGATTGCCAGCGCGATCGCTATCTCCTCCGCTTCTGTGATAGAGGCTTGGGCTATGGAGGCACAACTTGTGACGTTTCCTTTTCGGTCTGTGACCACGGCCACCATGTTCTTTGCATTTACCTGATATGGTGCAGCGTCAGTAAATCTCGCCGTATTCAGATATTTTGTCTGTTTATCTATGTAAGCGGCTCTTGCTTTACGTCTTCCAGCATGTAAAACTGGGTCCATGTTCTTCGGTAGGGGGCATATTTTGTACCAGGCTCTGACTGAGCACGACAGTTCCTTAGCTCTTCCATGTGCCTGTACTTGTTCGCCGAGGCCGATCCTCTGAAGAAGTTTTCTGCCGGTTGTCGTCTGTAGCAGGCGGTTAATCTGGGTGGTTACTTGTGCCTCAGCCAACTCATCAAATGTATTGTGAAGTCCGAGCGCTAATAGCTTCGCAGTTGAAGTGCTTTGTGGTAGTCGCAGAGCTGCTTTATACGCCATCCTATTATTTTGTCTGCTTTTTCTTTCTCCTCTCTATTCATGTTGTGGTAGGGTAGCGAGTATGTTAGTCTGCTGATGACTAAGCTCTTTACCAAACGAAGCACGTCTTGTTCTTTCCAGAGATGGCAGACCGCAGAAAAGACTGCCTCGAAGGCTATTCTGTAGTGACTAGGATAATTGTTACACAACATCGGTCACGAAAGAGCATCAGGTAGACAATGAAGACGAGTAATGCGATCAGGCTTGTGTTGTTGTTGCTGTTGTTCCTCCATCTTGGCAGCAGCTGCCTCTAGACTTTCCCTGTATATCTTGTAAGTATATTTATTTCATCCATTCTCTCACCCCCATGATATTTGGTGGAGGTGCGGGGTACAACACGATATAACGGAGCTCCGCAGTGGCCAACGTTTGAATCTTTCCACCATGGCAAACCAGAGACCCACTCCCGCCGAGGCGACCACAACAACAACTGTTAACCTTCCGCAGCTCAAAGATTCTGACACGATTCGTGGTACTGGTGATGTCGACATTGAAGAATGGTGGCAGTTGTACGAACGTACAAGTAAAAATTACCGCTGAGATCAAACTCTTATGTTGGCCAACATCCTGTTTTACGGGAAAGGAACAGCAAAAGTGTGGTTTGATAACCACGAAGAAGAGATTGGAAGCTGGGATGGGAAGAGCAGGGAGGAAGCAACAAAAGGGAGAAGGCAGGGAGGTTAACCAGGAAGACATCTGGTTGGATGCGTGCAAGGAAAACATGCGCGCCCTTTTCAGCAAGTGTGTGGGTATAAAGACAGTGGCCAAGAAGGAGTTGGCACTTCGTGCGCAAACGTCAGCAGAGTCCTACGTGACCTACATACAGGGTGTGCTCGCCCTTTGCCGAAAAGCAGAAAATGGCATAGAAGAAACCTAGAATGTAGCACACATATCAAAATGCATTGCAGATGGTGCGTTCAACCTTCTCATATGCAAGGACTACAACACGATGGATGTCATCATCAAGGAGAGCCAGAGTTTTGAGGCCGCAAAAAGTCGACGTATTATAGGCCTCCATTTCACTCGACTTCCAAACACAGCAGCAACCTGGTCGTGCAAATACGGGCCTGCACTACAGACACTGTTAACTGCAGAGTATGTAACCAAGATCATCAGACGGGAACTTGAAGCACTGTCTCCTGCGTCCACGTGCTTTCATGCCTGAGACTATAGCCCTCAGATGGTGCCACTTGTACGTGTCATTGTGCGAAAATAGCTTTTCCATGCTGTCCTGGCCTCCGAGTGCATTACAGCTCCCTCTGTAGAAAACAGATTGAAGATGCAGCTTGGAGGCGAGAAAAAAGAAGTGGCCACAGGCACGCTCTGCATATTTTTTAATCTTGTTCTGTCCACAATAAACCGAAGACGTATTGATTCTGCGGTGTCTCTAGTCCTTCTGAAACATGGTGCCGTGACCAGGAGATGTGAGGACAGACGCAAAGACTTCAACCCCATTCGCAACAACGGGTTGAAGAACGAAGCAGCGGAGTCTGGCTCAAGGACGAATTGTCGAGGGAAGGACCACGACCGACAACTGTTGGCGACGCACATAACCAGGCAAGAGCTGTTCCAACACGTTTTAAGCATGAATAAAGAGGTCCTATCAAAGAAGCGGAAGATGCTTCGAGCAAATGTGACAACGCTTACGAGTGAAATTGATAAGAAGATAGAAGAAGACGCCGATCGAGTGCAACCTATGACGCTTCTAAACCAGATGAAGAGCGTGTCACAGACGCTAAGACAAGTTAACGAACAGATTGAACCATTCATTGAAGAAGACGACGAGGAGGCAGAATTTGAAAGAGTTTTGCAGTATGAGATGAAGATCGTCACACCAACGACAAAAATAGAGGAGGAATTACGCGAGTTAGAACAAGCGACGCAACTGTCTACGGGAATAGTCACAGAACAGGCGAGCTCAGTGCAAGGTACTAACCAAATCTTGGAGACGCAAGAGCCTGTTAAGTTGCCACGTCTTGAAACGATCAAGTTTGATGGAAAAAAAAACAGCATGACCAAGATTTTGGCCTCAGTTTGAGACATCGGTGCATAACAGAGTGAACATGCCGAAGAATCAAAAATTTAATTACCTTCTGGCGTCTCTGAGCGGGGAGGCTGCGTCCCTCATAAAAGGTTTTCTTTTGCAGTTTTCTGATCAGAATTACGAGCATGCAGTCACTCTTTTGAAAAAAAAAACACATTCGAACGAGAAGATAATTTAAGAGAGACCTACATAAAAGAGCTACTAAACGTGGAAGCAGTGAAGAGTATTAAAGATGTAGATGCGTTGGAGAAACTCTTCCAAAAGTTGCAAGTGAACACACGAGCATTGCAGTCGTCAGGAGCGGAACTGGGTGGTTATGCCACAGTGATAGCTCTTGTTGTAAAATCTGTGCCACCAGTGGATATGAGGATTGAGATGAAGAAGAAGGAGATAGAGAAAGGTGACAACAGAGCAGTAACTACGGCATTGGACTCAGCATCAAGAGATAGCACGAGCAGTTTGAAAGAAATTACGGAGTTTTTAACGATAAATATACGCAGCAGAGAAGAAACTCGAGAGAAAAAATACGACGTAACTCACTCACCGCACAGTATGAGGTGGACTAGAACACCTACGGTTCAAAGCATGCCGATTAAAAAATTCATCTTCTTTGAGATGACTGGACACTACACGGAAGATTGCAGAAGAAGCATTACTATGCAACAGAAGAAAGAAGCCTTGCAACGGAAGTGAAGATGCTTCTGATGCACCAGACCTCACCACACGACGAAGATATGCCACGCTAACGTACGCTGCAAAACATACAAGGGAAGGCACGTGACATCCATGTGTCGACCACGTACGCCTGCAGGAAGGTCAGCACAGCTGCAAAGCGGTGATGATGTTTAGCAAGTGCGTAAAAGCGCGCAACCTGACCGGTTAGACACCAGCAAGTCCTGCAACATGCACGCACAGCAGTCTGGTGAACACATGTGCATTCTACTGCAGACAGCCTTTCCGTAGACGGGGGGGGGAGAAGGCATCAGATGCTACGCACGGATTCTGCTGGGCAGTGAGAGCGAGAGGACATTCATCCTCAAAAGACTGTCAAGAAAACTCGCGTGCAAGGTAAAAAGATCGAAAAAAGATTACTGTAGGATCATTTGGAGGAGGAGAGATGGAACTAGAGATGAAAGACGCCGATGTCAGTATAAAGAAGGATCCCACATCGGAGCGAGTCACGATTGAGGCGCCGAAGATAAAAGTTATATCCTGTGACGTGCTACCATCGCCACCGTCGACAATACACGAAAGAGCAAGATCGATGGGAATTAGTTTGGCTGATGAAAGTGAGAAGGCGGACAAAGAAAGAAAAAATATGGAAACTTCGTTATTAATTGGAGCAGATTATTACTGGATCGAAGTCACTGGTCACATTCGCGAGATTCATCCAAAAGTAATGGCAATAGAAACAATGTTGGGATGGACGGTCCAAGGTCCTGTAGGACTTCATTGTGTGCCAATGAAATCATCGACGGTTATTGTACTCAAGGTCAGTACCAAGTCGGACACGACTGTCGACGAACTGAAGCGATTCTGGGACTTGGAAAACATGGGTATCAAGGAGAATCCAGCAACAAAAATGAGCGATGACCATGTGCTAGAGTACGTCCGACAAACAATGGAGTTCAAAGCAGGAAGATACCAAGTGCGGCTACCATGAAAGGAAAACGTAACATAGGGAGACAACAACACCATTGCAGAGAAGAGGCTTATCCAGGTGACACAGAAATTATACAAGGATAAAGATGAGATCCTAGCCTACGACAAAGCTATCCGAG
Organism: Rhipicephalus annulatus; assembly: GCA_013436015.1. Taxonomy (NCBI): domain Eukaryota; kingdom Metazoa; phylum Arthropoda; class Arachnida; order Ixodida; family Ixodidae; genus Rhipicephalus; species Rhipicephalus annulatus. Next base: position 32,813 of record WOVY01002473.1, on the reverse strand, counting down.
CATACTTCGAGCAAGAAATAGCCGAAAACGTCGACAATGCTGCATTAGATATACAGAACAAATTTGTATACTACATGCCGCATGAAGCGGTAATTAAGAAAAACCGAACAAGGACAAAGATACGGATCGTCTTTGACGCATCGTCTAGCCAGAATCCAGGAGAATATTTGAATGACAAGTTGGAAAATGGGCCAAACCTAAACCCCGGCATCACAAATTTGCTGATGAACTTTCGACACCACAAGATCGTTATGTCATCCGACATGGCAAAGCATTTTTACAGATCAAAATACACAAAAATGACCGAGACGCACTGAGATTTATGTGGTGGGAAAGAATACTCACCGAAGATATGCCAAGCCCGAAGACAAAAACGTGGAGGATGACGAGGTGTACTTTCGGAACTACATTAAGTAGCTTTCTTCTAGTGGCCACAATTCATCGACATTTGGATAAATTTGAAGAAAAATATCCTGCAGTTGTGGCGTAACTCTGGAAAGGAATCTACGTCGATGACGTCTTACTAGGAGCCGACGAATACTCGACATCGATAAAGACATACAAAGAAGCAAAAGAAATTTTTTGTAATGCGGGAATGAATTTAATAAATTGAACTTCAAATGACGCCGAACTAAGAAAACTATTTGATGAAGAAGGAGATGATCTGGATTGAGAGCCTGAAAACAGGGACAAATCAAGATTTTGGTACTGAAAGGGACGACCCGTTACCAAGCCAGCTTCGATCTGCTTGGAAGGACTGGTCGGAGAAGTTTCAGCACTTAGATGACTTCACGGTTAACAGATGCTATGACAACAGGAAAGCTGAGGTGAAAGCATCGACTCTACACGTGTTCTCCGATGCAAGTCCAATGGCGTATAGAGCAGCAGCATACGTTGTAAAAGAATACTCCGATGGAAGCAATGAAGCTTCCATCAAGACATGTAGGCATGTGTGTGTGCTTCGATTTTCATTGTATTTTTTTAATAAGTGCCTATGTATAGAAACTAGCTGCAAGCTAATAAGTATGCATATCTGCAAGAAAAAATGTATTACTGTGTTATCTGTATCACATGATTGTTTTATTTATGTTGTTACCTCAGAGCTGACCTGAACACTTTTTTCTGTTGCACATTGTATTGGACCGTCCACTAGCCACTTTAGGCTATCGGTCCAAATAATCCCTGTAATTGCATATATCTATTTATGAAAATAAAGCTTCATTGATTGATTGATTGATTGATTGAAGCTAACTTAATCATTGCAAAAGGTAGAGTCGCTCCAATCAAAAAGATTACACTAGCAAGAATGTAGTTGTTGACTGCCACAATAACAGTCAGATTGGCCAATGATATAACTGAGAATTTTATCAGGAAACTAAGGAGTGTGAAATTCTGGACTGACTCTCAAATTCTGTTATGCTGGATAAAGTCAAACAAGACGAAAGATCTGTTTGTTCGCAACCGCACAGCAGAAATCAAGAGCAAGTCCAACGAGAGTCAGTGGGGTTATGTTAAAAGTGATGAAAATACTGCGAATTTGATGACAAGGGGAAGAATATGAAACGTTTGCTGAACAGTGAATTATGGTGGAAAGGCCCCACGTGGATCAAGAATGAAAAACAAAGGCCTGATTATGACATCACGCAAGAAGCGGACAGTGATGACAACAAAGACGATGAACAGGCCATCTGGTTACCAAGATGATTGTATACTTTTGGCCTGCGAGAAGAATCGTCGGGACGTAAAAAAAGGCAATCATTGGCACAAGCGAAGAGAGAAGACAAGTTGAGGGTGAAAGAGAGTGGACAGTGGTGATCCCATATCTGCACAATATTTCACATAGGTTGAAAAAAGTTGCATTAAGGTATGGCGTGCGGGTTGTTTTTTCAGCTGAAAACAAGTTATCAAAGATTTGTCCGGCAGTAGAAAGGCTAGTAAACAAGAAAGGAACTGGAGAATCGAACAGATGCAGCATAAAGCACGGCAGGAGGTACGTTGAGCGCAAAAAAGATGTTGTATACGGAACTCCTTTCACATGTGGAAAGGAATACGTTGGTCAGACGGTTCGGTGCATGAATGTGCGCCTTCGGGAACATGAGAGTTCAGTAAAGGGGGCCCCCTACTCACACTTAGCGATGCACTGCAAGGAGTGCACCTGCCAACCGAAATTTTCCGACACATGAACATTTGACAGGCACCACAAGCGGACGATGAGAGAAATAATGGAAGCATATAGTATAAGGAAAGGAGGGGACAGTTGCGTCAGCCAAGCGTCCGTTCTACTAACAGATGCGGAATTTGCTTTTTTGGACGTCACATAACCCAGTGTTTTTCTCTGTGTTACGTTTTTTGTTTTTTCTTTGTTTTTTACGTTTTGTTTTCTTAGTTCTTGACACGTGTTTGTTTCCGGTTGTGGGCGCGTGCATATTTTGTTATATCACGTTGTTGATGATGACAGGGGAAGTCGGGAATGACGTACATGCGTGTGGTGTATTTATTAGTGTTCGCTTCGAAATAAAATTTTCAGTTTCTAGTAAGCGCTTTTCTGTGTCCTCTCTGAGTGTGTGTATTTTTGCGCTTGTGTCATCATGAATACATCACATGTAGGAAGTTTAACTATCGACCAATGGCACAAGAAATTTCACCACTAGCAGCTGACAGGATAACACAGACGAGGCCATTCGACACAGTTGGTATAGACTTTGCTGGACCACTAAATACGCGAGAGGAAAAAAGCGACAAAATTACAAAGTTCAACATTGTGATATTTACGTGTGCAGTAACAAGAGACGTACAACTGGAGTTGGTCCAGAGGATGTCATCAGAAGCTTTTATACAATCATTCCGAGGATTCGTTGCTAGAAGAGGATTGTGTACAACTATTTACAGTGATAATTCAGGAGCGTTCAAAAAATCTGAGAAAGAGATGAAGAAGATATTAAAGATGGAAGATGAAAGGATGCAATAGTATACCAGTAACCTGAAAATAAAATGGAAGTTTATTGTAGAGTTAGCTCCATGGTGGGGAGGATTTTATGAAAGACTGATCAGGAGCTTTTAAACGTCCATGACAAAAACTATAGTGCTTGACTTTTGGATGAAGAAGAACTACGGACAGTGGTTGTTGAAGCAGAAGGAGTTTTTAACAACCGGCCTCTTACTTGTGTGTATGACGATCCCAACGAGCCACAACCCATTACACCGGTGGACGTTATAGGAGGCAGGCAAGAAATGAACAAGCAGGAAGAAAACAGACTCGGAGAATACAGTTTGCTGAAATACTGGAGTGCAAGAAAACAGACAATGATAACATGGTGGACCAGATGGAAAAAGAAGTACCTGCAGAAAGTGTGCCAGCAGAAAATAGAGGGTCACGCAAATATACAAGAAGGAGATGTACTTCTGCTTGGAGAAGTGCGAAAAATAACACAGTGGAAACTCTGCAAGATCCAAAAGATTTTCCCAGGCAAGGATGGACTAGTGAGAACATGCGTGCTTCGTACACCTGAAGGCAAACTCGTCAAGAGGCTGATTCAACTGTTGTATTCGCTGGAAGGTTGCTTCGGTTGAATCTGGCCGGCGGGAAGATGTAGAAAACAGATTGAAGATGGAGCTTGGAGGCGAGGAAGAAGTGACCAGAACCACGCTCTGCATATTTTTTTATTCTCGTTCTGTCAACAATAAACCAAAGACGTATTGGTTCTGCGGTCTCTCGGGTCCATCTCAAACACCCTCTCAGCCGATCGATCGTCGTCGACCCCCTGTTTCGTATGCTCAAAGCCAAAACCTTCTGGTGCACCCTCGCAATTCAGCCGAGTGGAGGACTGCTGACGATCGTCCGATTTGTTTCAACTGCCACCGTATCGGACACGTGGCCCGCCATTGTAACACTCGGTGGTATTGGCATCAGGCATTCTATGGGTACACTTATCGCCCAGAGAGGGATCATGGACGCTTTCAACTTTACCGGGAACCACCTCAGGCCACCAGTGAAGACGTGCCTTCTATGCCGCCATATCGTCGTCGTCCTTCATCTCCACATGCTCACCAGTCCCGTTCAACGATCTCCCGTCACCCATCGTTTCGCTCGTCCCAATTTTTCACCGACCAATGTCGCCGACTGACGACCTGCCGCGGCAAAACTAGATGATGTAGCTCCCGGAGGTGATGCTGCATCGACCACTTGCCTGCCAAATCCTCTGACCATGCTGCTGACTCGACGCAACCTTATTGACGTTGAAGTAGATGACACACCCGTTGTTGCACTGGTGGACACAGGGGCTCACATATCAGTGATGAATTCAGAACTTCGTTGCCGCTTTAGGAAAGTTTTAACGCCACCCACAGTGCCACTCGTCCAGGTCGCCGACGGCGGCACGTTACCCGTGCTTGGGATGTGCTCCACGCGTATAAGTGTGGCTGATCGCTCCACGGCAGTGCTATTTGCTGTGCTCGAGAAATGTTCCCATGAACTTATCCTCGGCATGGACTTTTTATTCACCCACTCTGCCCTTATTGATTGTGGAACCGGCATGCTTCAACTTGATTTACCGTGTTACCATGACGACCCAACACCAGCTCAACCCCGCCTGTTTTCTGCAGATCAGGTTCGCCTAGCACCTCAAGCCGTTACTTACGTGAACCTGAGATCTGTCACTCCTGTTCCCGATGGTGACTACATGTTGACACCTATTGCTGACGTTCTGCTGGCCAAAAATGTTGCCGTGCCTCACACACTTTTGACAGTCACGGGAAATACAGCATCTCTTCCGATCCTAAACTTCAGCTGGTGCACTCAAGTTATCCCAGATGGTATGACTTTGGCAAACGTTTTTTTCTATAGATGCTGCCATTTCGGCGTTCGTTGCCGAATCTTCTTCGTCCTCTGCTCCGTTTTCATCCTCGAAGAGTGCAGCGGATGCCACCATCGACAAGATGATCGCTCCGGACCTTCTTCCAGCACAGACAGCTGACATCCGGCACCTGCTGAAATCCTACCGCTACATATTTGATTTTGATGACCGCCCTTTGCGTCAGACATCATTTGTAACTCATAAGATTAACACTGGCGACGCCAGCCCCATCCGACGACGTCGTTATTGCTTGTCTAATGCTGAACGACAAGTTATTCAGCACGAAGTTGAACCTTCCTGCAGTTCATGGGCATCGCTGCTCGTGCTAGTCAAGAAGAAGGATGGCAGCTGGCGCTTCTGCGTAGACAACCGTCACTTAAACAAAGTAACACGTAAGGACGTGTATCCACTGCTGCGTATTGACGATGATCTCGACTGTCTACAGGGTCTGCCTACTTTTCATCTATAGCTGCACTTTCCAAAAAATCTCACTGCTGCAGTGAATTCGAATACATGTTTCGCCACAAAAAATCGAACAATGCCAGTGGCAACTCAATTTATTGAGCCAAGAAAAATCTTTCTCGAAGACGTGCTGCGAAGCATTTCAAACAGTTTTCTTTCGTGCGAAGCAGTCCATGAAAACAGTACGCGAAGTGAAGAGGAATAAAAACTATCTCTGCGCCAAACAGCACAATGCCAGAAACGTTAGGTTAAGGCTTTAATGACAAATGCAATAGGCACTTAAAGTATTGATGGCGTTTGTACCTAGCAGCAGACAAGCTGAGAGGCAGACGAAACAAGCGGAGACCACGACGCACGCCGGGCACGTTATCGCACATATTTTATGGCATCTCTACGCATATGTAGCAGCTGCAAGTTTGGCTTGTTGATCTAGGGGTGTGATTCTCGCTTTGCGTGCGAGAGGACCCGGGTTCTAGTCCCGGACGAGCTCGTTTTTTTATGGGACTGTCCGTATGTTGTTGCCTTTTTGATAGCTTCTTTTTTATTTAAGTATGCTAGGATAACAAATGTTTCTGGAATTTCTTCCTTATTACACGTATTTCTACATTGGGCACGGCGGCTGTACCAGCATGTGGACCATTGGGCACGGTGGCTGTACCAGCATGCGGACCGTCTGTAATTCGTTCCTGTTTATTGTACAGGTTATCAGCCTACTACCGCCAGTTCGTGCCGGGTGTTCAGGAAGCTGCGGAACGACGCTTGCTGCGCATGACTGTGATTATTCTGTTTGGCATGCGCCTGAACTGCGAGCATCGTCGCCCTGGGACGATGCTCGCAGTTCTCGCAGTTAGACGCAGTTAGACGGTCCTCGCAGTTAGACGGTCCGCATGCTGTACCAGCATGCGGACCGTCTGTAATCCGTTCCTGTTTATTGTACAGGTAAGAAAGCAGTATGGAAAATGTGTTCGCTCTGATGACCCTTTTTGCTGGTGCTGCCGTGCCCATGGCTCAGTTGTTTGTTGTGCCCCGCTGAAACTGTACTGAGGAAGTTATTGTTACTGTGTGGCGATATTGAGATGAACCCAGGCCCGGGTCTGGAGCAGATTGCCAAAATGTTAGCAGACATAGCAACTGATGTTAAAGACATCAAAGAAAAGCGACTATCAGATATTGAGAAGAAGCTTGATGCCCTATCTGGGCTTGAAGGGAAGGTAAATGCCTGTCAGGAGCAGCTGTCTTCGTTGGCAAAAACAATAAGTGTTTTAGAAACTAAAATCGATCAACTGGAAAACCATAGTCGCCGGTCAAATCTAATCGTTTATGGTCTTTCCGAGGGAGCAAATGAAAACAACGAAACGCTTGAAAGTGCTGTCAACACAGGCATTCTTAAAGATATCATGAAACTTGAACCTGTCGGTATTGAGCGTATTCATCGTATAGGTAGACCTGAAACTGGCAAAGTTAGGCCAGTCATTTTCAAATTGCTTGATGGGCGAGACAAAGCTAGAATACTTAAAAACGGGTCCAAACTTAAAAATACCACGCTAGCTATCAGGGAAGACTTTTCTCCGAAAATACGAGATATTAGAAGAAAGCTTTGGGCAAGTGCAAAAGCTAACCGAGATAAAAATGAGAAAGTAAACTTAGCATTTGATAAACTGTATATCGATGACCAGGCGTATGTCTGGGACAGTGATAAAGGCGAAAGAATACCGGTAAAAAAAAACGACGGAAGCAAAACCCGCCCGAGGACCAGACGGTATGCCCAATCACTGAGTCACACGTAGGAAAACAACTCGCATTTTCTTCAAAAAATAATTCAACGAAAAGTAAATTTTTCGTTACCGGTCGGCAGGGCGTTAAACAAAAATGCCTTCGCTTGGTTAACATAAATGCCCGAAGCGTCAATAACAAAACTGAACTAAATGGAAATTGCCTTACTTCAACACGATCCACATGTAACAGTTGTGACTCAGACATGGTTGCTCCCCGAAATAGCTGATGATGATGTATTTCCGCCCTCGTATAAGGTGTTTAGGAAAGACAGAACTACAAGGGGAGGTGGAATAGCCATACTTGTGAAAGAAACACTGCAGGCCTCATTAATTGGTTACATTGACGACTTAGAATGTGTATGCATTAAGCTGTCTTGTTGGAGCCACATTTTCATCTTGTATGCACTTTACAGACCCCCAGAGGCTGCGTTTGAATCCATGAAAAAGTTAGCTGAACATATGTCTCAATTTTGCAACAACAAAATTTTGTTAGCAGGTGATTTTAACCTACCTTCTGTTGACTGGGAACGTTATACGACGGGACCACTGTACAAAAAAGAGACTGAGATTGTGTTTAACATCATGCTAACCCATAACTTGATGCAAGTTGTGAGGGAGCCAACTCGTGTGCATGGATTCTCTAGTTCGATTTTGGATTTAGTATTTATAAGCCGTGAACTCGAGCTGCACTCTGTTTCAGTAGAACAGGGCCTGTCCGATCATAAATTGGTTACAGTTTCTTTTCCTCTTAACAATTTTCCAAGTACTAAAAAATCTTCAGTGCGTAGCTTTAAAGATTACTCGCGAGCAGATGACGTATCTGTTATAGAATACATGGAGTCGTGTTTTGCTGTCTTTGAGGTGGGCGATGTCGAGACAATGTGGAATCAATTTGAAGAAATGTGTCATCATTGCATCAATCGTTTTATACCGAATAAACATAAAAAAGTGCACAAAACAACTCCCTGGATAACGCGAGATATAATTCACTTAAAACGAAAAATAAAACGCTTAAGGCAGAAGCATGCGCAGTCTCGTTCCCTCTCAGTCCTCAAAGACAGCCTTGCACGGGCTATACGCTCATCCAGAGATCACTACTTTAAGACGCTGCTGCCCAACTTCATAAAAACTGACCCGACTAAATTGTGGAACTACATTGGTGACAGAAAGAAACCTCTCACCGAAATGGCAATTGATAGCGTGATTGTAACCGATCAAAGAAAGATTTCTGATCATCTTAATGCGTATTTTCAAAGTGTGTTTTCCGGCTCTAGTGTTTATGTTCCAAACGGTAGAGTGTTCGACCCATCCGAAGTCTCTTTCGTGTCTTATTCTGGTGGTGCTTTTTCGATGCTTCTGAATCTTAATTCTAAAAAGTCCTGTGGACCTGATAATCTCCCAAATGTGTTCCTAAGAAGATATGTCGAACATGTCGTTAAATTCCTGCATGAAATCTTCCGTGTTTCATTGTTGTCATCAAAGCTACCATGTGACTGGAAAGCCGCACGCATAAGTCCTGTATTTAAGAAAGGTGATCGCTTGTCGCCTCAAAATTACCGACCCATATCCTTGACCTCACCCTGCTGCAAATTAATAGAACACATAATTGCTACACAAATTGAAAATTTTTTGACTCAACATTCAATCCTGACAGATTTTCAACACGGCTTTAGAAAGGGATATTCGACAGTGACGCAACTAGTTACAATAATCCACTCATTTGCACTTAACCTGGATAACAATAGGCAAACTGACATAATATTTTTGGATTTCAGTAAGGCATTCGACAGGGTTCCACACGACAAATTGATCTTGAAACTTAAACGTATTGGCCTTCCCGAAATCCTTGTAAACTGAATTGCTGACTATCTAAATAACCGTGAACAGTTTGTTGCTATTAATGACCAGCGTTCGCAGTCTCTACAGGTCACATCAGGTGTACCCCAAGAAAGCGTCCTAGGGCCATTGCTTTTTCTTTTATACATAAATGATATTGTAAATGTCATCACCCCTTCTGTACAAATTAGATTATTTGCAGACGATTGTGTTTTGTTCCGGGATATTAACTCTTTAGATGATCAAAATGAACTTAACTCAAACCTTCATAATATTCATCAGTGGTGCAATGAGTGGGGAATGATCCTTAATGCAGAAAAGAGTGTCTGCATGCGTTTGACACGTAAGAAAGTTCCACTAAATAATACGTACCAGCTTGGGTCTTCAACTCTTAGAGAGGTTACAAGCTACAAATATTTGGGCCTAACTATAACTAGTAATTTGTCTTGGAACATGCATGTAGACAACATATGTTCAGCTGCCTTTCGGAAACTTGGTTTTCTAAGACATAAACTGCGTACCTGTCCTGCCAATGTAAAGCTTCTTAGTTATTATTCTTTTATACGACCTAAACTGGAATACGCCAGCATTGTATGGGATCCTTACACTAAGCTTAATATTAACAAACTTGAGCGGGTTCAAAGGAAAGCTGTTCGGTTTATATATTCAAAATACTTACCGTCGGATTCACCTTCCGCGCTGTTGTCAGGAAACGACATTCAGACCCTTGAATCCTGCAGACGCGAACAACGGCTGGATTTCCTTCAACTATTACTTAATCAAAAACTCGCAATCGATGCATCGCCTTACTTATCTTTTCTGTCAACAAGGAACACACGACATCATCATCCCAATTTGCTAACCCCATTTTTTGCGAGAACCGATGCCTTTATGTATTCTTTTTTTCCGCGAACAGTGTCGGACTGGAACAAGTTATGCGAACCTCATTCATTGTAACGTATGTGTAACGTATTGTAAAGTATGAGGTATGCAATGTATTGTCGTTGTTTGGCGTAAGTTACTACTTGTGTTGTGGAACATAGTGTAATGTAGTATTGTAGAACCGGGTGTGTTGTTGCTTTGCATATTGAAGTTTATTGTAGTGTATAGAGCGAAGCGTGATGTTGTTACATAACGAGGTGTATTGTAGCGTGTAAAACAAAGTGTGTTTTTCGTATGATGTACGTCATTACGTCTGTGGTATGCGTGACGTGCCCTTCCTGCTTGGACCACTTATTGTCCGCAGTATGTATTAAATAAAATAAATAAAATAAAATAAAAAAATGGCAGCATATCCACGGAGTGAATGATGGAGAGTGGGGCGAAGCATTCGTCCGTCCATGCGTCCGTCTGTGTGACCGTCCATGCGTCTGTTTGTGCGCCCGTCCCTGCGTTCTTTCGTGAATCCGCCCCTGCGTCCGTTCATGCGTCCATCCATGCATCTGTTTGTGTGTCCGTTCGTTCATCTATTCAACACTCCAAGTCCCACCATCTCGCATCTTTTTATCATATATTCCCCATATAGAAGCACCGCCATCCAGCGGACATTCCAAGGACTAAACGAGAGGTGGCACACGCACACTTTCTTACGGCCTGCGCTTTGGGTCCACTTCCCACCTTTAACCACCTTGAGTTTATGGTATATTCCAGTTCACTGTATTCATGGCACTGCGACCAAACGCTCGCTAAACCTTTCGAAAACCAAGGAGGTTACGCCCAGCGAGTATAACGTAGCAACCTTTCCCTGTCAGATAGGGCTCAATTTACATGCCAATGGCTGCTAATGAGAAATGAAAGACAGGAGAATTCGGCTTTTACTTTCTTACGGCTTGCGCTTCGTATCTACTTCTCATTTTTAACCACCTTGAGTTCATTCATGGTATATACAAGTTCATTGTATTCATGGCACTGCGGCTCAACGCTCGCTAAACCTTTCTAAAGCTAAGGAGGTTACACCCAGCGAGTATAATGTAGCATCCCTTTCTTGTCCGATAGTGCTCAATGTACATGCCAATGGCTGCTAATGGGGATCGCAACGTGCGCGTTGACTAAAAGCCGAATGCTCATGTCTCTAATTCCCCATTAGCAGCCATTGGCATGTACATGGAGCACTATTTTTTATTGTTAAACAACGCACAGAAGAAATCTCTCACTGGCACCACCTTGGAGGTCAAGTGTTATACCTATTTCGGGTATGTGCCACTGGTGGTTACATACGAGGGACGCTCAAGCCACGCCATAAGGAGCTTCGCCCCTAAAAATAAAAAAATTAGTGCGAGACTGTTCAAATATTACGTACCACTTTCGAAAAGTATAGGTGTTTTTATATGTTTACATACATGTCTCACTTTTGGTTAGTTATTGTTATGACTGTGACATTTACATTATTTGATTGTAAAATCTGTGTTAATTCCTACGGCAAGTATCGGAGGAGTATTGGGTAACATAAGTCTATGTGTGTTTGTTATTAGTTTAACACGGCCTGTGGCGAGTGTGAATGGAGGTTAGGCATGCGGAAGTACATATTCGAAGTGAACGTAGATTATAAATTCGAAGCTTACGCTTCATAAAATGAGTCCATACACTAATCAAAGAGAAAAACCAGAATAGAAACGCAAAGGGAAGAGCGGTTGACATTACTATTTTTTCTAGAGAGTGGTGGATTTGTTCTTGCTGTGCGAAATGAAAATGAAAAATATTTAAAACACGTGCATTCGACCATGATGCTGTAGACCCGAGATGATACCATGCTTTAATTTATGTCAGAAAAGATGTCCGTATGTTTGCTTTCTTTTTATTAATGTTTCTCAACGCAATCAATATCATTTTTTGATTGATTGATTGATTGATTGATTGATTGATATGTGGGGTTTAACGTCCCGAAACCACCATATGATTATGAGAGACGCCGTAGTGGAGGGCTCCGGAATTTTCGACCCTCTGTGGTTCTTTAACATTCACCAAAATCTGAGCACATGGGTCTACAACATTTACGCCTCCATCGAAAATCCAGGCGCCGCAGCCGGATTCGATCCCGTGACCTGCGGGTCAGCAGCCGAGTACGTTAGTCACTAGACCACCGCGGTGGGGCGCAATTCTTCATCGTCGTGAACCACTGTAGAAAACACAAAATTTGCACATAATTCGTTACAAGTGTTTAGCGAATCCATACAACGCTTCTCTGAGGAATGATGAAGGATAGCATAGTGAACGCCAGCCTACTACAGAGAAATTATGATTATGTGTGACGTGACGGCTGTATCACCGGAGCATACATATGTAATGTTTATAAAATTGGATAGCCAGCACTGCAACCACAGTGGACGTTTCATGAACATTAGGGTTTGTTTGAAAAGTATTTAGTTCCAAGACCTCGTATCTCTGCTGGAGAATACTTGATTGCCATGAAGAATGCTGGGGTTAGATTCCTGCTTGGACCCTGACATTTTAGATGCAAAGAATCCTATTAGCGAGCTTTATTTAGTGGTTTCCGTGCTCCACTCTGCATGCGCGTTGCTTCTCCCTCTATCCTATGCTTCTCCTTTCTGACCTCGCAAGACCTACGCAGACAGGGTCTGCTAGTCTACGCTCACTCCCCCCTCTTTTGTCTCCATGCAACCTGCCTCGCGGTGTTTACGTCCTCATTGCGCGTCCTTTCCCCTCTTTCTACTCTCCTTCACGCTCTTACTCTCTCGCCTCGCAACGCCGACGCACGCAGCATCTGCTAGGGAGTTTCTTGATTGAAATAAAAACAAAACAAAACAAACAACCAACTGCTCGCGCTGCGCAACCGCGCACTGGCCACCCTGTTATATATATATATATATATATATATATATATAGATGAAATAGATGATCAGAGTTTCTTCCGGCTACCGTAATAAAAGTTATTACGGTAGCTTTAAACTGTGAGGGTCACCCTCACAGTTTAAAGGGTCTTTAAACTGTGAGGGTGACCCTCTGCTACGGGAACTTGTATCATTTCACTTACATCCTCCGAAGAAGGCTGGTCCACCAGCCGAAACTGTTAGGATTAAATAAATATTTTATTGTTTTGTTTCCTATACTGCACTATTCTCGAAGTTTATATATATATATATATATATATATATATATATATATATATATATATATATATATATATATATATATATATATATATATATATATATAACAGGTTGGTAAATGACATGGCGATGACGGGAGTTGTACCTCTGCGAGTCGATTCGTTGTTTTCGGATCCGCTTGAGTACAAGCTGGCGGGCCGCGTCGGCGAGCCGGAGAAAGTTGTTCGCATCAGTAGTAATATCGGTCGTGTCAGGCAACAGCATGGCATCAAGCATCGTAATTGCTTCTCGGCCGTGAAGCAACCGGAATGGAGTGAAACCCGTAGTCTCTTGAACCGCAGTGTTGTAAGCGAACGTTACGTATGGCAAAATTGCATCCCAGTTCTTGTGATTACGGTCGACGTACATAGATAGCATGTCAGCGAGCGTCTTGTTTAATCTCTCCGTCAGACCGTTCGTTTGTGGATGGTATGCGGTTGTTTTGCGATGAGCTGTTCCACTAAGTCTCGTGACATCTTGCATCAATTGGGCTGTAAAAGCTGTTCCACGGTCAGTGATAAGAACTGTTGGCGCTCCATGGCGGAGGACGATGTTGTTGATAAAAAAATACGCAACCTCATTGGCGGTGCCTCGTTGTAGGGCTTTCGTTTCGCAGTACCTCGTTAAATAGTCAGTAGCGACTACGATCCAGCGGTTGCCATCATGTGACTTCGGGAAGGGCCCAAGCAAGTCCATGCCGATTCGTTCAAACGGTTGTGACGGGGGTGCAACAGGCTGTAATAAACCAGCAGGGCGCACAGGTGGGGCTTTACGGCGCTGGCAATGATTGCATGTTTTAACGTAATGCTTGACATCCTGGGTGAGCTTTGGCCAGTAGTAGCGAGTCCGAATCCGGGCAAGGGTGCGTGCGAATCCTAGGTGGCCGGAGGAAGGCTCGTCGTGGCAGGCAGATAAAATGTCAGCACGTAGCCCTGGTGGAACGACGAGGAGGTACTCAGTCGCATAAGGTTCGAAGTTCTTTTTGTAGACGATGTCGTTGCGGAGACAAAATGACCCTGAACGTGCAAACGCCGATGGTGGACTCGAGCTGCGACCTTGAAGGTATTTGATAAGTTGTTGGATCTCTGAATCATTCCACTGTTGTTGGGCCAAGTCGGATTCACTGACTGCACAAAGAAAATGGCCATCGGTATCATCGTCCCTCGATGTCGTCGTGAGGGGTGCGCGCGAAAGGCAATCAGCATCAGTGTGCCTGCGGCCCGACTTGTAGACGACTGTAACCTCAAATTCTTGAAGGCGTAAGCTCCACCTCGCGAGGCGCACTGAAGGGTCCTTGAGATTGGCCAGCCAACAGAGGGCATGATGGTCCGTAACTACTCTGAATGGACGGCCATACAGATGCGGTCGGAACTTTGTTATCGCCCAAATAATAGCAAGACATTCCTTCTCCGTGGCCGAGTAGTTAGTTTCCGCAGATGACAAAATGCGGCTAGCATAAGCGATGGGGCGTTCAGCGCCGTCTTGCCGCTGGACGAGGACTGCACCAAGACCGATGTTGCTTGCGTCAGTGTGAAGTTCGGTGGCGGCATCTTCATCAAAGTGCCCTAGTAAGGGTTCACTCTGAAGGCACTGCTGAAGCTGGGAAAAAGCGGCTCTCTGCTCTGGGCCCCACACAAAAGGAGTATCCTCCTTCGTTAAACGGGTAAGGGGTTCAGCGATGTTGGCAAAGCTCTGGACAAAGCGCCTGTAGTAGGCGCAGAGACCCAAAAACCGGCGCAAATCCCGTTTGTTCGAAGGTGGAGGAAATGCAGCAACAGCCATGGTCTTTTCTGGGTCTGGTCTAATGCCATCGTGACTGATAAGGTGGCCGAGGAACTTTAGTTCTTCGTAGCCGAAATGACACTTCTCCGGTTTTAGAGATAGGCCTGCGGATCGAATAGCGACGAAGACGGACTGAAGTCGTTGTAAATGTTGCTCAAATGTTTTGGAAAAAACAACGACGTCGTCTAAATACACGAGGCAGGATTCCCACTTCAGACCGGACAGGACGGCGTCCATCATCCTTTGGAACGTTGCCGGTGCAGAGCACAATCCAAATGGTAACACTTTGAATTCGTAGAGGCCATTGGGAGTTATGAATGCTGTTTTTTCCCTGTCACGTTCATCGACCTCGATCTGCCAGTAGCCGCTGCGTAAATCCATTGAGGAAAAATATCGGGCATGTCGAAGTCGATCCAGTGAATCATCTATGCGTGGGAGAGGGTAGACGTCTCTCTTCGTCACTTTTTTGAGCTTCCGGTAATCGACGCAAAATCGAAGAGTGCCGTCTTTCTTTTTAACAAGTGCGACGGGTGACGCCCATGGACTGTTCGAGGGTTGGATGACGTCGTCTCGAGCATCTGTTTCACTTGAAAACGTATTGCCTCTTGTTCTTTTTGCGACACGCGGTAGGCGTGCTGTCGTACAGGCCATTCGGTAGGGTCCGTTATAATGCGGTGCTTCACGGTTGGGGTCTGCTTGATTTAGGAGGTGGACGCAAAGCAATCACTATACGTACGTAAAATCATGCGTATCTGCTGTTGCTGCGCACAGGATAGCTGGCAATTCACGTCAACCGTACTGGCTATATCAGAGTTACCTTCGGCAGCAGTGGCAATAGGAGCGATAGTGGAACATTCTGCGTCATCGATGGCTTCAAAGTTCGCGATTGCTGTTCGCTTTGCTAAGTGTTGGTACTGGCCGCCGAAATTCGTGATCAGAAGCTGAGTCCTCCGATGTTTCAGTTTGACGATAGCACGCGCGACGCAAATCTGCCGAGCCAAGAGCACCGAGAGGTTAGTTTCCGCGATGCCACTACTCTTGTTGTCATAGTCGCTCTCCACCGTTACCAACACACTGGCTCGCGGCGGCAGTGCGATGGTGTCGTCAGCAATTCGAAGTGTTGTGGTCGGCGCAACTGCATCCTTTCGTAGGGCTGTATGGTCGTTAGATAACGTTATGAGCAGGTCGCGAAGGTTAATAATGGCTCCATGCTCGCGGAGAAAATCCATTCCGAGAATCAGGTTTTGGGAGCATTCGCGCAATACAACGAAGGAAACAATGTACGTTGAATCATGAATTCGGAGGCGGGCAGTGCACATTCCTAGCGGTGTCAATAGGTGACCTCCCGCAGTCCGGAGGTCGGTTCCATGTCCCTAAGGTGTCGTTACCTTTCTTAGCTGTGCAGCGAGGTCAGCGCTTATAACAGAATAATCGGCACCCGTATCTACCAGAGCGGTCAGCGGGTGGTTGTCGAGAAGAACAGAGATACGAGCAGAGACCTGTTTGTCGTCGATGGCACACGTCGGTGAAAGAACGTCGTCGGATGTCGGCCGGCAAATCGGGGGAGGGTCTTGTAACGGTCGATCAACAGCGGCCTCACCCCCAGAGGTCGCTGTTCTTAGTTTCCCCGGCGCGGGCTTGTGGATCTAGGTGATCTTCCTGCAAGGACGTCCGCAAAGGTTGATTGTTGGCCAGGTGACGTGGAACGCCGTGGAGATGGTGAGCGGGATTGGCGACGCGGAAGGTTTGAGGATCGTTGGCTTGCCAAGTATTCGGCGATAGCACGGGGCCGCTCACCATCTCTGGGTCGACGAGCATCCGGACGAAAGCCAGGAAGACCCATGTGCCTGTAGGCGCACTCACGGTAGATGTGACCTGGTTCACCGCAGTGATAACATAGAGGCCGGTTGTCGGGAGCACGCCATACACTGGATTTCCGTGTAAGGGGTGGGTTGCCGTACTGCGGTGGTCCCGAGTAGATCGACGGTGCCGTCTGCAGGGTGGACGGACGGGACGGATAGCCGACAGCCGGGGCAGGAGTACGCAGTGCTTCCGCGTACGTTAATAGCGGAGCTTCGGCTGGACGCGGGGCCGTCATGGGTTGGACTTCGGCTGCACGCAGAGTCGTCATGGGGTGCACCAGCTGCCGGACCTCTTCGCGAACGACATCCGTTAAAGCAGCAACATGGGGCGGAGAAGACACCACGTGCAGCTTTTGCAGCTCCTCGCGCACAATACTGCGCACGAGCTCCGTCAGGTCTTTTACAGTCGTGACGTCAGGTGTTTGTAGGGCCGACGACACTGACGAAAGACTGCCAGGACGTTCATACTGGTACGAACGCTGCCTTAGCATTCTTTCCATTGTCGTGGCTTCGCGAAGGAAATCCTCTACAGTGCCGGGAGGGTTCCGCACTAGTCCCGCGAACAGCTGCTCCTTCACTCCCCGCATTAGGAGGCGCACCTTCTTTTCTTCCGTCATTGAAGAGTCGGCTCGCCTGAACAGCCGCGTCATGTCCTCAACGAACATGGCAACACTCTCGTTGGGATGCTGGTTTCGGGAATTGAGGAGCCGCGTTCCGCTTGCTCCTTTCGGTCAGAGCTTCGGAAAGTATTTCGCAACTGGTTGCAAAACTCTGGCCAGGTTGTCATAGTGGCTTCATGGTTTTCGAATCAAGTGCGCGCAGAGTCCTCGAGATAAAAGTAGACGTACCGAAGCTTTCGCTGCTCGTTCCACTCGTTGACGCTGCCGCAACGGTTGTAGTCGTCGAGCCAGTCGTCGACGTCCTCATAAGGGTCACCGTGGAACGGCTTCGGAGTACGCGGGACGTTGAAGAACCATGGAGGAGGCAGCGTTGATGTTTCTTGGGTTCGCGTTCCCGCACTAGCCATAGTACTGCCGAGTTGAGTAAATGGTCCGAATTCAGGAGGTAGGCCTAGTTGTCGCCTGCTACGCCGTAGGTCAGCTGGTTCTTCCAAGTCGCGGCTAGTGTCGGGACCTTGCTGCTGATTGCAGTACATACAACACTACCCAGCACCTCCACCAGAAAATGTCACGTGATCACAGAACGACCACAACGTCTGTTCACAGGAGCAGCACTGGACGTCGAGCCGAACCGAACGTTAGAGCATGAGCACACACCAACCGTCCTCTTCTTCTTCCACACCATGGCACATACTCGGATTGGCATGGGTAAACCTCGTTCCTTGCCTGTGGCATTATATATATATATATATATATATATATATATATATATATATATATATATATATAGTCACAAAGACACAGGTACGAGGTACAAAATAGGGCGTTTACTTTCGTAACTCAAGGGCCAGAAACGCGAACAAAAGCACGCGCACACAGAACTACTTCGTTGTCCTCCTCAGAGACTGGCTACTATAGTTGCCAGCCTACCTTGCATCAATATATGAGGGAAAAAAGTGTGTACCTAAGGGCTCATTTTTTCGTGTTTTGACACAATATGAATGAGATCTAACAGACAATAATGCCAAGGAATGCATAGGGGAAATTATTAGAACCAACGTAATGTAAAATAAGAAAGAAAAGTGGGTGAAAAAAAATATATAGACGAAGGCTTGTTATATCGCCGCAATTACGTGACGGACGGCCGTAGGTGACTCCCTGTCACCCCTCGTCATTTGCGCTCGGACATCCGCGCTGCCTTTCACGATGACCCCCAATATGGCCACGCTGGCGTATTCAAGACTGACTCTCGCCTTCGTCTAAGATACTACTGGCGTGGCATGTATCGGCACGTTCGCCAGTACGTTCGGTCATGCACCACGTGTAAATGCCGCAAGACGCCTTCTCACAGCACTGCTGGCCCTTTGCAACCCTTAGTTTGCCCAGCGAGACCATTCGACCGCGTCGGAATCGACATTTATGGTCCTCTACCCAACACTCTTCGAGGCAACCGGTGAATTTTCGCGACCGTCGATCATCTGACACGCTAGGCTGAAACATCTGCACAGCCTGCTACCACTGCGAAAGACGTTGCATCCTTTCTTCTTCCCCATCTGATTCTCCGACACGGTGCACCTCGTGAATTACTGTGTATTACTGAGTGACCATGGACGCGTGTTTCTTTCGAACACCGTCGACGAGCTGCTCAAGGAATGTCGCACTGTCCATCGGAAAACCTCGGCATACCATCCTCAAACTAATGGCATGACAGAACGCTTTAATCGTACCCTTGGAGATATGCTTGCCCTGTACGCGTCTGACTACCACATGCACTAATTGGGACTAAGTGCTCCCTTTTGTCACGTACGCGTACAACTCTGCGCCACAAACAACCACCGGCTTTTCTCCTTTCTTCCTCCTGTACGGACGTGAGCCATCATGCTCCATGGACACCATTCTCCCTTACAGGCCTGATGTTTCCGAAGCGACGCCTGTTTCCGAAGCAGCTGCTTATGTCGAAGAGTGTCGTCAACTCCCTCACCCATTTACCGCACAAGACCAATGGCGCCAGAAAACTGACCACGATGCCCCTGCGTCTAGTGTCCTCTATAACCCAGGAATGTCGGTTTGGCTCTGGGTCCCGTCTACCCCTCCCGGTCTTTCCCCGAAGCTTTCGTCGAAACCCCAAGGCCCCTACCGTGTGGTGCGGCAAACATATCTTGTCAACTATGAAGTTGAGCCCATTGATCCACTTTCGGACCAACGCTACCATGGGCGTGAAACAGTACACGTATCATGCCTCAAACCGTGCTATGACCCCCTTGTCGTGTCATTTCCCTAGCTCGCCAGGTTGGCTCCTTTCTGCGCGGGGAGTAATTGTACCGAAGCATAGTGGCGCCAGCTCTGTGTGCCAGAAAGAAGACGTTGACGTCCATGTGTGGCTCGTGCTTGCCGGGTTCCTGCCTGTACCAGCTTGTTGCGGCTAACGCTTCTTGAATAATAACCTGTGTTTTTTCGTGACCTCGGTCGTTGGAATATATATATATATATATATATATATATATATATATATATATATATATATATATATATATATATATATATATATATATACTCAAAGCGGACTCAAACTCAACACTCAACTCAAAGCGGACTGTGCGTCTCGGAGTGTGTATATATATATATATATATATATATATATATATATATATATATATATATATATATATATATATACTCAAAGCGGACTGTGCGTCTCGGAGTATATATATATATATATGGCAGCAATTGAAATGTTCCAATAGCCCATCACTGCGTGCTTGGTGCCTCTCCAGGTTTCTCTCTTGCGCAACGCCGAGATGAGCACCAACGTCAGCGCCACCGCTAGTGTAACCCCACGTTCACACTGAAGCATCCGCATCCTACAGACGAGAGCACGCCTATCTCGCACCCAGGCACCTTCAGCGGTATACCCTCGCTTCTAGAAACGCCATAATTTGTTTGCAACTGCGAAGGTGCACCTCGCTAGCATAGAATGCAGTGCCTGTGGGAGTTTAAAATGCGAAAAAGCGCTTTTTCACGCTGCGCCTGCTTATAAAATGTCATCCGGGCACCTCTGCGCTGTCATCTGATGGGACAAATTTCAGCGCAAGAAGAAGGGATTGTTGAGCACTGCCTGTGTACATCACAGCGCATCGCCGGAATCGTGCAGGTGCGGTGCTTTGCGAATCCATACATTTCCGTCCACAACGAAAAACGCCAAGTTCCGCCGCCTTAGGCTATAATCACATTCCGCAGGAAAAACTACGAGCCCAGGGAAGTGTACAAGTAAGTATACTTATTGCATTTATTCAAGTGCGACTCCAGCTGTTTCACTTTACAGCAGCGATTTGCGGGCTGTATGCCTGTAGTATAAGACACACAATTATTGCCGTACTCTTTCGTAGGCTGCATGTAAATAATAGGATATACGTATCACGACTCACGTGGATGCACGCAAAGCGCAAGTTTAGTACAATTGTAACGGCCTACCACGATGCAAGAGATGTGAACGGCGCGGAAAGCGTGGCTTTTGACTCGGTCGAACTGCGACGTGTCAAGGCTGTCATTAGGCGAATGTATACACGTGCTTTCGGCTGGCGTCACCGTAGCATCTTAAAATCTTGTTCTGGCTGGCACCCTTGCACCACGTGCGTGTTCCGAGTCCCCGGCAGGACTGGTAATTACACATGCGGTGCATGAGCGTAAGTTGGAGCCAGATTCTAGCGCTACTTTGACGCCGGCTTACAGCACGAATTCTACCTTGTCACAGCCAAGGCACGCCGCAGTTCGACTGAGTCGAAAGCAATGCTTTCCGTTCTTTCGCGTTTATTTCAAATGCAGTGGTGCGTACCTGATGAAGCTGCTTCCGTACTCTGCAATGCACGTGCTGCAGACATTCCGGACGGTCGAGGAAGGTCTCCTCAACGTTTCACGTACACGACATCAGCATAAACTTACAGCACAGGTACAGAGCGGAACATGCTGACTGCCGGACTCGAGCTGTGAAATTTCGCGTTTGATTTCCAGAGCGTCTGCTCGCCTGGCAGTTGAGTGTGTTGCTTCGCCGCGCTTGCAACAGACGGCGCAACGGGCTTTTCAATATGGCAGCAAGCACTGAGCTCACTGTGTTCTGGTGTATAGCGAGCGAAATTCTATTGCCGAAACGCAGTGTCGTTCGCATTGGACGCGCACCGCACCACCCTAACGCTGAATAGCCATAGCGCGCCATCTGCCGAGTGAACAATCAACTAGGAAGTGAGTGAATGAGTGAGTGAGTTAGAAAGAGTTTATTTGGTGATCCGGTGGCCGACAATCCTAGCCCCGCAAGGGGAGGGTCATCGTGATGCGGCCTCAACTAGGTAGTGAGCACGGGATGGATGCCCTGTTCCCCGGATGTTGTCGGTGGCTTGAAACTTCAATGCTAGTTATTGCGAAACAAAAGTGGCATTTCAGTGGTGCGTTGAAAGAAAAAAAAACAACGCAGTAAAAAATGTTTTTTCTTTTTAATTGCAGATGTTGAAACCCACCTTCGAAATTAGTTTTTTTTTAGCTTTCAGGCTTCTTTATTTTATTAAATGAAGAATCGTAGGCGCGGTACTTGCCAAGTTCATGGGTTGCAAAAATGATGGCGTTGCGTAAAAAAAAAAACTTTTTACCATGTTACGCGTATCAATGTGTCGTTTTTTAAATTAATGGCTTCATGCGCATACCGTATTTAAAAAATTATCAAAGACGTCTATTCGCCGGTTATGTCTACGCTAAGTGTGTTTCATGTGTAGCGCGTATATAACAGCCACTTTTTTTTTCTTGCGGTCACAAATTTTAGAGTTGCATTTTCAAGCTGAGAATTTCATAATGAAGCTGTCACATCGAGATGAACGAACATGAAGGATAGAAGTAGAACGGAAGAAACTCTAGCGGAAGCACAATGTTGCACCTTCTACCTTATCGAACTGTCCAAAATACTTGTCCTCAAAGAGTGCACGTCATGAATCGCCAGCGATAAAGATCACAAGTAGGGAGGGTGGTGCTTTGCAAAGAAGTCATAAACAGGTCGTTTGAGCCTACAGAACTTGAGCAAAAAAGAAACAAGATGTCTTGATAGGCGTACTACAAAACGAAGCTGTAAGGGATCTGCAATAAAAAATTTTTCGACAGCACCTATAGGTAACGAGTGCATAAGGTTTCTTGTCATCGAAAACAATCTTTATCTTTACGTTAAATGCTCATTGACTGTTTCCCCAGATCTCTCACTTTCTGTTGTTTTGAATGGAGTGCAACTCCGATCGCTTTCTTGTGGTAGCTCTGTTCCAAGTGCTGTGTTTAGGATATATTGCTGTGACATGGTTCTAGTAACGAAGCTAGTTGTGCAGAAACTCTCATTGAAAAAATACGCCAAAGACTTTCTCTCATGTAGTGACCAACGCGGTATCGTCACATGGCTGGTATTTTCTTTGCTGGATCACAAACCAACATTGATACAACTGAAAATGGCCACACCACACAAAATATCTTGCGCTTGGTAGTTCGCTCAGCAATCAATGTTGTCTTGGACAACTTCGGCAGGCTGAAAAATTACAGCATCCAAGAAAATGCGCAGAAGGCCAGAGCACGGAAATCAGCAACACTTAAGAAAATGTTCTTTTTTTAACGGATTGAAGCTAATCTTTTGTCGTATGGCTTCTTCTTACAAGAATGAAACTACCTTCAGAATGCTTCACTTGTGCCCGAAAAAGGTTCTCAAATGCATGACATCGTATTTTGCACCCATCACAGACTATTCCAACACCAGTAGAAGCGAGCGCGAGGCTCCGGAATATTGGAAGGCAGTGCCCACACGGGCCCTCAGGGTGACGTCAGGCAGCCATCAGAAAGGCCTTATGAATCTAGGGGGTGTTGAACCAAGAGTCCCAAAGGTCATTTTGCCGACGCTCACGGAATAATATCACGCGTAACAATTGAGAATCTGTGAATTTCTCTTCCAGGATTGGAGCACACCTACCGAGTAGGTGTGTGTTTACCACAAGTTGCTAACAATACAGAGTACTTCGTACTCTGCTATGGGAGAGCAAAAAAGCCATTCCGTTGACCTCACGTCAATATCTGGTGTGTGTGGGGGGGGGGGGGGGGTAGAAAAAGGGAGTAACGATTTAGAGCACAAAGTACTCTACTATGGGAGAGCTTAAAGCCGTCCCGAGGCTGTCACAACATTACCAGTATTACGTTTACTGTGTTGCAGGGACATCTGGCGCTGGCGAACGTACAAAAATACGGTTATCATATGTGCGCCTACCACGTGTGTACTTTTTGTGAGCTCTTTTCAAATTCTAATGTTTTCTCAATACAAAACACATCAATTATCAGTGGATTCTAATATGCTAACCAGATCTTTTATCAAAACGCTTGCCATTTCTCGCTAGAATTTGTCGTAGTCCCGTAAAGACCATATTTTTCTTAGCCACGTTAAGCGGGTTTCAGCCACGCCACTACTGAGTGGCGTGACCGCGCCTCGCAGCCTGGTGCCTTTCCAAGGGGGTTCATACTATGTCTTCTAGAGTGGAGATGCGTTCAAAAATTCACGCCGGTCACCGCCATATTGAAAAAAGAAAGACTCGGAAGCAGACGACAAAGCAAGAGTGATTCTAGCTAACATTCACCCAAAGAATGTTTAGGAGAGGGTCTTAAAGGCCGCTTTTGCAGTTTTCGTTGTGACTGTGCCGCGTGTTCCACGCTGGCCTGGCGATTTTTATGTGACTAGTCTTCAACGTATCGTAACGATGATAACAGCAACACCGAAGCAGTATAAGCTGATGTGAAGCGCTGGTGGGATGGTAGCTCTGGACGCATAAATGAACTTCAGTGGATGGCGTATAACCACAAATAGCGTTAACCTGACGTGACGGCTGTATCATAAAAGTGTAAATATGTAATGTTTATAAAATTGGATAGCCATCACTGCAACCACAGTGGACGTTTCATGAACATTAGGGTCTATTTGAAAAGAATTTCTCTTCCAGGATTGGAGCACACCTACCGAGTAGGTGTGTGTTTACCACAAGTTGCTCACAATACAGAGTACTTCGTACTCTACTATGGGAGAGCAAAAAAGCCGTCCCGTTGACCTCACGTCAATATCTGGTGTGGGGGGGGGGGGGGGTAGAAAAGGGAGTAACGATTTAGAGCACAAAGTACTCTACTATGGGAGAGCTTAAAGCCGTCCCGAGGCTGTCACAACATTACCAGTATTACGTTTACTGTGTTGCAGAGACATCTGGCGCTGGCGAACGTACAAAAATGCGGTCATCATATGTGCACCCACCACGTGTGTACTTTTTGTGAGCTCTCTTCAAATTATAATGTTTTCTCAATACAAAATACATCACTTATCAGTAGATTTTGATATGTTACCCAGATCTTTTATCTATACAATTGCCAATTTTGCTGGAATTTGTTGTAGTCCCGTAAAGACCATATTTTTTTTTTGCCTCGTTAAGCGAGTTTCAGCCACGCAACTATTGGATGGCGTGAGCACGCGTCGCCGCCTGACGCCTTCCCAAGGAGTTTCTATGCTATGTCCAACGCCTCCTCTAAAAAGATGCCTGAGGAATGGCTTGCGCTCCCAGCGGAGTTGGCCTGCCTTCAGTTTTAAACAAACTCCACGCGGTGGCGCTCACGACCGACACTATGTTTTTTTTTTTTTTTTGAGGCGAGGGAAGCGCAGAGCAAAATAAGGTTCGAAGAAAGGCTAAGAAATGTGAAGGAGAGTAGATGGGCAGAGAAGGTGTTCCGTTATTTGTATAGGAAGAGCGTGGACACACAGTGGAGAAAAAGAACTAGAAGACTCACTAGTAAATATACGGCTGGTATTGTAAGCCATATGTCAACAAAGAGCGTTAAGGGAAAAGTCAGGGAGGCGGAGAGGATTTACTGGATGGCAGCTATGGAGAAAAAACCGGCTTTGAGTAACTACCGAAAGGGCAAAAATGAAATAAGGAGGGAGGCATTTTACGATAATTCAAGGGGAAGCGCTTTACTGTTTGAAGCGAGATCGGGTTGCCTTAGAACGCGTAGTTATAAAGCAAGATTCAGTAAAGAAGAAGAACAATGCACATGCTGCGGGAAAGATAAGGAAACGGCGGAGCATGTTCTGATTGAATGTGGAGATATCCACCCAGGTGTACGTTTCGGCACGAGCCTACAGGAAGCCTTGGGTTTTAGGGACAACAATGGAAAGCTGAACACACCCGCGATTGAAATAAGTAAGAGACGGTTAGAGTATTGGTGGCAGAAAATTAGAGAGAAAGGACAAAAATAAATATTGGAAAAATAAAATATGGACAGTGTGCCGTAAATGGCAGAGAACTTAAGCTGAAAATTTACCTTTTTTTCCATTAAGATAGAATTTATCGAAGTAGAGGCATTAGGCTAACATCAAAAAAGAAAAAAGGTTTTTTTTTTGTCGAGCCTGGTGGCATACTTGTCACCACCCCGTTATAAAGGGGACGCTCATAGCATCCATCCATCCATGTTCACGGCGACTGGGCGGTACCAGCTAAGCGTTTTTCATCTGCGGCCCAAAGGGGCGCGTCAGTCGAGAGTTGTTCAAGACCTGCAACTGTGCACTACTGTTTCGGAGGCTATGCAAAGTGTCGCGTTGTTGCACCGTCCGCCACAGGTGACGCTAGCAACCGAGAACATTTTTAAAATGAAGGAGGAAAAGAGTGTGGCAGTTGTTTTTTTTTTCTCATGCGGCAGGCATCTTCCTGGAGGAGGCGTTGCTTTGTCTACTGGAGTGGAGGCGCGCCCCGTTAAGTGCCGCCGGTTGCCGCCATATTGGAGAAGGAAAGACTCGGAAGCAGACGACAAAGTGTGCTTCGTAGCTCCGCCCTTGCAATGGCCTTTGGAGACTGTGACATGCGTTTGTAAAGCAGTTAAAGATTGTATAAGGCCATGGTGAATTCGTGCGTTGCTTATGGCTGCACAAATCATATCAAGAAGACGCGTGGGATCACTTTTCATGTCAAAGTATTCTCGCTTCATTCGCTGATGAACGCCTGTTGTTTCGCGTATTTTGTTAAATTAAAAACAATATCAAAGGTGCACATGCGTGTAATACATGCGTATAGCTTTATGAAACGTAATTTGAAGCTTTAAATGCTCACTGCCATGACGCTGTCCTTGAGTTTTAAGTTTATGGATGAAGGACTTGTGGTCTGTGGCTGCCTGTATCAAACATGGGAATGACTAAGACGCCTGAATTCCCGTTAAATTCCAAGTATCCTGGTGTTGTCATACAAGGCAAGAATGACGGCGTGCATGAATATTTTTTGGCGAGTGAATATCGAATTCGGTTGCATGTTTGTCAAGGAATGCGCAAAGGAAGAGAACAATTCCACGCCGTGATTATCCGTGTTACAGGTTTCCTAAAGACAGTGCGCTTCCATCTGCCTGGGAACGAGCTGTTCGAAGAAATATATGGAATGCTACGGATGGTGAGCACCTCTGTTCTATTCACTTCGAAGAATGCTGCTTCGACAGAATGGGGCAGACAACCACACTGCAGCCTGGCAGTGCACCTTCAATTTTTCTTGCTTTGCGAGCGCATCTGTTGTGACCTGTTAGTTTCTGCCTCCGTGACGTAGCCCAAATAGAATGAAGTCACAAAAACAAGCAATCGCGTCTAAAACAAGATGAGACACCTTTGAAATCCGTTCTTTTTTGTCGACGAAACCGAAACCAAAATGCCGATAGACGAAGCTGCCAAATGGAGTGAGTGGTGTTATATCAAACATGGAGATACCTCACGTTTAGGCTCTGAAGGCTTCGCTTGCCATGACAACGCACGTGGCCAACGTAGGTTGATCAATATCATGCATAACTAACGCCACTGCAATCGTTCTTATAAACGCTTCATTTGGGGTACGTCTCGATAACTCTAGAAAAATTACTGATGACTCCCAGTTTACATTCTCTGGCAATCTGCCGACACACTATAAAGCACATATACGAAAGAGGCGACAAATGTCACGTTCTCCTTGATCTTGAGTATCTACAGGCGCATTTCTTAAAACACCCAATAAATAACACAACCATTTTGTACCGGAATAGTGCACCAGCAAGCTCGATATGCGAAGCCTCCCCCGACAACAGATTGATCTGAAAGCGAGCAGCTGACATTGGGTGCATGAAATAATTTGTTTCATAAACAAAAAAAGGTATTTATTCAGTGGTGTATTCTAAAAGTGGTTTTCGCCTGATTTTTTTTTATCGTAGTACTGCGAACAGACACGCGCAACGCGCGTATTCCATTGCGGGCTATATGGCGGTTCCGCCCTATTTTTCCTCTAGCAATATGGCCGCTGGCCGCTTCACTTGCTCCCGCGTACGGTGGCAGGGACGGCCACTCCAGAGGATCTATAGAGCCCCCTTGTGCCTTCCGCTACTGTACGTCTGCGTTGCCCGTAGCGGTGGTGCTGCAGTCGATTGGTTCTCGCTCCTTTGCATCGAGTAGTGAAAGCGCAGCGCTGCGGGGCACAAGAATTGCTGCGCGCTTCGGCTACTCCAGTGCGCTTTTTTTAAAGACGATAGTTTTTAGGGGATGGGGGGGGGGGACCTTCGACGCGAAAATTTTGGTCTGTCTGTTTCTACATTTGTGGGCTTGTCCGCCCATAACGATGCCCTACACGGCACCAAAGGATACTCCAAACGGCCGACCCCATTTGCAGCGCCCAGTAATATTGGTCAAAGTTTACCCTTCATACTCTTACGATTGTCGATTAAAAAGTAATTATTCGCTAATTTGTGTACGTCATACTAGAACTTGGCGCGCGTTTCGGCATTCACTTGAAAAGCGGTGTGATGCTGAATAAAGGTCAGAGTATCCACTCACCATAAATAAGATCAGTTAAAGACTGAAAATTAGTAAAAACCACTTTATATCACGAAATAATGCGTATTAATTTTATTTCCAGAAATAAGTAATCATCAAAAAGCTAAAAAGGTGCTGCTGCCCCATATGCAGCTCGTGGCAGTTTGCGCGTACGAAGTGCGAATGTTAGAGTAGGAACGCGAAAATCACATGCAACGTTTACACGCGAAAGCGCTTTGTCTTCAAACAGCTTAGAATAGGCTGCTGTCACTGACACGCGTGTACCTCCCGACACAAATCAGCGAAGTTGCTCACATCACACTCACGTGCGAAAGACATACGCAGGGTTCGACAGCCGAACACAGCCTCGTCCGCGAATTTCGGTGAGCGTAACAACCGTGGTTCACGGGAAGCACTAAAACGACGCACAAACACACGTTAATCGCTCTTGCGGAACGGCGCACCACGAACCGAAGTCGGAGCCGAAAGCGCTCACCGTGGTTGTCTCGAGTTCACGAAGCCCTACAGACTCTTGGCTGATCAAATGCATGCATAGGGCACGAAAACAGTTCAATATTCCGCCGATGGTGTGCAAAAAGCCACTTTGTAGGTATATACCCCGAAAAATGACTCGCCTTCATGCGGTGGCGCTGTGGTGCAATGGGTAAGACATCTGCATCATGTGCGTGCGGTCCCGAGTTTGTTTCGAGGGCTGTGTGTGCGTTGCATGTGGATCTTGCAGATGGAGATGCTTGTAATACGAAAGGTTTCTAATTACCTGCAGTCATAATATCCACGACATTATCTGCGAGAAACCACTTTCAAAGGCGTTAAAAAATGCTTTTTTTTCCGCCACCGCGTCAGGGCCGAGCCCGCCTACAGAAATGTCACGCCTAACCGTAGGCCGTATCTTGCCAGGAAAAATTTGACCTAAAATCCCGGGTATAATCCTTGTCCGAGCTATTCTGAAGGCCACTTCGAATCGGGCTGGTTACTCTGGGACACGGCTATGGAGCGGCGTAGAAGCGACGATAATTTGACTTGATTTCCTGCCTGTAGCCGTGTAGTCTAGCCAGGATTTCACTAAGAGTGACCGGCTGCGAGGGGTTATATGTTAAACGACATCGGAAACGAGAGAGCATCAGTAGACGATGAGGACAATGAATGCGAGGGCGCTGGTGTTGTTGTTGCGGCTGTTCCTCCATCTTGGCTGCAGCTGCCTCTGGACTCTCCCTCTGTACTTTGTAAATATATTTATTTCATCCATTTTATCACCCACGTGACACTATTATACAGCCTCAGAGACTTATTCTACGAGCTCGCCCATCTCTGAGGCCATGCTTATTTCTTTTTTTTTCGCATCATTTGCTTGCATCGATGAGCTTCGTGTAAGCTGCACCGCTAGAGCGGCGAGCACAGAATAGCGAAGTGGCTTCGCCGTGGTGGTCTAGTGGCTAACGTACTCGGCAACGGCCCGCAGGTCGCGGGTTCGAATCCCGGCTACGGCGGCTGCATTTCCGATGCAGGCGGAAAGGATATAGGCCCGTGTGCTAAGATTTGGGCGTACGTTAAACAACCCCAGGTGCTCGAAATTTCCGGAGCCCTCCACTACGGCGTCCTTCATAATCATAAGTTGGTTTTGGGACGTTAAACCACACATACCACAACCACCATCATCATCATCATAACGATGCTACTGCGTGTCTATGCTCACATTTTAATCAAAAGTTGAGAAGAATTGGAGGAGCAAAAACAGTTGTTTTCAAGTTATATTCTTGGTAAGCACATGCCCACATTGTGAATACTTGATAAACACAGGCGCAAATGGAGGTTTATTGCACGGCGAGACGCAAAAATTTAGCCGTACTATCATAATTATAAATTACACACAAGAAACAAACATATAGGCAACAATATAGGGACACCCACAGAAGAGTAAAACTGCAATAAACGCACACAACTACGCAAGCAGTAGACCACGCGACACGGCAGCAGTTGCCTCCGCACTTGACTCCGGCAATAACAAAAAAAAAGAAAAAAATGTTGGCTACGTTTTCTTTTCCCCACTCACAATAATTTTCTGTTAGCTTTATATTGCTCTTGCGCTAAAAGCAGTCACAAGCGCTTTTACGTGGCAATAACAAAGTAATTTGGGTGTCATGCAAGCTGTTAACAAAGCAGGAGTGTTTACTGAAATATTACGTCCTGGCTTCAGCTAAAAATATATTTCTAGGTGCACCACTTCTCTAATATTGCACTCGTTAGAGCTTCAAGCAACTTGCGAACGACACAGATGACGGTACTGAGCATAGCTCCACTTTGCTCAAAATCTCACTCATGCAGTGAATTAGAATACGTGTAGCGGCGCAAAGAAAACCTAACAACGCGAGTGGTCCTCAATTTTTTGAACAAAGAAAGAATTTTCTCGCAAACGTGCTGCGAAGCATTCCAAACAGTTTTATTTCGTGTGAAGCAGTCCACGAAAACAGTACGCGAAGTGAAGAGGAAAAAAAAAATGTCTGACCAAACAGCACAATGCCAGAAACGTTAGGTTAAGGCTTCAATGACAAAGGTAATACACACTTTGCAAAGTGTTGATGGTGCTCGTACCTATAGCAGCAGCCAAGCTGAGAGGCAGACGAAACAAGCGAAGACCACGACACACGACGGGCACATTATCGCACATCTTTATGGCATCTGTGTGTATATGTAGCAGCTACAAGTCTGGCTTGTTGGTCGAGGGGTGTGATTCTCGCTTTGGGTGAGAGAGGTCCCTGGTTCCAGTCCAGGACGAGCTCGTTTTTTTTTATGTGGCTGTCCGTATGTGTTGCCTTTTTGATAGCCTCTTTTTTATTTAAGTATGCTAGGATAACAGATGTTTCTGGTATTACTTCCTTTTTCTACACGTATTCCTATTAGTGTAAGACTGTTCGAATATTACGAACCACTTTCGAAAAGTATAGGTTTCTTTTATTTGTTTACATACATATTTCCCTTTTGGTTAGTTATTGTTATCACTGTGACATTTGCACTAAGTTGATTGGGAAATTTGTGTTTATTCCTAATCGGAAAATATGGGAAAGAGTAATGGGTGACATAAGTCCATGTGCCTATGTTATTAGCATAACACGGCCGGTAGCGGGTGTGCATGGAGGTTAGGCATGCGGAAGTAGATATTCGAAGTGAACGTAGATAATAAATTCGAAGCTTGAAGTTTGAAGTTTATTGAAGGGTAAGCATACATATAAATGAAGAGATAAGCGGATTACATGAAGATGTCCCAGAGTAAAGACTTTCGAGGGGCCCTCCTAACACATTTTGAGTAAGATGATGCATAATATTCAGCAGACAATCGGCGTTGTGACAAAGTTCTAAACCAATGTACAGCGTGAACAAAAGGAATGAAAACACTTACTCATTTTTCAATAATACGAAGATAAGCAACAGGTCTACAATAATTAGAAAAGCAGAACTAAACCATACATAAAACTGCGTTTTCTTAAGAGGTGGTGTACATCTCTAATTACACTATAGCAATAGCGACACTGTTACTACACATATAACGTACAATTCATCGAAGCAGTGAAAAACAAGCAGAAAGTAAAGAAAATGAACCAATTTCAATTTCCTCAGTTCACCTATATCTAACATGTTCTAGTTAGTTCAGTGATTAGGTGTATTTTGGTTCTTCGGCAAATTGAGCTTTTCGTGAAAGATTGTTTATTTCAGAAGGAATCGAGTTCCGCACGGGCACACAAGCAAATTTAGCAGTCCTTTTCCCATTGTTTGTGCGAGCTTTAGGAAAATAGAAATTCTCACGCACAGAGAACGAAGTTCTATTATTATTAGTCAAAAATTCAGGTGAAGAACTTTCTAAGCGTGCATCGTGATGAATAAGGCGAAACATGATGACTGCTAATTTTTAAGTAAATAATTCGTTAAGGGGAAGTATGTTAGGTCAACGTATAGGGGGGATGGAGCGACAAAGGTACGGACTGAACGTCATTAGCCGCACCGCTTGGTTTCGGAGGCGTCGTAGATTATCTAGATGTGTGGTTGTACGTGTTTCCCCAAGACGATAAGCAATATGAAAGGTGGCTGTGAATGTAAGAATAGTGTAGTGACAGGATAACATGTGGTGGAAAGTATGGTCCTGCTTTCAGAATGACATGAATACCGAAAGATACCTTTTTCGGAAGAGACTGCGCATGAGCATGGAACTGAACTTGTTTATCAAGATGACGCAAAGAAACCGAGTGCTATAACAAAAAGGTGTTGTGTGTGATGATTTAATACATTGAAAGAGGCAAGGTAACCGTTTTATGTTGGGAAGAAATGCCATAAATGTTGTTTTTCGGATTATTTATGCTACAAAACAACAATTGCTGCATAAATGAGTTTGCCGCATAAAATGAGTGCATACACTCATCAAAGGGAAAAAACCAGAATAGAAGCGCTAGTGAAGAGCGGTTGACATTACTATCTCTCTAGAGAGCGGTTAATTCGTTCTTGCTGTGCGAAATGAAAATGAAAACTATTTAAAACACGTGCAATTGACTACGACGCTGTAGGCCCGAGATGATACCATACTTTGATTCATGTCAGAAAAGATGTCCGTATGTTTGCTTCTTTCTTACTGATGTTTGTCAAGACATTCAATAATATTTT
>WOVY01002472.1:0-40951 GCA_013436015.1 Rhipicephalus annulatus | reverse complement strand
GCGTGAGGACCTCTCGATTAAGGCGCTAATGGAAAGCGTAAACTTGGGAAAAAGAAAAAGAATGTTTGTTTTTTTGAGAAAGCACGGCTTTTGTATTGGAGCTACACAAATGCGCAAGGTCCGTAAGTATGAGCAGTTCTTGGTGCCACAAAAGTATCGTCGCCAACTATTGGAACTGGCGCATGAAAACGCATGGACACGGCATCTCGGCATAAAAAAGACCAATGCTAGAGTTTCCCTTGAGTTTATTGGGCCGAAATGCTGGAAGAGTATCGAAGACTTTGTACGCTTATGTGACACTTGTCAGAGAGCGAGGAAATCCACGGACAAGTGGAAGGCAGCCATGAAACTTGTGCCAATTATCACAGAACCTTTTCGGCGCCTAGTAATTGATATCATCGGGGCCACTGCCAGAGTCAAGGCAAGGTTGTCGGTGCATCCTGACGGCTGTCTGTGTAGCCACAAAAATTTCCGGAAGCGATACCACTTAAGGAGCTCAATTGTCCTCATGACGTGGATGGATGCACTGCTATCTATATTTGCACGCGTCGGATTTCCTTCTGAAATCTAATGCGACAATGGTAGTGTTTCACCAGCTGC
This sequence comes from Rhipicephalus annulatus, assembly GCA_013436015.1. NCBI lineage: Eukaryota > Metazoa > Arthropoda > Arachnida > Ixodida > Ixodidae > Rhipicephalus > Rhipicephalus annulatus. Next base: position 40,351 of record WOVY01002472.1, on the reverse strand, counting down.
CTTACCTCTACCTTTATGGATAAATGTGGAATAAAAGTAGTGCACAGCTCGATTCTATCACCCGCAATCTTACCCGGTAGAGCGTATGCATTCCGTCTGAAACGGATACTGAGAGCTCTCTGCTACGAGCACAAAGGCGACTGGGAAGCGTGTATTCCTCCCGCTATGTTCGCTTTAAGATCAGCTCCTCATGAGATCACTGGTTTTAGCCCTGCAGAGCTTGTGTATGGCAGGAGTTTGAGAACACCATTGCGAATGCTACGCGAGTCCTGGGAGGGATTCAGGGAGGACCCTTAATGTAGTTGCGTAAGTTCTAGGCCTCCTTCAAAGGCTTGGAAAATGAAATATCTGGTGGAAAGCCACAGAAGGCTGCACAAGTGTTGTCGAAGGAAGTACTACGAAATATCGGCGAAGAAGCGCACATTTGAAGTTGGTAGTCAAGTGATCTGCAGCGGCCATGCAAAAAGAACAAGCTTGAGGTTCATTGGAAGGGCCCGCCCAAGTAATATCGAAGCTTTCTGATACCAATTATGAAGTGAAATTAGGAAGGCAGCCAAAGAAAATTTACCACAGTAACTTGATGAAACCATACGTTCAACGTCGAGCGTCGTAAATCTGCTGTTTGAATGCTTCAGAGGAAGAGGGAGAAGAAATTTGAGTTCTAGTGATGTAATCGAAAGGGGCTCGGGAGGTAATCTTGTAGCAGCTGAACCTAGAGCCTAGGTTAAGTGAAGTCCGGAAGGAGGACCTGAGAAGGATTGTTTCCGAGTTTCAAGACGTGTTTTCAGACCGTCCCGGAAACACGACGGGGATCGAGCACAATATCGAGCTAACTTGTGAGGAGCGAATCCGTAGCAAGCCGTATCGTTGTTCCCCCGTGCAAAAGCAGATCATGAAAGATGAGATTTTTATTTATTTATTTATACAATACTGCAGTCCAATTTAATGGTCCAAGCAGGTCGGGCAGAAAAAAAGAATGATCACGCACATACAATGCAATGAAATGTAATAAAAACCATGAAGCAACAAAACGCAGAATTCTTTGGAACAACAAATAAACAAGCCACGGTAAAACCGACTTTTCGCACAAACATAGCAGGGTTTCCAATTCAAATAAAACTAGAAAATCACGCACAACTTCAAGAAAACATTGCTAAAACCCGAACGTCAGTAATTAAAACTTTCTAAAATGATCGTCAAGGGCTGTTATAAAATTTGCACTAAAAAATCTTTCTGGCAATTTATTCCAGTCATCTACCGTGCGTAGAAAATATGAAAAATTAAAGGTATTTGTTCGGGCAAAGAATGGGGATAAACTGTGGCTATGTGTGTGTCGTGTTTTCCTCGTGGTGGACGGACTAATGAATGGAGTGGGTGATAATCCAGTCTTGCACTTAATTAGGGATTCCCATAAAGCTAAGCGGGCAACTTGGCGTCTAATGTGTAGTGGTTGGATTTTATTGAGTGCCATGATACCTGACGGAGAATCACTTCTTTTATATTTATTATAAATAAAACGAACAGCCCTCCTCTGAACCTTCTCCAGTTCGTTAATGTTTTTGTTCGTGTGCGGGTTCGATAAGGAGATCCATAAAATGCTGTAGTTGGGAGTCATAGTTCCAGGCGAGAGTGACTATACATCCCCTCTAATATTGGTTCAGGTGCTAGGAAAAGATTCGAGGTCATGCATCGATTACCGGCGTCTTAACGCAATAACTCGAGACCCAAACTTACCCGATACCAAACCTAGAGGAGAGGGTGGTAACTGTGTCACAGTCCAGCTATATTTTCACGTTATACCTCGTGCGAGAGTATTGGCAAGTCCACCTTACAGAGCGTGCTAGCCGCTATGCCACATTTGTTTCTAGATTTGGAACATATCGTCCACTTGAGCTGAGCTTTGGATTGAAAATGCGCCCTTTTGTTTTTCAGGCTTAATTGACCGCTTCTGAAAGGCCTCTCTGAGTTCGCTGTGCCGCATCTCGACGATGTCGCCATCTCCTCCAACAACTGGGAAGAACATGTCGAGCATTTCAGCGTCGTGCTGAACAGGTTTTAAAGAGGCTGGCCTTACCGTGAAACCTTCACCTAGGGTGTGGCGAGGTGTCCTACCTGGGGCACGTTGTGGAGCGTGGGCAGCGTAGACCTTCAGAAATTAAGGTAGCCGCTGTCGTAATCTATCCACGACCAACCACAAAATCTGAGATAAGGGCATTCTTGGGCCTGTCTGGATACTATCAGCATTACGTGCAAAAAACTCTAGCATTGCCAGCCCTCTAACTGACGCACTTCGATAATCCAAGCCGGTTAAAGTAGTATGGGACTCAGAAAAGGAGAATGCGTTTTGCCAGCTAAAACAGGTCCTAAGCGAAAAGCCTGTTCTCATGGCACCCGATTTCTCTAAGAGATTGTGATTCAATGCGACGCGAGTGATCGCGGCATGGGAGCTGTATTGTGCCAGGAAGACAGTGCTGGTAACGAAAGGCAAGTTTGTATTTAAGTCGAAAACTCAGCGGCAGGGAAAAAGGCGTACAGTACCTCTGAAAAGGAATGCGCTTGCCTCGTGTGGGCCCGTTCAAAGCTAGCTTGATTTGTCTCCGGTTGGAGGTTTGTGGTTGAAATGGACCACTGTCCTCTAACCTGGTTAAATAACATGTCGCCTAAAAGTGGCCGGTTACTGAGGTGAAGCATGATACTCCAAAAGCACAACTTTCACGTTCGCTACAAAAAAGGAAAGCTAAACACCAATGCAGACGCATTGAGGCGTACGTTTAGTTAGTACTTTCCCCACCTTTCGGTTTCTCGCTGGCAATTCGAGGCAAAATTTTGTCCTCATCACGGCCTTAGCTGAGCGCTTTCGTCCAGAATGAGCTGAAGGAGCCAACTTTATGTTCTATTCTATTTCGGTACGTTGTTTTATGTGTAAAAAAATTGAGTTCTCATTTTAAGAGTCTTGTGCCCCACATGTGCCTCTTGATGTTGAGGGAACAAAATTTCGATAGACGCGCAGCTAGGTATATTTTGTACTATACTTTGTCTGGTGTTCTGTCGGGTGACCGAGGGCACTTGCTTGTGTCGTGTGTTGTCTGCTGTCGAACTGTTCTTGACAAGTTGCAGAATCATCGACAAGTGCTGAAACCAAGGATAGTCAGAGACGAGCGAAGCTGGCCGGCAAGTTGTGGAGACAAGCCAGTGGAGCTGGGATCCGTCCTCAAGAATTGGATGTGCTCCCGGAACAGAGTCTGGAGCTGCATTCTCCCCATGGCTTCGGAGGCGAACCTGGAGGGACCTGGCGAACGAGCGCACCTGACATCCAAGCCCCGTAGAAGCAGCTCGTCTTTCCGACGCATTGTCTGGCGGCGGGGGTGCTGTTATGCCTGCGAGTCCGCAGCGAACGTCCATGCCACGGAAAAAAAGGAAATCTGTGTCAAGGCCAGCACGCGAGCCCGCCTGACGCGATGAACAACTCAACAGCGTCAACACGCGACGGCGCCTTTCTGTCACGCACGTGCAGTCAGTCACCTCAGCAAGCGAGCCCGTCGAGCAAGCAATCGGCGCCTTCCTGTCTGGGAGGTGATGCAATGCCTGGTGACGTCACTCGTCCTTGGGTGCAGCCACCTGCAGCGCAGCCTCTCCAGATTCGATGAGAAAGAATGACGTGGCCCAGCGGCGACCCCATTGGAAGATTCTGACCTCACGACCAGTGGCGCTTCTGGTAGTACGTTTGGGTTGGACCCGGTGCATATAAAAAAGCCCTGCGTCGCGTCGAGAGTAGACCCATTTGCGAGCAGACCTATGTGTTAGAGAGAAGAGCTCGGCTCTTCGGCTCTCTAAGCTGTCGGCCCCAGTGCCGAATTATTAACGCCTCTGTATGTATATGCTGTACATAAACCTTGTTTAAATCACCGTCGTCTCGTCCGCTCGTCTATCAGCTCTGCGCAGAAGCAGTCGCGAGCTGAGAAACCTACGCTACCAAACAGCTGGTGACCGTGTCGGCGGAGAGATCGGAGCAGTGGCGCCTTCGGGACCGTGTTGGCGTCGCCGTCTTTCGCAACAGTGGTTGGCAGCTGCGGGACCGGCCGGCGTCAGTGACATCGATGCGGTGAGTGCCTGATGTTTTCCCCTCAGTTCACCAGACTACTCTAGCTCAGGTTGTAGTAGTAGAGAAGGGCTGTGTGAAGCATTGAAGTGAGCTTTGATCGTTTCAAGCAAAGTCGAAGTGCTTTGAAACCAAAGTAATGCAAAGGGGGTAAACACGGGAGTGTGAAAAATTGCTTGCGCTTCTTGCTAGTTGATTTATAGTGGGTACGGCAAGTAAATTCTTAACAGGAGCAAACAGCAAGAGGCTAGTGTGAATGATGGAGAACCTTAAAGTGAAGCAACTCATCGAAATTTGTGAGGAACTCGGCAATACTTTGGGTCGTGCGAAACGAAAGCAAGCGATCCTTGAGATCATGAGGGATGAACGAGTGTCGGCTGAGGAAGTCGATGAGGCCTGGGTGGATATCAAAGCACGCCGCGAGAAGGCTGAAAGGCGAGAAGTAGAAGTTCGCGAACGTGAAGAAGCTGAAAGGCGCGAACATCGCGAGAGCGAGGAGGCCGAGAAACAGGTACGCCTCGAGTTGAAGCGAATAGGATTGGCAATCCTACAGTGTTCGCAGGCGCCTAGCGTAGCTTCTCTAACGATTCAGGTCAGCGGTTATAGAATTCGGGACCAACTGACGCCGTTCGTAGTAGGCGAGAACATGGCGAAGTATCTCGTCAAATTTGAACACGTATGTGAGCGAAATGCTTTGGAACGGTCTCTTTGGGGCAGAACCTGTAAGCTCTTCCCAGCGAAGTGTCCGACGCGATAACTTGCATGTCGAGGGAAGCGTTTGAGAGCTATTACGAGGTTAAGGAAGTGCTCTTGAGACAAATATAAGTTGTCACCCGAAGCTTTCAGGTAAAGGTTCCGGTATGCTAAAAAGGGGAATGAGTCACACATTGACTTCACGTTTCGTCTTAAAGCCGATTTATTTGAATGGCTCAAGGGCGAAGGCGTTTATGACGACCGCGATAAAGTGGTGGAATGCGCTGCATTGAAGCAATTCTACCGCTGCATTGAGGAGGATGTCAAACTTTGGCTGCAGGACAAACTTGGTGAAGTACAGCTAAACAAGGCAGCAGAGTTAGCTGAGGAGTATTCTACTCGCCGAAAGTTGCATAGCAGGGCAGTGCGCATTGAAAAGGATGAAAGGAAAGAGGGTTTTTCAAAGAAACCTGATCAACGGAAACCCGCTCCGAACCGTAATTTCAAGAAGAACCCGTCTCTTACGAAGGACACTCTAGGGGAAGGGCAAACGGAAGCGGAGAAATCGAGTGAGGTTCTTAAACAACGCACTGATACCACACGGGCGTTTGAATTACGGAAGCCGCTAATCTGCTACAACTGCAAAAAGGAAGGGCACATCGCAATAAACTGTAAGCAAAAGTTTGCTTTTGCTACAATCCGAGAATCGGAAAACAACATGCGGTTGTTAGAGCCGTATATCCAAGAGATTAGTGTGAAACGGAAAACGCGTCGAGCACTTAGACACTCCGCGGCAACCATGGACGTTGTCTATCCTTCACTGGTGTCTCCGGATGACTTTACAGGAGAATGCGCGTGGATCAGGCAAGTCGCCGAGGAGCAGAGTGCTTGCTTACCAATCGCTGCGGTTGTCGCTGATGGCCCGTTCGGTAAGCTTCGCACCGAAGCGACTGTGTCTGCCTCGCTTCCCGATCGTTTTCCTTATCTTTTCTCTTACACCTCAGAGCAGCTTCTCAAAGAGCAGGGTAAATCGTTCTTCCCCAACTTAGCGTACATGGCCCTCACACGATCGCAAGCGCGGAAGCTTTCGGAGGAGCTTGATCTTGTTCATAGCGGTGAACTTTCAAGTGACCTTGGCGGCGAGTCGACGGAACCTAAGAGAGGAAAGTTTCCGCGTGAGTCATGTGACCAGTCACTCGAGCGGCCCGTCGCCGAAGCGACTGGCGCGTTTTCCGTAGAAGGGGTAGACGACATGGCGCCATTGAATCTGTAGCGGCGAGAAAAGAAAAGAGACGTGAGATGACGTCTAAGGTGGCCGATGGGCCATGCCGATCTCGCCACTTTATTCCTAGCCTGAAGCGAAGCCACGTCGGCTACCAGCGTCCGCCACGCCAGGCGTGTCAGCTCGTTCTAATTCTCGCGCAGCTCGAGCTCGCGCCAGCTGCGCGAGAGACACGGCGCGGTGATGGAAAAATTGATGATGGTGATGATGACACTACAGGGCTCCCCCCCCTAGCGCTTTGCGCGATTTGAACGCATATGAAAAAAGAAAGAGGGCGACAAATGCTATGTACACGAACGGCAGTCCATAAAGTGTTCCTTTGGCAAGTCCAGTTTGTCAACGTGTAGTGACCATCGGGAACCAGTGGGTCTCTGGTGGGCGACACTGAGAGTTGCGCAGCGGACGAAGAAGTAAGCGCTCGATGGAAAGAAATCCGTACTGGCGGATGGCTCGGTCCCAGAGGTCTTCTATCGTGGAAAGCACCTCTGGAATTTCGAGGTCTCGCGCCACTTGTGATGCGTTTGTGTAGGCGAAAGAGAGGCCGTACTCAGTGACGCTGTGAAGCGACGCGGGACTGAGAACGTGCTCAACTGGTGCACTAAAGGGCGGGCTGTAAAGCTAGTCAAACGGGCCCGTGTCGTAGAGGCCGTCGTAGAAGGTGTAGTCACACACGCCGTCCGCAGGCAGCGGCTGCGACTCGTTCGTCGCCGTGCCGAATACGCGGACCACGGGAAATGGCGTCATGGGAGGCTGTACAGGAAAGACGGGTTTCAGTTGTCGCCTCAGTCACTGTCGAGGTATTCGACGCTGGTGGACTGGTGGCAGTGCTTGTTCCCATGCTTTCAGTTGGCTCCACATTGGTTGTAGTTAGGTCGGTTGACTTGACAGACGTCATAGACAGTTCAGTTGGCTGGTCAGACGTCGTAGGCAGCTCAGTTGGCTCAACAGATGTCGTAGGCAGTTGAGTTGGCTCCACAGATGTCGTAGGCACTTCAGTTGGCTCGACAGGGGTCGGAGACAGTTCAGTTGGCTCGACAGATGTCGTAGATAGTTCAGTTGGCTCGACAGATGGTGTAGGCAGTTCGTACGCGGGACACACGTCGCTAGTGGCCAGACGAGAGGAAGTCGGGAGGTCAATAACGGGTGAAAGGTCACCTGTGCCAGGCTCCGAGGCGGGTGACAAGGTGGCCGTCATGGAGTCTGGTGGGGCCACGGTTGGTAGCACACGTTGCGACGCAGTGACAACCCCAAAGTCGCGGTCCCCCGGAAGCGGTTGGTCCGTGAGGCCATTGCGTGCGAGCATTGAGGGCAGGCTCTGGCTCCGCGAAGGCACGGAGCTGGGGCCCGTCGTAGACCACGAAACAGAGACAGGAACAGGGGCGGGGAGCGGGGACGCCAAGTGTGGTCGGCTGCTGGCCAAGTAGGTGCGAGTGGAATGTGGCGAGGCACCCGGCAGGCCATTGCTGGCACCAGTGGCAGGTGGCGGAGCGGCAGGGGGCACCGTCGAAGAGCTGACCAGCAGCTGCGGCGAGGAGGAGGCCGAGATGTCTGAGCTGGTGGTCGCGGAAACGGCGAGGGCCACGGTGTCGCGTGCCGTCGCTTTCTTGGAAAACGTGCAGGTAGCATGTACGTGTGATGAAGCTCTGCACGGGGGCTCTGAGGGAATGTACCTCTCGGAGAGAAAGTCAGTCGCAGTGGGGAAGTCTTCTACCTCGCGGTCGTGATCAGGTGCAGGAGTGGATGTTTCTGCGACCGGATCAGGTGTAGAAGTAGTCGAAGCCGGGGTACCGAGGTAGCGGTCATAGGAGGGCTGCGAACCGGTTCGTACCTTGCTCTGCGACGCCTGGGAAACCTGCCTGGTGCGGGTAAACGGAAGCGGACGGTATGTGAAGCTATGTCTGACAAGCACCGCCGAGCAGAGGTCATCGTAAGGCTGCTGGCTGGAGGTTGAAGTGCCAGATAGATGGCGCAACTCTACCGGAAGGGCATCGAGAAGAATGGCGTGCATCAGCAGCTGGTCCGTGATGCCATTCACCGCAAGAACGGCGTCGAGCTGCATAAACCATCCCTTGGGGTAGGTCGATTGGAACGGCGGCACTGGCGGGCAGAGTTGCGGGAACATGGCAGCGGGCCGTTCGGCGAAGGGCGTGTTCTCCGGGTCACCAAATGTAGCGGCGAGAGAAGAGAAGAGACGTGAGATGACGTCTAAGGCGGCCGATGGGCCGTGCCAATCTCGCCATTTATTCCTGGCCTGAAGCGAAGCCACGTCGGCTACCAGCGTCCGCCACGCCAGGCGTGTCAGCTCGTTCTAATTCTCGCGCAACTCGAGCTCGCGCCAGCTGCGCGAGAGATGCGGCGCGGTGATGGAAAAAATGATGATGGTAATGATGACACTACAAATCAGAGCGAGAGGGCTGCAACGCTCTCGTCTGTAGCGGAAAGTTGGAGTGAGCTCTCGAGGGTTGATCGAGAAACGCTCATTCGAGAGCAGCGTGAGGACCTCTCGATTAAGGCGCTAATGGAAAGCGTAAACTTGGGAAAAAAGAAAGAGAATGTTTGTTTTTTTGAGAAAGCAGGGCTTTTGTATAGGAGCTACACAAATGCGCAAGGTCGCAAGTATAAGCAGTTCTTGGTGCCACAAAAGTATCGTCGCCAACTATTGGAACTGGCGCATGAAAACGCATGGACACGGCATCTCGCCATAAAAAAGACCAATGCTAGAGTTTCCCTTGAGTTTTATTGGCCGAAATGCTGGAAGAATATCGAAGACTTTGTACGCTTATGTGACACTTGTCAGAGAGCGAGGAAATCCACGGACAAGTGGAAGACATCCATGAAACTTGTGCCAATTATCACAGAACCTTTTGAGCGCCTAGTAATTGATATTGTCGGGCCGCTGCCAGAGTCAAGGCAAGGTTGTCGGTGCATCCTGACGGCTGTCTGTGTAGCCACAAAATTTCCGGAAGCGATACCACTTAATTAGCTCAATTGTCCTCATGACGTGGATGCACTGCTATCTATATTTGCACGCGTCGGATTTCCTTCTGAAATCTAATGCGACAATGGTAGTGTCTTCACCAGCTGCCTTACCTCTACCTTTATAGATAAATGTGGAATAAAAGTAGTGCACAGCTCGATCTATCACCCGCAATCTTACCCGGTAGAGCGTATGCATTCCGTTCTGAAACGGATACTGAGAGCTCTCTGCTACGAGCACAAATGCGACTGGGAAGCGTGTATTCCTCCCGCTATGTTCGCTTTAAGATCAGCTCCTCATGAGAGCACTGGTTTTAGCCCTGCAGAGCTTGTGTATGGCAGGAGTTTGAGAACACCATTGCGAATGCTACGCGATTCCTGGGAGGAATTCAGTGAGGACCCTAATGAAGTTGCGTAAGTTCTAGACCTCCTTCAGTGGCTTGGAAAAATGAAATATCTGGTGGAAAGCCACATGAAGGCTGCACAAGTGTTGTCGAAGGAGTACTACGAAAAATCGGCGAAGAAGCGCACATTTGAAGTTGGTAGTCAAGTGATGCTGCTGCGGCCATGCAAAAAGAACAAGCTTGAGGTTCATTGGGAAGGGCCCGCCAAAGTAATATCGAAGCTTTTTGATACCAAATATGAAGTGAAATTAGGAAGGCGGCCAAAGAAAATTTACCACACTAACTTGATGAAACCATACGTTCAACGTCGAGCGGTCGTAAATCTGCTGTTGAATGCTTCAGAGGAACAGGAAGAAAAAATTTTGAGTTCTAGTGATGTAATCGAAAGGGGCTCGGAGGTAATCTTGTAGCAGCTGAACCTAGAGCCTAGGTTAAGTGAAGTCCGGAATTAGGAACTGAGAAGGATTGTTTCCGAGTTTCAAGACGTGTTTTCGGACCGTCCCGGAAACACGACGGGGATCGAGCACGATATAGAGCTAACTTGTGAGGAGCAAATCCGTAGCAAGCCACATCGTTGTTCCGCCGTGCAAAAGTAGATCATGAAAGAGGAGATCGATAAAATGCTGTAGTTGGGAGTCATAGTACCGGGCGAGAGTGACTATACATCCCCTCTAATATTGGTTCAGGTGCCAGGAAAAGATCCGAGGCCATGCATCGATTACCGGCGTCTTAACGCAATAACTCGAGACCAAACTTACCCGATACCAAACCTAGAGGAGAGGGTGGTAACTGTGTCACAGTCCAGCTATATTTTCACGTTACACCTCGTGCGAGGGTATTGGCAAGTCCCCCTTACAGAGCGTGCTAGCCGCTATTCCACATTTGTTTCTCCATTTGGAACGTATCGTCCACTTGAGCTGAGCTTTGGATTGAAAATGCGCCCTTTTGTTTTTCAGGCTTAATTGACCGCTTCTGAAAGGCCTCTCTGAGTTCGCTGTGCCGCATCTCGACGATGTCGCCATCTCCTCCAACAACTGGGAAGAACATGTCGAGCATTTCAGCGTCGTGCTGAACAGGTTTAAAGAGGCTGGCCTTACCGTGAAACCTTCACCTAGGGTGTGGCGAGGTGTCTTACCTGGGGCACGTTGTGGAGCGTGGGCAGCGTAGACCTTCAGAAATTAAGGTAGCTGCTGTCGTAATCTATCCACGACCAACCACAAAATATGAGAGAAGGGCATTCCTGGGCCTGTCTAGATACTATCAGCATTACGTGCAGAAAAGTCTAGCATTGCCAGCCCTCTAACTGACGCACTTCGATAATCCAAGCCGGTTAAAGTAGTATAAGACTCAGAAAAGGAGAATGCGTTTTGCCAGCTAAAACAGGCCCTAAGCGTAAAGCCTGTTCTCATGGCACCCGATTTCTCTAAGAGATTTGTGATTAAATGCGACGCGAGTGATCGCGGCATGGGAGCTGTATTGTGCCAGGAAGACAGTGCTGGTAACGAAAGGCCAGTTTTGTATTTAAGTCGAAAACTCAGCGGCAGGGAAGAGGCGTAGAGTACCTCTGAAAAGGAAAGCGCTTGCCTCGTGTGGGCCGTTCAAAAGCTAGCTTGATTTGGCTCCGGTTCGAGGTTTGTGGTTGAAAGGGACCACTGTCCTCTAACCTGGTTAAATAACATGTCGCCTAAAAGTGGCCGGTTACTGAGGTGGAGCATGATACTCCAACAGCACTACTTTGACGTTCGCTACAAAAAAGGAAAGCTAAACGCTAATGCAGACGCCTTGAGGCGTGCGTTTAGTTAGTACCTTCCCCACCTTTCGGTTTCTCGCTGGCAATTCGAGGCAAAATTTTGTCCTCATCATGGCCTTAGCTGAGTGCTTTCGTCCAGAGTGAGCTCAATGAGCCAACTTTATGTTCTATTCTATTTCGGTATGTTGTTTTATGTGTAAAAAATTGAGTTCTCACTTTAAGAGTCTTGTGTCCCACATGTGCCTCTTGATGTTGAGGGAACGAAATTCCGATAGACGCGCAGCTAGGTATATGTTGTACTATACTTTGTCTGGTGTTCTGTCGGGTGACCGCGGGCACTTGCTTGTGTCGTGTGTTGTCTGCTGTCGAACCGTTCTTGACAAGTTGCAGAACTATCGACAAGTGCTGAAACCAAGGATTGTCAGAGACGAGCGAAGCTGGTCGGCAAGTTGTGGCGACAAGCCAGTGGAGCTGAGATCCGTCCTCAAGAATGGGATGTGTTCCCGGAACAGAGTCTGGAGCTGCATTCTCCCCATGGCTCCGGAGACGAACCTGGAGGGACCTGGCGAACGAGCGCACCTGACATCCAAGCCCCGTAGAAGCAGCTCGTCTTTCCGGCGCATTGTCTGGCGGTGGGGGTGCTGTTATGCCTGCGAGTCCGCAGCGAACGTCCATGCCACGGAAAAAAAGGAAATCTGTGTCAAGGCCAGCACGCGAGCCCGCCTGACGCGATGAACAACTCAACGGCGTCAACACGCGACGGCGCCTTTCTGTCACGCACGTACAGTGAGTCACCTCAGCAAGCGAGCCCGTCGAGCAAGCAATCGGCGCCTTCCTGTCTGGGAGGTGACGCAATGCCTGGTGACGTCACTCGTCCTTGGGTGCAGCCACCTGCAGCGCAGCCTCTTCAGATTTGATGAGAAAGAATGACGCGGCCCAGCGGCGACCCCATTGGAAGATTCTGACCTCACGACCAGCGGCGCTTCTTGTTGGACATTTGGGTTGGACCTGGCCCTGCGCCGCGTCGAGAGCAGACCCATTTGAGAGCAGACCTATGTGTTAGAGAGAATAGCTCGGCTCTTCGGCTCTCTAAGCTGTCGGCCCCAGTGCCGAATTCGTAACGCCTCTGTATATATATGCTGTACATAAACCTTGTTTAAATCACCGTCGTCTCGTCCGCTCGTCTATCAGCTCTGCGCAGAAGCATTCTTGAGCTGAGAAACCTACGCTACCAAACAGCTGGTGACCGTGTCGGCGGAGATCGGAGCAGTGGCGCCTTCGGGACGATGTTGGCGTCGCCATCTTTCGCAACAACGTACACGTACACACGCACAACTGATTTAAACAAAACACACACTGTTAAGATGAATGGGACTCACTGTTTCAGATTATTCAGTAAAGGAAAGAACTCTAAATTTAAGGGCTCCTTGTCATTGCTGAACGCATTATATTGAGAACTAGCAGACAATGATGCCAAGCAAACTACTTCACTTCACTTCACTTCACTTTATTTCCTTAAAGACCCCCGAGGGGGTATTACATAAGGGGTGGGTTAACAAATAAAGTTCTGTTTTTTTAATTGAGAGGAGTTTTCATTGCTAAAGACGTATAGACAGTTGGCGAAAAAACGTTGATGGACAGCAAATGGCCACGACGTCGTGGGGAAGATCACTCCAGTAGTTTGCAGTCCGTACAAAAAAGGACATAGAAAAATTGGTCGTTCTAATGCGTGGACGGGCAACTTGAAGTGGATGTCTAGTGCGGTGAGACATGCGGGCCGGTAGAACAATGTAGGGATGACAGGTAGAGGCTGGAAATGCGACAGCGAACGTTAAGATTTAAAAGAGCAGATTCTTTTTTGAGGGATGATACACTAATATTATACAAATACGAAGAATGAATAAACCTAGTAGCACGGTCTTGAACTGCCTCACTGATGATGTTATCAAAAGTAATTGTAACAAATTTGTGAAAGAAAGTAAATGAAAAGATAACTTGCAACAAATTACAAATACATTCATGTTTTTGACAATTGAATTAAGTTTACTTTTTATAACATACCTATATTTTCTTGGGTAGTGTGATTCGTTACTTCTCATTATTAGAGAGCTGAGTAGCCGACAGAGAAAGGATATGGCCTTGATACTTTTTTGAACACCAAATATTGTAAGTACCCTAAAAGAGCGAAAACTGTTTTGAATATGACCATTTATTTAGGTGGACTGAAAAAAAGTATACACATTTTTAACAGGCTTTCTAACACATTTTCAGGCATGAAAGTGTATGCCGCCAGCAATGTTAAAAACTATTTTTTTTGTCACACTATGCTCTGTAGCAAGTGTAGCTAGGATGGTGATAGTCATGCATCAATCAAGCACGTCACCAACTGCGTTTACATCTATGGTGGCATATTATTAAATTAAACCGGCTATATAGTAAAAAGTTTTTAGAGAATTTATGATCTTATCCAAATCAAGTTACACCAACGGGATAAGCACCCAATTTACATAGAACTAAAAGACATAAAGCGATTCATGTATTATAACTAAGTTAACAATTTCAGAAATACAGGGCAAAGTGACAATTGTTCTATTAAAAACCCCTCTCAATATAATATGCATGAAAAGCACCACACCAGAATACTTTATAGTGCATGTAATGTCGAGACTTCTAGACTGTCTATTGACCTTTTAGAAGCAGAGTATCTCCTTCACGTTCAAGGGGCAACCACTTAGATTTTTCCTGAGCTTTTCTAAGAATATTTCCTGAATTTCAGATATAATTCTGATTGATTTATAGTGAACAATTTTCGCTTACGCATTAAAACCTGGTTTTCTATGTAACTGCTTTAAAGAGTGCCAAACCACCTCCAATTATTTTTAACACTTTAAGCAAATGTGTGCAACGACTTCAGAATAGTGTCCTAATCAACAATTACAACTGCAGCAGCACAACTAGCCCCGGGTGCATAAAAAAGTTGCTAGAAACAATCCCCCTTTGAGCCTTTTGAAAGAGTTCAGCCCCTCAGTGCTCACCTTACGTCAACATTGTTTAAAATACGTGTTTGTGTGCCCACTGCTCTTGCTCCTTGCGCAATGAAGAGAAGGACACGGCATAGAGAAGAGACAAGCCAATCAATCAATCAATCAATCAATTTATTCAGCTTCTTTGGATACAATGTAACATCTTTAGTAGTAAGTAATACATTCGGAGGTCCCATAGTTTCAGGAACTGACGGGGGGACCTCCTAATACTAGAACATGTGTAAGTTGAATAACGTGGGCAGTATGAGAAAAAAAAAAAAATACATGTATAAAATTTACAGGAAAGCTAAAGGAGCTACATAAGAAGAGTAAAAGCAAGAAATGAACAAAAAAAAAAAAAAAGACAACAAACAACAAAAAAACTGGCATGGTATTTAAGTCTATGACTGTAATATACGCTGGAAAATAAAAACACAGTTATAAGGGAAATCTTCATGACACAGGCGTCATGAATTCATCAAAACAAAGTGAACATAGTAAGTTTTAACACAACAGCAGCATATAAAATAATGAATACCAAACGCTATAAAAATTACGGCTACAAAACAAAAGCAAGATTAATTCATAGCGGTAATAATAGCAAATAATCAGCGAATGATAGCAAATATTCAGCAAATGATAGCAAAATATTCAGCAAATGATAGCAAAATATTCAGCAAATGATAGCAAAATATTCAGCGGTAATGGTAGCAAATCAAGCATGCGCGAAAATAAAGAAAAAAGAAATCGTATTAAAAAAAAAAGCTAAAAAAATGGCAGATCCCTGAGTTAGTGTGCCTGCCCACATAATTTGCCGAGACAGTATTTTTTGTGAAGGCTTTGAAATGTATGTACAGAGGATGCTGATTTAATTTCGTATGGTATCGAATTCCAAATGGATATGCCTGAAAAAAGGGCTGTTAGTTTCGCGTAATTTGTTCGAGCGGCGGGAAGAAGTAGATTGTCGTTTGAAGAGAACCTCGTAATGTTTAGTGTTGACAAAAAATTCATTTGAGTAAGCCGGAATGGAGGTGCCACATCTCTTTAGCCGAAAAATAAATAGAGATAGTTTTTGTTTAAGTAGTTCTGAGAGTGGCAAAATATTTAGATTTTGGTATAGCGGTTTAGAGGGCGTAAAAACATTACTGAAGGTCATTAGTCGTATAGCTTGGTTTTGCAGGCGTTGAAGGGAATCGAGGTGACAAGAGTAAGTATTAGCCCAAGATGATACACAGTAAGACAGATGGCTATGAATGAAAGAGTGATAAAGTGAACGAATAATGGGCCTTTCGAAATAATTACGTGATTTAATGATTACGTGTATGCCAAAAGAAACTTTATGCATTAGTGAATGAACATGAATATTATATTTTAGGTGCTCATCTAATGTTACACCCAGAAACCTGGCGCTGTTAGTAACGGGTATTTCATTGTCCCCCATCGTGAGCACCACGGGTGGCACTTTTAATAATGGAGAATGAAATATTACAAATGTAGTTTTAGTGGGGTTAATGTGCAGGCAGTTACGACTGCACCAATCACTTACATTTTTTAAGTCAACATTTAGACTTTGTAACAGTACGGCGATGCTTTTATGAGATGAATATATGGTTGTATCGTCCGCATATAACAAGCAGTCAGTATGGCGAAGTGTTAGGGGCAAATCGTTGATGAAGAGTAGAAAAAGCAGCGGGCCTAGAATAGATCCTTGAGGCACTCCTGTATTAGTAACCTTGGGAGAGGAAACACTGCCGTCGATTTGTACAACTTGCGACCTGTTTTTTAGGTAATTCTTAATAAGGCTCAAGGCTGGTCCTGTAATGCCGTAAGATGCGAGCTTGTGAAAAAGAATGGAATGATTAATAGTGTCAAAAGCTTTAGTAAGATCAACAAAGACTGCACCAAATAGTGAACCGTCATCGATGGCTAGTTTGATTTTGTCCGTGAAACTGATGAGCGCCAGTTCGGTTGAGAAACCTGGACGGAAACCAAACTGATGGGGAGAGAGCAAGTCGAATTTTTTGAGATATGACATGAGGCGTTTGTACAAAATCTTTTCGATTACTTTACTAAAAAAAGGAAGAATGCAAATAGGTCGGTAATTGTTAATGCATTCACGGTCACCTTTCTTGAAGACGGGAGTTATCTTGCCGTTTTTTAGGGAGGTTGGAAATGTGCCATCCTTGAACATTTTGTTGATGATGTTAGCAAGAACAGGTGAAACACAGTCGATTATCAGCTTAACTCGTGAAGGGTGAATGGAGTCTAAACCCGCCCCGGTTGTTTTTAACGATGATATGACAGAGCGAACTTCAGCGCTAGAAGTAGGATATAAGTAAAAAGATTGCGGACAGCGCGATAAGTGGGAAAGTGATGGCCGGTGTTGATTGTTTTCAGTGTTGGCAAAATGGTCGTTAAAAGCATTGGCAATGTCAATTGGCTCAGTGAATGTGCTGGATGCAGTACTTATTTTCGTTAACCGTGCATGGGAATCGGTTTTGTTCAGAAACTTTTTAATTAGCTGCCAGTTTCGTTTAGTATCAGTTCCATTAAGCAATATGCGCGTTTGAAAATAGTCACGTTTAGCACGTTTCAAAATTGCACCAAGCGTATTCGAATATTTTTTATAGCGAATTTGTAGCACTGTGTTAAATGGTTGGTCCTTAAGCTTCTTATGCATTTTATCTTTTTTTGAAATTGAGTGCAATAATCCGTTGGTGATCCATGGGTTTCTTCGCTCTTTAAACCCCGAAGAAATAGGGACATGCGATGTGCTCTGTGTTATGCAGTTTGCTATTAGAGCAGAAAATGAGTCGTAGGCTTGCTCAGCAGATTCGTTTTGTGTGACATCAGACCAGTCTAGTTGGTTAATCAAGGAAACAAATGTTTCTGTGTTAAACACCGCTTTCATGACTTGTTTATGATTTGTGGCACGGGGCAAGAGAGCGGATTCTATCCTGAGAAAAACAGGATAATGGTCACTAAACTGATAGTCTATTACAGCCGCAGAGGCGCTCGTTGTCAAACTGGACAAAATGTGGTCAATCAGTGTATTCGTGCCTGATGGATCGCACCTAGTAGGAGCTGTGATTAACGATGAGAAGCCAAAACTTTGAAAAACGCGAACATAATCCGAGCATGAATGACTGTAAAGGTCAAGTATGTTAATGTTAATGTCGCCGCATATGATGACGTTTTTGTTTTCAAAAACGAGAAGGTTTAGAAGGGATTCAAGTTGCGAGCAAAAATGAACAATAGATGAAGACGGAGAGCGGTAGATTGATGCAATGATGGTGTTTCTGCCGTTCAGTGAAAAAACCGTTTGGTCAAATTCAAGCCAGACCGATTCACAGTTTAGGTTAGTAAAAGAAAGATCGTGACGACGCCTATATGACAATGACGAATCAATAAAGACCGCAGAACCACCACCACGGGCTGAATCGCGGTTGCAGTACTCAGAGGTATAGTTCGATATGCCATATAGATTACCATCGTTATTTGTTAACCATGTCTCAGAGAGGCATATGACTGAAAACGTGTGATTGATTGCTGTCAGGAAGTGTATGAGGTCATTATGATGCTTTCTGAGGCTGCGGACATTGAAATGAATCAATGATAAAGCTGGGGGTTTATTCTTGAGAAATGTTTTAGTTTGCTGATAAGACAAAACAGAGGAATCCATGGTTGTTCCAGATATCTTAGAGGCAACTATCTACTGAAAGACAGATAGATGGCCTGCTTCACGTATACGAAAGACGCGGCTGTCATCACTTTTTCTGGCCTTTATTACGCAGGAATCTGTCCATAGATGCTTCCAAGTCCATAGATGCTTCCAATGAGTGAAGCATAGCGAAAACAAAAAGCAAAATAATCGAGGACCTCTTTTGTATCATCCAATGCGTGTACAATTACTAGTTCGACACCATATAGAAAAATTATCACGGCTATGCATCTATTGTAGCCTCAAACAGCTGCAACACCACGACTAGATTTCGACCTTGTGTTGGTTTAGCAACACTTTATAGTGGCAAGGTGAATATGTCTGCATTTGTTGGACACATATTAAGGCGCTGAGATATGTGCTATGGTAATATCATTTAGATTGTACCCAATATGGCTTTATTGTATATGTGGCCACAAGTAACTCTGGTTGCAAAGGCACAGCCTAAACAGACGTCACCGACCACTCCAATGTGAACTTGCATTTGCTACTTGCCCATTACCATTACAGCCACAAATGAACAGTTGAATCAGCTATAGAGGTGTGCCAGCTTATGCTAAGGACAAAGTATGAAAGGTGTTTTGGCTTTGTTTAAATCAGCTATTTGTTCAAGAACACTTGCTGTCAACCGCAAATACAATGCTTTCAAAGCATCAAAACCCAAATATAAAGAAAAAAGAAGTGTCACTTTAAACATTATAGGCCATACAGTGGTAGATAATTATTTGATATACTCGCGATATAAGGCACGCACAAGAGGTGCTGCCATATATAGTTTTCTCTGTGTTGCAACCTGATTTTTTTACTCTCCCAACACATCTGCTAAGATGCCATGAAAACACCTAGCAGCTGATGCAGCATGGACGAACGATCCCGGCTGCGGCGGCTGCATTTCCGATGGAGGCGGAAATGTTGTTGGCCCGTGTGCTAAGATTCGGGTGCACGTTAAAGAACCCCAGGTGGTAGAAATTTCCGAAAACCTCCACTACGGCGTCTCATAATCATAGCGTGGTCTTGGGACGTTAAACCCGACAAATCAATCAAGCATGGACGAACGCATGTCCAGGAATTCCACCAATAATATTGACTAAGCAGCCCTGCAGCCTACACACTACTACAAGAAATTTTAAGGCAAATATAGTTTTATGCAACGTTCTTGGTTTGCAGATATACATTAAGACGCACAACCACTCTATAGGAAGCTTGCATGATATTCTGCTGGGTAGCAATACGAATGACAATATCAAGTAAGCCTCCCGGCCTACCGATTCTTTTTCTCCGTTCAGAAAAGTAATCAATCCATAATTATGTTGCCCCCATTGCGAAGTGTTACTGGCAATGCGGTGAAAAATTTGAATTTATTTCGAACACAATCCAATTAGTGGCAAGTAAGCATGCAATAGCCTTTTGTTAGCTGTTCAAGAAAACAGCATGAAGTTTTGCTAAAACCCATTTTTTTAAAACACCATTCTTTTGGATATTCAAAATTGATAGCGCTATCGGAAAGAACCTGAATTCATGTTTAATCCATGATTACTTGTAATGTGCTGATATGAATGCAACTAACTGACTAGGAAAATAATTTTCGCTTGAAGATTTTGTGTTATGAACACTATTGCACTTGCCAGCTGCATCTTGTCCGAAACAGCGGCAAGCTGGGTTAGTTTCTATAGATGAGCACTAATGAACAGAGCAAAGTAACAACTCGAGACACCAGTAAGAGCATTTAGTGACAAGCACAGACTGCCAACTATATAATTCATTGAACAAAAGTTCACCTGATGATCAGTCAGACAAGTCGTGCAAATGAAAGTCCAGTTGGAAATGAACAAGTTACGAAATTGATGATGCCTCCTTTTTCTACGTAAATCCTCATTCACATGACGTATGCAGCAACAGGCCTCTACTAGAGTTAGTCACAGCATGATGTCACTGGCGCAAGTGAAACGTGTGGCTGGCAAAACACTACGGCTGGTTGATCAGCGCGGTACAGTCGTGTGGCGTTGGGAGCAAGCTTTTATTTTTTTATTTTTCAAAGCTTAAACTTCACGTTACAATGGCGACATTAGCTTCAGTATGTGTCAGCAAACTTCTAATATTCGCCACGCTGGCTATTTATCTTGAAGAAGTGAACACACGTGGCGGCCTGCGCGAGAAAGAGCGGCATCGTCTTCAAAAATGTGCACTGTTTTGTGGCATGCATTGTGCATTGAAAGGCATCGTGATATGAATTCACCAACTGAGAACATTGTGCATGGTGTGTGCAGTGTGAATAACAGTGCGACTTCTTTGCGAAGACCTTAGCACTTGTGGCAGTGTCCGGTTGTTGAAAAAACATGATTCGACATTTTAGTCAAGGTAAATATGCATTTGAGGCGACTATCTGCGAGAGGGTGTATCTTGGTGTTTGCTCTGTGGGCAGAAAAAAATTTTCTGGTCACTGGGCTGGAACCTACTATTTGCTGAAGCTGCATGTATGCATTGCCTCGACGAGTACGCAAGCCCAATAAAGGTATAACTCGTTTTATGGAAGGACTCCTATGAAACGGTCGCAATGTTCGCAGAGGACATGGCCCGTCTCTTCCGTAAAACTGACCCGCACATGACCGACGACAAAAAGTTACGCTACCTCATGCGTGGCGTTAAAGAGCAATTCGCCGGACTTTTGCGGAACCCCTCAAGCACCGTGACAGACTTCATCAAAGAAGCGACGGCTATCGAGCGGGCGCTTCGCCTACGATGCCGGCAACACGATCGCTTGTCCAGCACCCACATTCAAGTCACCGTTACAACATCTGACAATCAAAGCTCGTTACGCAATTTAATAGGAGAGATTGTTCGCGAAGAGCTGCTGAAGCTGCGGACTCTGGTCACGGAACCACCCACGGCGTCTGTCGCTGAAGTCGTACGCGAAGAAATATGCCAAGCGTTTTCACCAGCCCATTCTACTCACGATCTACGACCTATGAGCTACGCAGCCGCGCTTCGCCGCCCATCGTACCGCCAGCCATCGGCAGCCGTTCTTTAGTCGCCACCGCAAGAACAGGCACCGCGGCGCCCTGCCAATATGCCGCCGTACGAATTGCTGTCGTACGAAGAGCCATCTCTCAACGAGATGCCGCATTCGCAACATTACGAGCCGTTGCGGCATCCACAGCTTCGTAAAACAGACGTCTGGTGCACCGTAGAATGACGTCCGCTTTGTTTTACCTACGGAGCTGTGGGCCACGATTCCCGTCATTGCTGGCACCGCGTCGATACGTTTCGACCTCTTCGGCAATGCTCTGACGATCGACGTGCCAACGAAGAGTACCCACCCCGCCGGGACGCTGATTTTCAATGCCCTCCTTGTCCTGGTTCCATTTTTACAACCACCGTGCCAACAATGACGACAGTGAGCCTGATTATCAGCAAGGTTTGGGACGTCGATCAGACTCTCCATCTCCGGCATATTCGCCTTCGTCGTGCCACCGCACTACAGCCGACGCCAGCGGAAGGAGGTCACCAAGTCCATGCCGGGAAAAGTGAAGGCGGTGACCTCCGGGGGTGAGGTTTCAGGCCGCCAAGGCGACGGAAAAAGCCCCCGTTACTCTTACCACAGGACGCCGTAAAGCCGACTAGTTGTAACGCCGACGAAATTGTGACCACAGATCTTGCCGTTTTTGTAGACAGACAGCAGGTAACAGCCTTAGCTGACACCAGTGCCGACGTTTTTATCATAGGTGAAAACCTTGCCGTGCGTTTCAAAAAAGTGAAGACTACGTGGACGGGACTTCACCTGAGGACAGCAGGCGGCCAGCTGTGGATGCCTGTCGGAAGGTATACAGTGAGGCTCGGCATCGGTGGATCTTCTTTCGTGGTGACATTCGTCATCCTCACCTCATGTTGCAAGGAGCTGATCAAAGGGATGGACTTCTGAAGAGAATATGGTGCCGTCATCAACATCCCGGACCGTTCAAATATGTTTCGCAACAGCCCTGGTTTAGTTGACTGTTCAGACGCAATACGTAACACTTTACGTACAATTGATGAGGATGTGGTCGTCCCGCCACGGTTATGCACGAAGGGCACGAAGCATTTGATGGCAAAGGCATTGCCGACCAAATTGGCACGCTGTTATTCATCCATGGCATTTCGGTCGCACGAGGTATTGTCCGTCTCACTGGTGGGTGCTCGAATTTACTTCTGAGCAACTTCAGTACTGAGCGCCGGCACCTTCCGAAAGGCACAGCTTTCGCTTCGTACGACAATATCGTAGAAATGCAAGGCAGTTTATGTTTATCGGTATTAGACGAAGCGTCTAATCAAGAACCAGAAACTGTTCTCGACGTTGGCCCCACTCTGTCAAAGGACGACCGACAGAGACTTCTTCAGCTGCTAGCAAAATTTCGTGACTGCTTTTCATCGGCTTCATGAGTTCTTCGAACGCCTTTGATGAAGCATCGAATTATCACCAAGGACACGGTGAGACCTATTCACCAGAACCCTTATCGTGTAGATTTAAAGGGACGTGAAGTTATACAACAACAAGTCGCGAAAACGCTTGAAGATGATATCATTTAACCGTCACAGATCCCCTGGACAATGCCTGTACCGCTAGTAAAAAAAGGATGGCACGCTGCGTTTTTTCGTGGACTACAGAAAGCTGAATCGGGTGACCAAAAAAGACGTATACCTGCTCCCACGTATTGATGACTCCCTTGACAGACTTCGGCACGCTCGCTACTTTTCTTCAATGAACTCGAGGCGTGGATACTGGCAGATCGAGGTAGACCCAAGAGACCGAGAGAAAGCCGCTTTTGTGATGCCTGATGGTTTATACGAATTTAAAGTCTTGCCTTCCGGTTTGTGCTTCACGTCCCTGACTTTTCAAAGGCTTATGGACACGGTACTTTCGGAATTGAAGTGGAAGACGTGGCTAGTCTATCTGGATGACGTCGAAGTGTTTTCAACCACTTTTGACGAGCATCTCAAAAGGCTGGAAGTTGTTTTACGTGCTATACGGTCTGCGGGCCTAACATTGAATCCAGAAAAGTCTCATTTCTGTTTCCACGAACTTAAGTTTCTCACTCACGTCTTCAATAACGAGGCGTCCGGCCCGATCCTGGAAAAATTGCCGCTGTAGCACAGTTCCCAGTACTCTCCGATAAGAAGGCTGTCAGATGCTTCCTGGGCCCTTGTGCCTATTATCGCCGGTTTATCGCAGACTTTGCCCGCATTGCGTCGCCACTAACTCGTCTCACAAGAGACGACGTTGCCTTTGAGTGGAACAAAGAGCAGGAGGCTGCCTTTAATGACCTGCATCAACGTATTCAAACGCCCCCGTTGCTTGCCCACTTCGGCGGAGAAGCCCCGACGATGCTCCACACAGACGCTAGCATTGTTGGTCTGGGAGCTGTGCTTGTGAAGCAGCAAGAGGGCACAGACAGGGTAATCGCTTACGCAAGCAGGACGTTAACTCGCGCTGAGGCTATTTACTCTACGACTGAGAGAAATGTCTCGCCGTGGTATGGGCGGTTACAAGTTTCGCCCATATTTATATGGCCACCCCTTCAAAGTAATTAGCGACCACGACTCACTCTGGTGGTTAACAACTCTTAAAGACCCTATCAGGCGATTAGCGCGTTGCAGTCTCAGGCTTCAAGACTTCGATATGGTAGTCGTACCTAAGTTAGGCGAACGATATATAGACGCTGACTGTCTGTCCCGTGCACCCACTGAGTCGGCAACCTTACCTGAAACAGCATTTCTTGGTGTCCTCGACACAACCGCCATTGCGCAGAAACAACGTGATGACGCTGAGTTGCTTGGCCTAATTAACTACTTGTACGGAAGATCTCAGAAGGCACCGAGAGTTTTCGCAAGAGTGTTGTCATCGTTTTGTTTACCTGACGGGGTACTCTACAAAAGAAACTTTTCGCCGACGGGATCCGCCTATCTGCTCGTCATCCAAGCAGCCCTTTTTACCGATGTGCTCAAAGCATGCCGCAACGAGGTGAGCTCTGGCTATTCGGGTTACACGAGAATGTTGGCCAGAATACAGCAAAGGTATTACTGGCCGAGACTACCCACAGCTGTTAAGCACCATGTCCGTACCTGTCTTGAGTTCTAGCGACGCAAGTCACCACCGACTAAACCAGCTGGCCTCCTGCAACCCGTGCAAGTCCCAACAGCTCCATTGTACAAGATCGGCATGAAAGTTTTGGGCCCACAACCTACTTATACTGCAGGGAAGCGCTGGGCTATTGTCGCGACGGATTTTCTGACCCGTTATGCGGAGACAAAGGCTATCCAGAGAAGTACAGCAACGGAGGTGGCAAGATTTTTTATCGAGAATATTTTACTGAGGCATGGTGCACCAACCATCGTGATCACAGACAGAGGAGCCGCATTTATGGCAGCTCTTTTAGATCACGTCCTCATGCTTAGTGGAATAGCGCATCGTAAGACCACCGCCTACCACCCGCAAACGAATGGGCTGACAGAGCGTTTAAACAAAACCATTGAGGACATGCTTTCCTTGTACGTAGACGTTGAACACAAAAACTGGGATGAAATCTTGCCATACATAACGTTTGCATACAAAACGGCCAAGCAAAAAACGACCCACTTGACCCCGTTCAGCCTCTTTCATGGACGAGAAGTAGAACTATGTTAGATGCGATGCTACCAAACGAAGGTGACGACATCGACCCATACGCCAACACGTTTACGGAACGCGCGGAAGAAGCTAGGCAACTTGCACGTTTACGCATCCGCCAGCAGCAAGAGTACGATGCAGGCCGATCCAATGCTCACCGCACAACAGTCGTCAATCAAACTGGCGACAAAGTATGGGTTTGGACACCCTAACAGAAACGAGGACTTTTCGAAAAGCTTTTACGAAGATACTTTGGGTCATACCGAGTGCTGATACAATTGAGTGAGGTCACTTATGAAGTTGTTCCCGACGGTTCGTGTAGTACCAAGCGTCGCCAGCACCATCCTGAACTCGTTCACGTAGTGCGCATGAAGCCTAACGTCATCGAGTGCTTGCGTGAGACTTTTCTTTTAAAAAACTGAATAATTGACTTCGCATCGGGTTGATGCTCTTTGAGAGGGAGGCAAATGACTCGTGTCGGCGTGTGAATGACAACGATGATGTGGGGATTTAGCGGACACAGGTAGTGGGCCTCTGGCTTGACTCGAGAACAAAGAAGACAATCTTGCGGCTCAGCTGTTGAGAACACGCTGCTTTCGCTGCCTCAAGGCGTACTTATGCTTTCTTCGCGTTGTTCTGCGAGAATATGTCTTCATGTAATAAGCAGTGATTCTTGTTTCACATATACTTGGTACCTTAACCGCTCGATATTCATGAAGTGACAATGCACACTACAAATTTTTGTGTTAGGTCTTAAGGGAAAATTGTAAATGGGCGAATAAGTTGTAGGTGTCAGATGCAGCAATGTAACTGCGCAAATGATTGTGTATATAATTAGGCTATTGACTTAGAATCGCATACATCTAAGTGGGCTATCAAAACGTCACCAACAACTTTCCAACCAGCCCTTGCCCCGAGCGAGGGAATGGCTTGCGCGGTGCTCGAAGTGACATCACACTGCTTGCAAACATAGAGACGTTTATTACTTAGGCAACATTTTGTACAATAGATTTTTCAGTAGACAGACTCTCCTCGTCCAACATTGATCATACTGCTACGGGGTGCCACAAATGAACATTCTAGAAAAGAGGACGATGTTTAGCGCGAGCTCGTGCAGACCGGGCTCCATAATGTATGCCTGCCTGTTTACCAAAAGTAAAGGCATTTTCAGGACGCCTTCTCCCCGTAACATTTTGGTGAAAAGTGAGGGTCTTTCCACAATCAACACCACGATGATTCTACGCAGCGGACGTTCCTTGGCTGCCTGTGCGATGCCTGATCAAGACGAACACGAAGATTCTTCGAAGACTACCCCCACCGTGCTTCGTCCAACTACGCAGCAACCAACAGCACCGCATCCAGCTGCTACTAACCGCACCGTCGTCCTGACTCAACCGCGTGACCCAGGCACATTTTCGGGCAGTGACAGTACCGACGTGCAGGAATGGCTTTAGCTGTACGAAAGGATGAGCGGTCTTTACAACTGGGATCCGACGCTCATGTTGGCCAATATTATTTTCTACCTTGATGGTACAGCTAAAGTTTGGTTTTCCAACCACGAGGAAGATATCACGAGTTGGGACATCTGTAAGCAGAAACTCGTCGATCTCTTCGGCAAGCCGATCGGGCGTCGTCGTGCTGCGCAGAAAGAACTAGCGTCCTGCCTCCAGTCCGGCACCGAGTCGCACGTCACATACATACATGTGTTCGCCTTTTGCCGGAAGGTTGATGACAAGATGCCGGAATCTGAAAAGGTCTGGAACATCCTGAAAGGAATCGCCGATGACGCCTTCAATCTCCTCGTATTTCGAAACTCATCGACTGTAGACGACGTTATTAATGAATGCCGACGCTTCAAAGACGCGAAAAGTCGCCGTATCACTCCACACTTTTCGCGTCTTCCCAACACGGCTGCAACATCAACCTGCAAGGACGCCTGTGTGGGACTAGCCCCTGCTGCTTTCGACAATATCGTGCGCATCGTGCGCCACGAAATCGGGGCAGCATCTCCCCTGTCTGACCAAGTCCAGGCCCCTGACGACTCTCGCGCCACGATTTCTTTGATCAAGAGTGTCATACGCCAGGAACTGGCCAACGCCAGACTTCAGACGCTATGCCCCGTAAACCGACCTAACTACCGACTGCCCAGTTCACCTAATATGTCCCGCGGACCGAACAACTGCCCACGTTACCGGAGCCCGGCAGAATGGCGAACTTCCGATGACAGGCCGATCTGCTTCAACTGTGGACAAGTCCGCCATATTTCACGTCATTGCCGCACTACCTGCAGTTGGCAGCCATGGTCGCATTATGCCAACACCCGACGCCCACCTGCTGGCTCTCGGATGCCGATCTACACGGCACAAGATGATGCTTCGCCATCCAGGCCCGCCCAACCAAGCCGATCCCCGTCGCCCTCTGGACGCATGTCCCGCTCAACTAACCGACATCGCTCCCCCTCAAGCTCCTACTACCAGTCCTCGGAAAACTGACGGGCGCAGCTCCTAGAGGTGACCCTGCTTCGACGACCCGACCCGAAATTCCTCTACACACGATACCCGCACCCAACAACTTGATTAAAGTAAAAGTACTTCTGTGGCAGCACTCATTGACACCGGCGCTCACATATCAGTCATGAACTCCAGCCTTTGTGCTCGACTCAAGAAAGTGCTCACTCCTGCTCCGATCACTCTTGTCCGAGTAGCTGATGGTGCAACACAAGCGGTCACCGGGATGTGTGCCGCCAGTGTCCCTATTGCTGGACGTCATACCACTGTTCTGTTTTACGTACTGGACCACTGCCCAAATGACATCATTTTGGGACTTGATTTTCTGTCGGAGCAATCCGCCCTAATTGACTGTTCTGCTGGTGTTGTTCAGCTCGTCCTACCACACGCCGTTGACCCTCCTGATCCTGTGCCGCTAAAGCTATGCTCCGCCGAGTTTGTTCGCCTGTCTTGTCGAGCTGTGACGTATATCGACGTCTCTTCTGATCCACCTGTGGCTGACGGCGATTATGTCATTTCACCTAATTCTACAGTACTCTGTTCGCTAATGTTGCGTTCCCTCACACCATCATCACAATGAAGAAAAACGTGGCATGTCTCCCTATTGTGAACTTTGGACTTTGCTCTGAAGTGCTGCCACGAGGAATATCCCTTGCGACCCTTGCCCCGACCGGCGACTACCACATATGGGCCTTAAAGAGGATACACCGTCATCTGCAAGTATTCAGTCGCGCAGCACACTAGACTGCATAACTGGAATGATTGCCTCTGATCTCCCGGCCGAGCATATGTCTGCGCTTTGTGGCCTTCTTGCGTCGTATCAAGACATCTTCGATCTCTGCAACCGACCCCTAGGTCAAACGACCGTCGTAAAGCATCGGATCAACACCGGTAAAGCAAATTCAGTACACCGGCGACCCTATCGGGTTTCCTTCACCGAGCGCCACGTGATCCAGCAAGAAGTCGACAAGATGCTTGCCCGAGACTTCAGTGAACCTTCTTCAAGTCCTTGGGCTTCGCCCGTTGTGCTTGTGAGAAAGAAAAATAACAGCTGGCACTTCTGTGTCGACTACAGAAATCTTAACAACGTTACAAAAAAAGACGTGTATCCTCTGCCGCGGATAGATGACGCTCTTGACTGCCTTAGTGGAGCAAATTATTTCTCTTCCATCAACCTTTGTTGCGGGTACTGGCAGATATCAGTTGATGATCTGGACCGTGAAAAGACGGCATTTATAACTCCCGACGGGCTCTGTCAGTTCAAAGTAAGGCCGTTCGGGTAATGCAATGCCCCGCTACATTCGAACGAATGATGGACGCTCTTCTTCATGCTTTCAAGTGGTCAATCTGCTTATGCTACCTTGATGACGTCTTTGTTTTTTCGCCAACTTTCGAAACTCACCTCGAGCGTCTCTCAACAATTCTTTCGGTTTTCCGCAAAGCAGGGCTCCAGCTAAATTCGTCGACATGTCACATCGGCCACCCGCAGCTCACTGTCCTTGGACACCTTGTCGATTCTTCTGGTGTTCGTCCCGATCCTGAGAAAATCCGCCCCGTCAAAAATTTTCCTGTGCCGACCTCTGCGAACGATGTTTGAAGCTTTGTGGGCCTTTGTTCTTACTTTCGTAGATTTGGCGAAATTTTGCTGACGTCGCACGCCCGCTCCCGGAACTACTATAAAAAGTGTGACTTTTATATGGGGACCTGAACAAACCAGAGCATTCGTTGAACGCACGAGTAGACTTACGACGCCACCAATTCTCGGCCACTTTAATATATGCGCTCCAACGGAAGTGCATACCGACGCCAGCGGCCACGGAATGGGAGCCGTTTTGGCACAACGACAGCATGGCTACGAGCGCGTTATTGCATAAGCTAGCCGTCTTTTATCGCCAGCAGAGCGAAATTACTCCATCACAGAACGCAAATGCCTCGCACACGTTTGGGCAGTGGCTAAATTTCGGCCGTATTTGTATGGACGCCCGTTCACGGTTGTCACTGATCACCACGCCTTATGCTGGTTGTCGTCCTTAAAAGATCCTAGTGGACGTCTCGGCCGGTGTGCTCTACGGCTACAGGAGTATTTCTACACGGTTGTCTACAAATCAGGTCGCCACCATGAGGATGCTCATAGCTTGTCGCGTCATCCAGTAGACCCAGCAGACCTTGCTGAGAGCGATGAGTCTACTTGCGTTTTGGCACTTTCCGCGTTTAGCAACATCGGAGAACAGCAACGCCATGATCCTCACCTCAGATGTATAATCCTTCGGCTTAGTGGTCCCACAACTCCTCCGTCTCTTCGTATGTTCCTGCTCCAAGATGGCGTCTGATATCGCTACAGCATGCATCCTGACGGACCTGGGCTGCTGTTGGTCATACCACAACATGGGCGTCAGACTGTCCTAGCACAGTTGCATGATATTCCGACAGCTGGTCACCTGGGAGTTTCAAGAACTTATGACCGCGTTCGACATCGCTTCTTTTGGCCCGCTATTTACCGATCCGTCTGCCATTACGTCGGCTCATGCAAATCTAGTCAACACCGCAAAAAACCAGCAACCCGTCCAGCGGGACGCCTTCAGCCCATTCAGATCCCATCCGAACCATTTTTTAGGGTAGATGTTGACTTACTAGGACCGTTTTCTTTATCGGCCAGCGGAAACAAGTGGATAGCAGTCGCTACGGATTACACCACTCGGTATGCCATCACACGGGCCCTTCCTACCAGTTGTGCGACCGTCGTCGCTGACTTTCTCCTAGAAGACGTCATATTACACCACGGCGCTCCTCGGCAATTGCTTACCGATCGGGGTCGCTACTTTTTATCACAAGTTATCTAACACATATTACATTTTTGCGCTACAAAGCACAAGTTCACAACGGCGTATCATCCTCAAACCAACGGGCTCACGGAGCGGCTAAATAGAACCATCACGGACTTGCTCGCCATGTGCGTTTCTTCCGACTATCGTGACTGGGACTCCGCCCTTCCATTTGTAACATTTGCATATAATTCGTCTCGGCATGACACTGTAGGTTTCTCGCCATTTTTTCTCCTGTACGGACGAGAACCTTCATTGCCTTTCGACACGCTCCTTCCTGCCGTTAGCCACACGTCATAATATGCCCGCGATGTGATTTCTAGAACCCTAGTGGCACTTGAGATTGCTCGCCGGTGTCTGAGCGATTCGCAGGAACGACGACGACAGGTCTACAACGCTTGCCATCGTGATGTCCACTTCAGTCAAGGTGACACAGTCCTTCTCTGGACACCGTCGTGGCGAGTTGGCCTGTGCGAAAAGCTGACTTCACCTTACACGGGTCCGTACCGTGTGGTGCCCAAGTCACCGACGTGACATATGAAATAGAACCTCTTAACGCCACCAGCGCTTGATCGTGTTCTGACGTTCACGTCCTCGGCTGAAACGATTTTACTCAGACCAACCAAGCACCGAGACGGTGCCTTCGCCGCCGGGGGTGATGCTACGGGGTGCCACAAATGAACAATCTACAAAAGAGGACGATGTTTAGCGCGAGCTCGTGCAGACCGGGCTCCATATTTTATGCCTGCCTGTTTACCAAAAGTAAAGGCATTTTCCAGACGCCTTCTCCCCTTAACAATACTAATGTCTCTTGTTCTTACTTTGTGCTGTGCATTACTAGGCATTTAGTCATCATGATCTTTAAAAGCTCCTTTCAATGTTCTCTATCATTTTGCTGACAACGGTGTAATTGCATAAATTGCGAAAAAAAGCACTACAGAAAGGCTGTCACAGTAAATACACCAACATAGGTATTTTCCTGCAAACAATAGTTGGCACTGGTCTTGTCATTACCCGTCTTCCTTCTCTCTTTGCATTGTTTGTACAGAAACAGCCAAACACATGATGAGTTAGATGAAAAAATATAATGCATCAAAACTATAGGTGCTTCAATCAGCAACTACACAACAACGTGATAACCGCACACCTGCCACACAGCAGCGAAACATATTTTGAAAATGCTGGCAGTACATTAATTTATAAAAAGCAACTCTAGCAGACTACAATATCTCAGATTGTGCATGCAAGATTTCTTCAAAATCAGGCGCACAATGTAGGTGCTCGCCGGTACATTATTATATACAAGCAAAGGCGTCTTGCAGGTACACATACAGGTTATACAGGCACACTAGGCACACACATTATAACGTTTAGCAAGCATACGCCACTATTTAGGGGCATAATAACTCTTCACTGTGAATGTAGGGTTACCATACCCACTTAGGTAGTTGGCTAGGTGAATCGAGCCAAATTACAAATTTTATTCCCACGAACGTGAACAAAATGCTGCTTTTCATCAAATGGCAGTGCAGGCTTCATTTATTCAACAACGTAGCAAGCTCCGTGTGCGTCCTCCTAGCTACATTGCACATATTAAAAAATCGATCACTCCACACATGCATGTTGCGCAGTTGTCGTGAATTAGCTCCAATAAGGCCGCGCCGATGCGCTATGGCTCCGCTGGTGTTAGCGTTGTTATAGCGAATCGGTAACCGCACTCGCAAAGACGCGTAAGGCTGCCTTTTCACGATGCCTCGTTCGAATGCGGCAATAAAACTTGCACTGAGTGGCATACTTGGTCTACACATTAAAGTGTCCCCCTTACCTTTAGTTTCTTTCACACTGCCCTGAGGGAAGAGACCACAGGCGTCAGCCATCACCTAGGAGTCCTTCGAGCACCCGCACAATCCGCTGATTCCTTGGACAACTCGCACTGGATCTGCGCTCGAAAAACCACGGGAACAGCGCGTAATCTGCACATAGCACGAACGAGGAACGGCGCTTCCTTGCGTGAATTTAATGCTTCATGCTCTTGTGTGGAGCAGCGCGAACACACAGGAAATGCACGGAAATGCCATGCCCACGGAAACAAATAAAGCAAGAAACATGTTGCTTTAGCTGAGGATGGATTTGACTTGAAAATCTGACTGAGGAAAAAACATCTGTAGCTGCAATAAACTGAAAAATTTTTGTTATATGGCAAAATACTTTTTTAAAGTGAGAAACAGTTATTCAAAGAAACAAGTTACAAATTTTTAATATTTTTGCCGGTTTTTTTTGTTTTTTTTGTTCTCACAGACGACAGCCTTTTGCTGCTTCTACGACAGGCGTAGTGCGGCTTTACGTTTGGTGGTGTCGCCAACGCAAAGCTCTATTGCAGTCGTATGAGAGTTCTCAATTCTCAATGAATCATAGGATGACTAAAAAGTAGTAACATTTTGACAAGGTGCAGTACGCGATCTTTCAAGGCATGACATTTCTTTATAATGAAGCAAATGGAAGCAAGTCGGCCGGCACAAGCAGCTGATGACGCCGCTACGCAAGGCACGGTCGGGCGCATTAGCATCGTGCCTTGCGCTCGATTTGTCATCTAGCGACACAGCTACTAAGTAAAACACAGCTACATGCAGGAATAAATGGCGTATCACTCTAATTTCTTGTGGTGGCCGACTGAATCGCAAGAGAGTCCCGTGAAACAACCTTCAACTGCTCAAGCTTGTGTGTGGCCGTAAAAATACTTGTTTTCATCCGCGAGGGAGCAGCAATTCATAGCTGAAAGACATGCGAAAAGCATGTGGCGTAGATACAATCATAAAACATATGCACAGAATAATGAATACGATCGCATATCGTACATGAATATGCCAACACATAGCATAGAAGCAGCAAATTTGTATGTATATTTTATTTAAACTACATGTGCATACATGGCTTCATTCCACATTTGGCACTCGACTAGACAAGACGCGGGATGGCTTGCTCCTTGCGAGGTGAACAAACAGCCGACGCTGGCCGGAATGAAGGTCTTTCGTGCCCTCCACCGGACTGCCGCTTTTTACTGCCGACTTTCCCGACTGGTGAGGGAATGGAACATTGTGCTTTTCTCCACGGAGACCCTTCGAAGAGGCCCTACCGAATCGAAGATTTCCGGGAACCCCTTGAAGAAGCCGGCGTGCTGAAGGCTGCCAGTGGTATAGGTGCGTTCCAGATGAGCCATGCCTGGTTTCTCAAGTTTCGCACGCGACAGGCGAAAGACACTGTGGTTGGCAAAGGAGGCGTATGTGTGAAAGGTCGATATTGTGCAATTATTCATATTTGTAAGCAGGAAATTAGGCTGAAGATTCACTGGGTGCCTTTCCACATCCCAGGAGAGTCTTGCGAAAGGCTCTGAGTGAGTTTGGTGAAGTGAAGGATGTGCGTCTTGAGGAGTGGCATGTTCCTGAATTTGAGTTCGCAGAAACGACAACGCGAGTTGTACGGATGGTCCTCAATGAAGGTGTATCAGTCGAGGAACAACCACATCTGTTCAAGTTTCACAACGGTTCTGAACTTGTAACCAAAGTTCTGAGGAAACCAGCGAGAGCATACTTGAGCGATTTGAGTTTTAAGGTGAAAACTAAAGCAAAACTCGTCTGAAAATACGGTAAAAGAGAGACAAAGGTTCCTGGTGGTATTCCTGATATAAACGATGGTACTAAATACTTGTCGGACAGTACAACTAAAGCTGAATGCTTCAACTGGTACTTTCCGTCGGTGTTTTCGGTTTCGCCAATGGTTCAAACTACAATGTGCAGCACAGTAACGTTATCCCAAATGGCGGACTTTGAAGTTTCAGAACAAGGTGTTGCATCTCTTTTAAAAAAAACCTTAGTGCGAACTCAGCATCAGGGCCCGATCAAATCTCAAACTCCATTTTAAAGAACTGTGCCATTTCAGTAAGCCCATTTCTTACAGCTGAGTTCAGAAATTCTTTAACGCAGGGTGCATTACCTGATGACTGGAAACGAGCAAATGTAATTCCTGTTTTCAAGAGTGGTGACAAGTCAAGTACTTGCAACTATCGGCCCATTTCGTTAACGTGTGCGTCCTGTAAGACACTTGAGCATACTATAAAGTCGAACTTGGCAATGCATCTTTAGACTAACAATTTTTTTCTGCCTAACACAGCACGGTTTCCAGAAAGGGTTTTCCTGCGATACGCAACTTGTAGAATTTACACATGACATCTCCGCAGCGTTAAATTCCGGTAGCCGAATTGATTGCATTTCTTTAGACTTTAGCAAGTCTTTTGACACTGTTACACACTCACTCCTTTTACTGAAATTATCGTGTCTCAATATATCTGCTAACACACTGGCATGGCTACAGGCTTATCTCTCATGCAGAAAACAATGCACCATCTCGATAGCGCGTCGCCGTCACATGTAGACGTCATTTCAGGAGTGCCACAAGGCTCCGTCCTGGGGCCGCTTCTCTTTTTGATTTATATCCATGATCTTGCTGAATGCGTGGATAGTCAAGTGAGGTTGTACGCAGATGACTGCTGCATATATCGTGAAATTAAGTGCACTCAAGATTCCGAACAACTGCACAAAGACCTTGACTCAGTAATAGCGTGGTGCAGTACGTGCAAAATGCAGCTTAACCTGTCAAAGTGCTGTGTCGTTTGGTTTACCGAGAAAAAGCAGCCTTTTATAAAAATTTACTTCATGGAAAGGATACCATTATCCATGGTAAATGAATACAAGTATCTTGGCGTTGTCATCAACAGCACACTATCGTGGAATGATCATGTTCGCATGGTATCAGTTAAAGCCAGTCGCGTGCTGAAATTCCTACGCCGCAATTTCAGAACGGCTCCCTCTGTTCTTAAACAAGTTCTTTACGTGTCAAATGTACGCCCAATTTTAGAATATGCTTGCACTGCCTGGGACCCGGCCACAAAGTTAAATATTGATACATCGGAGCTCATTCAGAAACTTGCCGCCCGATTTGTTACGGGTGATTACGACTTCACCAGAAGGTCTAGCAAAATTGTTAGTTCACTTGGTTGGCCGTTACTCTCCTGAAGGCGTAAATATATCAGGCTATGTCTTTTCTACAACCTAATAAACGGCAAAACTGGGATAGATAAAAACAAATACATCAGACCACCAACATACATCTCATCACGACGAGATTATCCTTTGAAAAAGTGTGAATATATGTGCCGAACATCAACGTATGCAAATATGTTTTTTCCCGAAAACTATTCACGATTCAAACACACTTCCAAAACACATTGTGAACGCCCCTTCCACAGCGTTTCCTTCCCTATTAAAGGAGTATGTGGTCACACAATGATATTGTATGCCGTGATTTAGGTATTTTTCATTAGTTGTCTTATTTTTTGAGTGCCTTGCAATTCAGCTTGTCCCTACTTATTAATGTGTACTTTGAAATTGTAAACCCCCATACAACAATGCCCCCAGAAAGCGTTGTAGGTATTAGTATGAATAAATAAATAAATAAATAAATAAATTGACAATATGCCTGGACTAGCGTCAGTTTGCCTGAGGTACTAAAGGCGTGGGCTTATCAGACGTGATTGTCAGACGCAACGCTGCACGGGGTGTCGTGCTTTTGAGCACGTCAGATAGCACTGTACTAGAACGTATGCCAGCGTTATTGGCGCGTCTCCTACTGTAGCCGACAGCCACGAGAGCATTATGGACGCCGACGAGGCAGAAACTACGGCACCAATAACGGAAGACTGTTCTCCGCGACGCGGAAAAGCGTACAACCTGAGTGCTCTCAAAGTTCGCTTACAGAGCCTGAGATCACAGAGGAGGAGGCGATTGAAGACCAGAACGCAACGGAGCAACAGAAATGCGGAGACCGTCGTGGCTGTGACCTGTCGAAGGATAGCGAACCGTGTTGAGTGTTGAGCGAACCGCGTAAGTCTGTTCACACTTATTGAAAATTATGCGTCTGACTGCACAGATTCGCGTGGGCACGCTTAACGTGCGTGGATTGTCTGCAAGACGTAAACAGTGTCAGCTTAGGCGTCTCATTGAAGAAAAAGACTTGAACATATTTTGTGTCCAAGAGGCAAAGGTCGAAAGCGAAAGGGGAAGCGAATATATGGTTGCTCTGAGCTCGCGTTATAACGTGTGTGTTAGCCATGCAATAGGTACTTTTGCAGGGTGTGCAATATTTCTTGAGAAATGCTTAGGCATTGTTGAAGAAACAGTTGTTACATCTTTGTATGGAGGGTTTGTTTTTTGCGATTTTACCTATGAAAAGGCAAAATTAAGAATATTTTGCGTGTACGCACCAACAGACCCTCGTGATCGCTTATTTTGTTTCAAGAACTGTGTCCTTCTTTTGAAACGAATAGGCTACTTGTTCTTCTTGGCGATTTTTTATGTGTGTTCAGTGCAGATTATCAATCTAGTTGCTTAGATAGAAAAGATGATAGTGCTAATTACCTAAAAGAGAGTTTTGCGAAGCATTTCCTTCATGAAGTTGCTTTCTTTGCTAAAGATGGATAGCAACATCATTATACCCACTTTCAGGAATCTAGCCACACAAGAATTGACAGAGCTTACGTGTTAGAGCTGGCAAACGTTTGTGATGGTTCTGGTGTTGAAATAGTCTCATTTAGCGATCACTCACTTGTTATGTTTTCCTTAGGTCAAAAGGAAACGCCTAAACGCCCATTTATATGGAGCCTCTGGAAATTAAATGCCAAACTACTTAGTGATGATAAGTTTCTCAATTGTATCAAAAAAGAATCACACAAACTTAACAAGATTGCATTTAGTAACTGGTCGGAAAATTGGGAATCCTTTAAATATATTGTGAGACTGTGTGCCATAAGAAGGGCTGCAGAAATACGGTACAAGGAACGAGTAGAGGAGAGCAGTTTAAAGAAGTTACTTGTGGAATACATCAAGGCAGAAACAGAAAACCCTGGATTTTACGACAAAATTATTATAAATATTAAAAACAAACTTGAGGCCATCGACGTCGCTAAATTCCAAGATGCGGTTGTAAGGGCTTGAGCAGACAGTGTACTTGAAGATGAAATGCCTAATCACCAATTTTTCACTACAGAAAAAATGTATGGGCGTGCTAAAGACATCACAGAAATTGAGTATAATGGTCAGTTAACGATTAAACCCGAAGATATAAAGAGTGCATTTAGAGAATATTATTGCAAATTATTTTCCAATCGTATGCCTAAAGAAGCCACTTTTGTAAAGATTTTCTAAGCTTTTTGCCAACGCAGGATCGCCAAAATACAGAAGGTATACCGGTTGATATAACTGCCAGAGAGATAAAAAGATTCATAGGCCAATTGCATAACGGGAAATCTCCTGGTCTAGACAGGATAACGGCAGTATTCTACAAGACTTTAAAGGCAGAGTTCGCCACTGTTTTACAAATGGTTTAGCTGAGTCTTTTACCAAGGGTAGCCTAACACCTTCACTCAAGAAAGCACACACTTTTCTGATCCCGAAAAGTAAATACCCTGTAAAATAGAAATATGTGTCTGGTCATAGGCCGATAACACTGACGAATGTTTACTCCAAAATACTAATGAAAGTTTTGGCGATGCGGTTGCAAACAGTCATATGTACACTGGCTGGCCCACATCAAACCTGTGGAATAAGAGAAAATCAATTTTTACGAACAGACATATAACACGAAGCATATTGGAGTGCTGTGATGCTGACTTCAGCAGAGTTGCAATGTTACAATTCAATCTAGTTAAGGCTTTTGATCTAGTTTGTCCTTGCATTTTGTTTAAATTGTTAGAACATGTTGGCGTTGCCTCTGATACTGAAGGGTGTTCAGGTGGCTTACGACAATCGTTCAACCGAGTTGATTGTGAACCACGAGTTAACTAGAAGATTTATTGTATGTTGATCTGTAAGGCAAGGATGCCCATTTTCACCTTTATTATTTGCTTCGTACCTAGGATGTCTGTGTGTGGCCACTACAAAAAAAAATGAAATATACGGGGTCTTCATTTAGGAGCGTGTGAGGTGAATATATTGGCAAATGCTGATGATGTTGCATTATTTTGTACCAGTCAGGAGAGCATACCCACCTCCATGAGCATTGTACGAAGGTTTCGTGATGCTACTAGTAGCATTGTAAACATAAACAAGTGTGTTGAGCTGTGGCATGAAAATTGGGAAGCGGTCCCAGTGGTTTATGAACGTGTAAAATGCTCAAGCAAGCCTAACACATACCTCGGTGCTCCGCTTGACCAGTATAAGAACAACGATGATCTGTGGGCCCACAAACCAAAGGGCTATCTGTTCTGACACAGAAATGGGTAGCCGTGTACTGTCCAGCTTGACTCGCACGACAATTTGCAACGTCTTTTTAGTATCGCGGCTGGTTTACTTGCTGCAGGTCCTGTCGTGTTTCAGGATCAATGTCCAGAGGATTCATAGGCTTCTTGCTGTTTTCATGTGGCAATCCTAGTACGAACAGACAAGCCACAACAACCTCTTCTTAAGACTGAAAAGAGGTGGTTTAGCCTTGCCACAGTTATTTTTGAGGCAGGTTGTATCAAGGTTTCTTTTTGTACAAGATCAGCAAGATCCGTTTTTACGTACACTCCTCCAGATCAGCCTAGCATCGGCATTACTAAAATTTATTGTTACCCCGAATGGTGAATTCCGCTGAGGTTTCAGTACCTTTCTTAGAGAAGTTGTTGTGGCTTTTCAATTCGTTAGTGCGAGATTTAGTTTAGAGTACTTATCTAATGTCACTCAGAAGCGTTTGTCAAGAGACTTGGTTGAAAGTGCTTTTCCTGTTTTTTGTATGGTTTTATGTATAGTGGAAGCCAAGGAGAAGACGTTTTCAAAAGAGTTAAAAGATGTTCGTAGCAGCTGGAGTTAAAACATTCTTTTATAAGGTGCACACGAATAAGCTCCCGGTTAAAACGTGGCGAAAAGAAAGAGGCGATTTTTTACCGTGAGGATCCGACTGCTTATTGTGCCGAAAGCCTGAGTCGATAGAGCATGTTTTTTTTAGATTGCTGGGACGTATTTTGGTTCTGCAAATTTCCACAGAGAAAAATTAAAAATTTACCTCTCATTTCACAGGGGATTCGAGTTTTAGCAATAGAACCTGGCCTACTAAAATATCATTTGTTCTTTATCTTTGGCATACACACCATATTACTAATTCGCATAGCAGTCAGACATTGTGATTTATCGTGGTTAACAGCGCGAAACACCCGGACAGGAGCGAGAGAAGGACACGGTACCGTGTCCTTCTCTCGCTCCTGTCCGGGTGTTTCGCGCTGTTAACCACGATGAATGCTCACCAACTAGCCCAGTTTTCCATCTTGCTCATTGTGATTTAGACGCGCGGCCAATACGTATTTCTTTTATAACATATGTGCAAATTGCGAGAAGGTTTTTGCAAAACTTTGCTACAATGATGAACTGCTTAATGTTATGGATGAATTATGCCATTGTCAAACCATTTTAAGCGTGTTTGGCAATGGTTCATCTGCATTGAAGCCATGAATTAGCCAGAAACTCAGTCCGAGAGTGTTTGCCGTTGTTTGAAATGTAACATGCTGCAATAAAGAAAAA
Organism: Rhipicephalus annulatus; assembly: GCA_013436015.1. Lineage (NCBI taxonomy): Eukaryota > Metazoa > Arthropoda > Arachnida > Ixodida > Ixodidae > Rhipicephalus > Rhipicephalus annulatus. The sequence goes on along the minus strand of WOVY01002472.1, from coordinate 829 downwards.
AAGTGCGTGCATGGCTTAGCAAGATAACGCACGATGCTCACGTGCGCGAGCACGGTTGGTGGTGCAGTTCGAATACCGCTGAGTCTCAAATTTTTTTAGTTTTTTCATTTTTTATGTACTGCCATTTCTCCTATTACGTTAGGTGCTAAAACAAAAGAAAAGCAATATCAAGTCCGAGTTCGTATTGGGACTGTGTTTCTTGTACAACAGTTCAAAGTCTTTCATTTTAATTATTACTATTTTATTTACTTCATAATGTAAAAATTAAGGACTAAGGTGAACATTGGGTCTGCTTGATTGCGAAGAGACTGGAGAAGTGAGAAAAGCTCAACCAAAAATTATTTGAGCAAAATCTGCTTCACAGCCGCCAGCTTCTTCTTCAAGGGTAGGCCCTAAATATGCGCGAGACTTGCTATGACTTATCGCAAGCTGTGGCAGTTGAGGAAGGCAATATCGCCGAGAAGCAGTTCTAAAATATATTTTGGTGGAAGTTTTTTCACGTACTCCAAAAAAAGCGCTGCACAATCGTGATCGAGCAAAAGAGAATTGCGGGCACAAAATCAAGAGACAAAAAATATAAACAATGTTTATTGTTTGAAAAATTACCTAAAACAAAGAGTTATGGCGCACTACAGAACTTCACTAGCAGTAGGAATTCTAGGTATACATATAGATAGTTAAAATGGCTAATGATACACATGGAGACATTGGTTAAGTTTTGGCAGCATAGTTGAAGCAATCAATGAAAACTGAATCGTCAAGAGAAGCTCATGCGTCCTCACTTTATTGCGCTCGAGATTGCTTGTATGTGCCCATGCAGCCATGATAT
>WOVY01002471.1:112500-224891 GCA_013436015.1 Rhipicephalus annulatus | reverse complement strand
TTGTCATGATTGTCCAAGCCCCAGTAGTTCTCTATTGTGATATTACACTGAGTCACTGCTACCTCGTTGCAATACTACTGTAGCACGGGATGTTACTGGTTCACGTAGAGCCCAGCCTAACCTGGTCTCGGCGGTTTTAGACTATTGCCCGATTTTTGTACGCTTCTCATTACATTTGATCAGGATATTGATTATGGCGGGGACAGTGTTTTGACTTGCACCTTGATCGAGGTCTAAAAAGTAGTATTTCTGGCGTTGGAGTTCGTTTTTGAAATGTATACTGAGTCTTGGAGTTATTTGGAGGCTTGCTCATAAAGGAGAAGAGCTGAGATTCTAAGGAACTTCCAATTACACACTCGAGTTAGATGGACAAACCAGTGCTGGAATCTGATCTCGTCATGTTATCCTCGAAGAAAGCTCACTGCAAGTTCTCGGTGTTGTACTTTATTGGCCACAGTTTTTTTCATTTCAGCACGATCAAGTAAATAACCCACCAATGTCTAAAATAGAGTTTCACAGAAGCTAAACAGCGCCTACTCCGTGGTTTTCTGCTGTGGCCCGTGGCTGGCAAAGCGTGAAACTCTTCAGTCTCCTTTTCTCGATTTTCTTCCAACCAGATAGAAACTATAGGCACCCGACAGTGGACCAGAGAGGGCGCGACGAAACTCTTTGGGCCGCCTCAGCATTGTTGGTACCAACCGCCAGGAATACTAAGAAAATGGAACGCTCACTGAGCACAGTGACACGCTGAAGTGTCAGTGCCTTTGAGGCACGTTTTCAAAGAACGCTTCCTGGGCGCTTACATAGTCAGCCGTGACCGACTTGCTCACAACTAAAAAGGAAAATGATTTGCACGTGAGAGTTCAGTTTTGCTGCGTCTACTCGCTAGGCTACGCATCGGAAGACTCGGTTTTGCTGCGCCTACTCGCTGGGCTTTGTGTTCTGGCGCTACCATCAGATCTCGTAAACTGTAATGCCGGGTGCCTATAGGTGGGCTTTCGCTAGAATTAATTATAAAGTACACTTTACTATTGTTGTCATGTTCCGAGGCAAGTTGATAACATCAATTCGCGCATTGTACATTCTACCCGCGAGTATCGCAGCCAGAGCAGAAATGAAACCAGCCGTTCGTCTCCGTCGTATGGGTGGCGAATTTGATAACGTGACCCTGCCTGCAAAGTACGCCGTTGATTGCACGCTCAGATGCAACGAAAAGGTCTCTGCTGTCGTTTGTTTAACGAAGGTGTATGCAGAGATACCGGGGAATGGTTCGTGGCTGCGTCGCTCAAGCAGCAACGGTGAAATTTGTCTACAAAGACGCAGTTACTCGAGCTCGCGCGCGCGCTCTCTCGAAAGAAATTGCCAAATGGCTTGTATACCCTTCTAGCTGCTGGTACAACACCGCCTTGGGCTCAGGTGAAAAACCGCCTGAAAACCGCTTTTCCTTCCAGGGCAGCCTAATTTCTTTACGCCATTGTTTTCTACTGGTACGCGAGAGGAGATGATAGAGGGGGTAGCTTAATTTTATTTCACACAACATTACGATGAGTTGCTATTGCATTACCTCTTCACCATTTTCTAGCAACTGTACTGTTTCTAAATGCAATAGTCTACCTTGTCACCCCACAATTCTGTCATCTGTCTCCCCGGCCGATTCAACACCACTCCACACAGAAATGATTAACGCCACGCTGACCGAGGTACACGTATTTTGTTGCGAAGCTCAATAAAGAGTTTAATAGTACGTTATGTTGGGCTAGTTGGTACATATTAGGCTGAAATACGTGGCGCAAGGTTGACCAAGAGAAAAGACAGATGGCGCTCTTTCTGTCTCGTCTTTTTTTCTATTGGTCAACCTTGCGCCACGTATTTCAGCTCAATAAAGAGCGTTTCAGTACGGCTTACATCATCGACTCTGAAGCCATTCGGCTTCCTTCTTTACGCATTACACAGCGAGAACACTTTTGGAAGGTAAACGGAAAATGAGAGGTATCTGTATGGCTTGTCACAGCAGGCGAAACGGCATTGGTTATTCGCAAGCCACGCAGCACTCAAATCATCTCCACCCAATTGCATCTTGTGTACTTATCATGCTCAACCAATTTCCCGAAACGATTTTCTTATAAGACGCCTACAAGTTGTTATTCTTTGCGAAAACCACTCACTGGATCAATGTGTTACCGGTTCTCCATCACACGTAAGAAACTTTCTTTTGATAATTACAATCAGCTGCAATTTATTTCATTTGATAACGTGTGCACTGTCTGTTTATTCATGCCTAATTAGTAGCTGCACATTTCATCTTTTTGTTTTTTGATTGAAAGCAATATGATTGTGATTTAGATGTCTAATTTGCCACACCCACATGTTTTTCTATTTTTGTGCATCCTGCCCGCTATATGTGTGACCCCTGCATGCACATATTGCGCTGGATTGTCTCGAGATGATTCCGATTATTTTAGTACTTTCGGTGGCTTATTGTTTTTCGTGGTTGTATTTATGGTATGTTCCAAATCTTGCTGGAATAAACTTGCAACGCTTCATACTGCGCTTTCGACGAGTCAATGCGCGTCCCTTCAGCATCGTCGACCACTTTCTTAGTTCTGCACGAAGGTGCAAAATTTTTTTTCTGACTGCGCTTTTTGCCCAGTAGACCGTATGCGCCTGGCTTTTTTCTTTCTTTGTGGTTCATGCGATCTTTTGCAGTTGTTGCGGGCTCCTTGGTTCGGTGTCTTGTCCTTGATTCATACACTTTCTTCCCTGACGGTTTCAACAACTTTATTTCCGGAGCTTGCCACGCTCTTTTCTTTGCTGCCATTTCTGCCGATTGTGCTGGTTCAAAGGCCCTTTCCAGTGATAGCGAATCTTCTCTGAGTAGGTGCTCTGGAAGACCATCGTCAGTTGTTCTGAACACAACTTAATATCTTGTCATTGGTTTATTAAATGATTTCAACTCTAGCACGAGGGCATGATATTATATATCAATGGCTGCCTGGACATATCGGTATTACCGGAAATCAATTAGCCGATGATGCAGCCCGGTTAGCCCATGAAGCAGCCCGCTTAGTCCCGATTCCTCTATCAAGGAATGATGCAGCCAGACAACTTTACCTGCTGGCTCGAGATCTCACACGCACGTTCTGGTCGTCTACCACCTTCCAAAGGTGTCAATTTTATGAACTGGATCCTTCGCTCAAGCTAAAGCTACCATCTCAACTTTCCCGCTCCGATGCGACACTGTTATGCCGCCTTTGGTTGGGTGTTGCATTTACAAAGGTGTACTCCTTTCGCATTGGTATGGCAGACACTCCTACATGCGACTACTGCGGAGCTGAAGAGACCATCGAACACGTCCTGTGCAGCTGCGCTTGCTACGACACACAGCGGTGTCAGCTCCGGATGGTTTTGAATAAACTTGACCCCGGACCATTTTGTGTGCAGAAGATACTAGGACCTTGGGCATCTGCCTCAGTTGCGCAGAAATCGACTAAAGCACTCCTACTTTACCTAAAGTTAGCACACCTGAGTGACCGCCTGTAAACTGTGTGTGCTCCCGGAGTGTGCTTGTGATTGTGTGAAACTTCTCATCTCTCTGCAACCTCTTTTCTCCCCTTCATCCCTTCCCCAGTGCAGAGTAGCAAACCGGATGTGCGTCTGGTTAACCTCCCTGCCTTTTCTTGCATCTTTATCTCTCTCTCTCTCTCTCTTGAACTTGGAACTTTGTAGTTTGAACTGCAGATCTCCGAAGAAGCTTTCAAAAATACCGGGCCTGCGTAGAAAGCGCAGCATCGTCAAAGTGAAAGCTGAAAGACCACCAATTATAGACCTCATTGTAAACTATATTGGGTCTACAAACACTAGTACGCTTGCAAGGTACCCACTACTCTATTAATTGATTCTGCGGCTGGTGACCATGGACAATTGTGACTGAGCCCTTTTCAACTAGTGGCAAGCATTATACGACCCACTGATAGAACAATTCATGTTGGGGGAGGCCTAGTTACACAAATCGCATTCTGTGACTACTGGTTGTTATTTTCACTTGTGCCAGAAAATGCTGCGTCGGTCAACACACTTCCTTCACGAGATAACACTTGCATAGTTTTTGCGTGAAGGATTTTCGAGCACCATCAATAGAGACAAAAAAGAAGCGGCATGTATAAGTGGTAGAGCACTGCGCTGGCACGGAGTGCACTTCAGTTACAATCCCGTATAATGAGATATTTTTTTTCTTTTTTTTCGTTTTTTTTTCTTTAAAATTTAGTACAATAGTGGTTATGCACACCGCTGCCGGTGGGGGGGGGGCAGACAACTACAGCACCCTTGTTGTGATCTCTAAACAGCTTTAGCGGTGAAAGTTCGCCATACGCCTAGACGCGTTTCCTAAACATGTTCAGTTCAAAAATCTCATTCGCGCGAGGCTGACAATAGCTGTCAATAGCGTATTATAGCTTCCCTTCTTGGTCGTAGATAGGTAGGTAAACAACTTTATTGATTCATAAAAAAATAATTCAGGGCTCATGAGTGGGGGAAGGTGAAAGCAGGATGACGATGGGCCCTCGAGTCGTTCTAGGTGGACCGACACTGCCGTGCTTCATTGACCCCTCTAACCCAGCTCAATGTCCGGAGGTGTAAGCCCGGTGGCAAGCTGCGCAGAGCAGCCTACCATTGCTTCTGGTGTTCTGTCCCGTGCCATAGGGGCTCGGGTATGTTCGGGCAATCCAGAAATACGTGATTGAAGTCAGCTCATGCAACCAAAAGTGCCGAACACTTAATAGCTACCGGTCCTGGGACGTTGAGTAGCAACGCCACTTTCCGCTTGTGACAGCGTTCTTTATCGCTTCTTGCGGCGTCAAGGTACAGTTAGAAACGTTGACAAAACTTACGCCAGTTCTCAGTCATATTCAGAGATAACATGACATAGCCTTGTGGTCGTACACCTTCAATGACTTGAACAAACATTTACACTTCTGACTTCATTTAACTAAAGCTGATCCAGAGCCGAGCTATAGAAACAGTCGCGCCCAGACAAAAAAAAAACTACACGGCGCTGCCGCTGCTGTAGCGTCTTATAAGCAAATGATGGTTTATTTTATAAGAGCATTTGAATGATAACACTGTGGAGGATTGCCGGACAACTATGGAATGTTCGTTGCAAGATCTATAAAAACGGACGCATTCCTCAAACAAGGCAATAACTATCCCACCAACTAAATTGCGCGCCGATATCGTTGCACTTTGTCACCCTTTTTCTGGGAACACGTTACCTAATAAGAACCTTCATCGACCAGCACCAGTTTTTGTCTTCCCCGACACAATAACGTGATAATATGTGTTCCTCTTTACTTGATTATGGCACTTTCATTAGAACTTCGTGCTTGTGTCTAGCGGTCTGCAATACATCTGAGGAAAAATAACATGACAGCAGCGGGGTAAGCGCGAAGCACCGAAGTCAATAGGGAAAAATGGGAACGTGATATGAATATTTCCTTCTTTTTCAGTGTAATGTTGCAACCATCGCTCATTGTGTAGAGAGGAAGATAATGTGCCGTAGTGGGTCTCTACATCAGCGAGAGGAGCTGTGCGCGAGCTGTTGGTGCTACTACTGTAATTTAGGACCGGTTTGCATTACCTGCCTTACGTCTGTAAACCTTCTTTTGAGGGGCTACCTGTCGCCAATAAACCACGTTGCAGTGTGGTGGAGGTGCTGGGCAACCAATCTGGAACTCCCAAACAGGAGACTGCCCACTCCCTAAAATTGGCCGACAAAACCAACCAGCAAGGCATGACCCAACCTTCAATGGTCATGGCGCCCACCGCGCTACGCTAGCACGATCCACCTTTTTTAGACCGCACCGAGAAACGAGACGTGAAAGATTGGCTGGTGACATTTGAAAAGGTGGGTGTGAGTGACAAGTGGGACGATTCGTCGAAGCTTCAATTCGTGTCCTTCAACCTGAAAGAGGTCGCAAGTCTCTGGTTTTACAACCACCAGTTAGAATTTACCACGTTGCGCTTCTTCAAGCAGCGTATGACCGATGTCTTCGGTCGCCCCGAAGTACGTAAGCTTCGCGCTGAACAGCGCCTAGAGGCGCACGCACGGATATTGGGAGAGGGCTTCACAAGCTACATCGAGAAAGTACTCGACTTGTGCAAGTGCCTGAACCCCTCGATGAGTGAAGTGGACAAGATCAAACACATCTTCGAGGGTTTAGGTGACGACGCCTTTCAGATGTTACTGGCGAAGTACCCACAGACCGTGTCTGAACTGGCCACTCTGTGCCAGAGTTTCGATGAAACGGGGAAACAAGGAGCCTTGGCGCGGCGAGCAGCTGCAACAGATGAATCGCTCATGGCGTTGATCTTCAGTGGCGAGCACACCACGCTGCTGTCGGAAATCAAGCGGTATGTTCCGAAGGAAGTCACTCGACAACTGCCATGCCTTTTGTATTTACTGGCAGGAGAGCACGCTCCTCGACAACTATAGTCCGCTGTCAGACAGTCTATACAGAAGCAAGTCTTTAAGGCTCTTCCATCTGGTTCTCAACCAACATTTGTCGCCGCCCCACTGAGTTGTGCGGCTGTTGCTGCTACTCCACCGCGAACTATGCCTGTACCGGCTCCCCAACCTCTACGAATACCTACGACGCCATTTCCAGCAACACAGAAACGCTATACTGAAAACCCTTAGCGAACACTTGACAATCGCCCGATCTGCTATGCATGCGGATATCCAGGTCATGTCGTGCGCTTCTGTCACCAGCACTTTGCAGCGGGCCCGGCTGCACCGAGGTACTGCGACTTCTTTTTCCCTGCACCACACAACGCTCATCAAGGGCTGTCCCCTCAATGCGTCCGACCATCAGCAAAATGCGACACATCACTAACAAACTAACCGAACTACACCACCCTCCCCGCCGCGGTGGTCTAGTGGCTAAGGTACTCACTCGGCTGCTGACCCGCTGGTCACGCGATTGAATCCCGGCTGTGGCGGCTGCATTTCTGATGGAGGCGGAAATGTTGTAGGCCCGTGTGCTCAGATTTGAGCACACGTTAAAGAACCCCAGGTGGTCGAAATTTCCAGAGCCCTCCACTACGGCGTCTCTCTTAATCATATGGTGGTTGTGTGATATAAATAATATACACCACCACCCTGCTGCCGAGTATCGACCATTCAGTCCGGTCACTTATCCTCACCACGCCGCTACCGTATCTGGGGAGTGAGGGCGACCACTGGAGAGGCGAGCGCTGCTGGCGCTGTGATTTGATTTGATTTATTGTTTTCTATTTACAAACATGTGCAACAATATCAGTAAACGTAGTAGACGACATCACGTGACTTACCTATGCTGTCGTCAGCAGAGCACGCTTGCTTTCAACCCCGAGTCAGTTCATTTTCTAACTTACAGGATTGTTTATACGCTCGTTTCCCCAGTACTGGACCGATACAAGAGAGCTTTAATGTGAGTGAGCCCTTGCAAAACGTCGCGGTACAGATACACTTCATTGAAAAAAAAAACAAAATCGGTGAACTCAGCAACTCAACATTTATTTAGAGGTGTGCAGCTCACTCAGCGGACACTTTTTTTGTTTTTAGAGTCCATGCGTCTGCAAAGATTTTTTGTCTGGAATTGGTGATAAATTGTTTTGGTATGTACGACGGCGTACTTCGCGGAACTGTAGCCTTGAAAACTTATTGCCTTTATTCGCACCAGGCTGAAAACAAAAACGATTCCCGACGCTTAGAATCGCGGAAACTATTCGTTCGGCCATTGTATGGTTAATAAAGGAATGCATGATGCGGTATTTAATTCTCCCCCCGGTGTGAGTTTTCGTGCATAAGCTAAAGTAAGAAGCAGCGGGAAATGAAAGATCAAACAAGCATTGATTTTTGCGTGTGCAGCGAGAACTTTCGCGAGAATATTATGTGTACTGCGTTCGGGTTGACATTTGATGAGTTCGACGTGGACGTTCCGGAAATGTACACAAGCAAATTTCCGATGTTTATTTACGCCAGGCTAACAGGCCTTTTCTAGCTGTCTACAGCAAAGGGCACCGAGAATGATTTTGTCTGGATGCGGTCCTTTCACGTTAGATAATCGGACGTTTCTTCTGTTAACAGCCTTGATGTGTGGAGCTGCTGGTAAACAAATTCGTTAATGCCATGGACCAGCAGAAACATTGAAAAAAAGATACGGCAATTGTAAAGAACAGCTGAGAAAACGATGCGAGCAGGTATTATTGCAACGTTCGCGTATCAAGTCACATCGCTCTGTACACCCCGAGCCGGGAAGTGCGTGTTCTGAAAGCGAGGATTAGGGAGCCAAAATATATGTGGGTGAAGTTCCACGTATTGAAATACATGTTTTCTTTTTTAATATACGTTCATCAATATATTGGTGAAAAGAGCAGGCTGCACAAGCCGCGCTTGCTGTGAAAAGGAATGTTATTTCGGTATAAGAGGTTCAGATACCCTTATGAATGATCAAAATTATAGCAAAAGAATCGTTGCTCTTCAGCTACTTCATACCGCTCTGAACACTCAGCCGTGCACTTTCAATGCATGCAATAGCAGGGGACAGATGCGCGCCATCGCGCTCGCGTCAGTAAACATAAGTGTTCGGACAATGTGAAAATGCTTCGATTTATAGATTACTAGATGCTTTTCATACCGCGTTTATGGCACCATGCGCGTCCTCTTCGTCTGAAAAATCTTTGCTGGCAAGCACTCTAGATTGTCTCCTAGCTAATACAAACAGCACCAACGCTTGTGAAGCGAGAAGAACCATGGCAGAAGAGCTTGACTTACGGGAGTTGTCGAACACTTCGCACAGCCGGTAACACATGATGTCAATTCATACGTCACAGAAGGATTCTAGCATGTTGTGCCATGGTATGTTCTCGCCCCCAATAGCAAGCGCGCGGCGTGCGCGCTCAATCTAAGAGATTCTAATGAGTAGAAGGCAAGGCGATGGGTAGGGGCAACCACCTTATCGTCCCAGCAGAGTGTTAGAAACACCCACTTTTTCATGCATATTGTTGCATTGTCAGCACAGTGTAATAAAATACAGTGGTCCGTAGAATTACTTGCGTATGCCTTCTCTTGTATAAAGAAACACGCCACAGTATATTGGCGTGTTGATGTTCTGCCTCAGATACGCGGAATACTTCCTTCTAACCGACAATACACACAAGTATGAACGTCTAAACCAGATTAGTATTACTCGCTGCTGCGGATGTAGTTGAATTTTAGCCGTTTCGGGTGACACACAGACAAGTTCACCGACAGAAAGAGAGACAGAAAGCCAGAAGAAATTTACTGTGTCAAGGTATCCCTAAAAAAAACTATCGTCTTTAATAACGAGCCACGCACACCAAGACTCAGCGGGGACCACGCATAAATTCTTTGTCTCAAAAGAAGTTCGCAGAGCTCCCTATTTCTTAAGAAGACGCGTGAACGCAAGAAATACAGTATGAAAAATAAGACAGTCTAAAGTGCTCACCAAGACATCTTTCGGAAGTACGTTGCGGAACTTCAGATGCGCGCTGAGAAGGCCCGGAAAGTTCCGGCAAAATCAACGCCCGAAAGAAAAACCAACGCGGGCAACACTCCCCTCGTTCCATGCCTGAACTGCCGACGTTGGCAACGTTAAATCAGCGTGCGCTTCGCACTCCCCACGTCGGGAGCTAAGCCCGAATTATGCGCTCGGGTTCGCGAATACATTAGCGTTGGCGGCAAAGGGCCGTTCTTGCTGGCACACCGTTTTGCAGCAACCTCTTTTTCTACTCCTCATCTTGAACCATCTCCCCTTCCGTTTCTTCTTCTTTTCTTGGTAGACACGACGTATCATTTTTCGCAGTTGGTGCGTCCCTGTAGCGCGGCACTTGCTTTCTGGGCGCGCGAGAGACACGCCCGACAGACCGAGAAAATGCGCGTGCGTTGCAACTGTTTCTGTATTTATACTCGCCATTAAACCTTGTTAACCCTTGCAACGCCCAACAAAGAAAGGGCTACGCAAAGGCTGGCTGCGAGAGATGAAGTGCGACCCGAAGCATGCAGTGTTTTGAAGTCCAAAATAAGAAAAAAAGACGGGAGCTTGGATTCATTTCCAGGGCATGCGTGCATACACACTGCCTTCTTCCTTGGAACTATACGGTAATTTGGAAACAGCGAGCACCTCTTACACTCTAAGGGGAAAAAATGAGTCGTTTAAAGGGGCCCTATAACGCCTGAAAACATTGGAGCCGACAGCATCACTCGTAGCGGCTCTCGTCTGAACTACTGTGAGCGGAAATAACACCGGACTGTTCCCGCCATACGACTGGATAAACGTAACGGTAAGTGCGATCGTGGCATTGCATCAAAGTACGTATTACTATTTGATTTATTGTTTCATTAGCATGATGTTTCACTCAGAGTGAAAGAGAAGACAGCTCTGTGACTTTTCCCGCTTGAAAACTACAAGGCTGGTCGAAGAATGCGCCGAACACCATGTGCTGGAAGAAACGCGCAGGCGACGCTCTGGGTGCCGTTATTTGAAGAAACTAAAAGAAAAGAAAATGTAAGAGCATTGATATATGTAATTGTAAAAAGAAAGATCAGTAAAGCTACAAAACATTACAGAAGCGTTCACGAGCTGGCTCGTTTCGCACGTGTCGTTCTCTCTTCAAGTATCACAATGTTTGTCACCATCGCAACGGCGTCCTTAATACGATGGACGTAACAGGCAATATGTCATGCGAGCCTCCTGTACGGTAGGGCTTTCAGTTATTTTATTGGGCCGCCTTCCGACGTCAGAGGGCGAGGGAAACACAGTAAGGGGATACGCAAAAATGGAGTTTAGGATAATCATCCATTTCATTGTATTTTGATATCTGTACGCTGAATAACTTTGCACTGCGTGGCCTTTTCGCTGTTGTTCTTGTGGCACATATCTATTAAGCCGTCAGTGTACGCAATCAGCTAGAAAAACAAATTGTGAAAATTGTTAAAGGGCCCCTTCAACTCTTTTTGGAGGGTGCCGACTTCCTGCGCACAGGACTGTGTTTACAGACACGGATCAACTCTCTTTGCAGGTCGCTATGCTCTCTTCTGGGATTCATATGTCCCATAAGAGAGTTATCGTGAATGCTTGAGCAGAGTAATATACGTGGCGAGTGAGGACTCTCTGAAAGGAGTCACGTATGCCCCTTTTTGTCTTTTCAGCCACTTTCACTTTCACCCATTTTAGCGTAGTTTCGGTTTTGTCACAAATAATGGTATTTGTATAAAGTCTGCAGCAAAAAAATCGGGACGGAGGAAAATTTTATGGCTCTAGATCTCAGCTTGTTTTGTTTTGTAATTTTGCGTGCCATTCCGATTTTGAAAAAAAAAAACGATGGAAAAGGATATCTGAAGAAGCATTCAGAACGGTTTGAATCTTCTCGAAGTCATTTCATCGTATTGTGTAAGGTGAGTGTTGAATAACCTTTGAAGTTTGTACAGAGCTTCATTGGTCCAGCTCGGTATATATGCCACATGGCCGTCATAGTTTTTAACGTTTAATAAGCGCAAGTGCTCTCTACTTGAAAAGCATTTTTTGAATACGGGTATTATTTATTTTTGTATCCTTGCGCCGGAACAGCTTTCAAGTTCCTCTTCTTTCTGAATATTTTTTTTTGCCAATCACATGTAAATCGGATGCATAGTGGCAAAATTACTGCCGAGGGAAATAGGTCTAGTGTGCAGAGAAAAGGGAGTGATCATGAATGAGATAGGGATAGGAAACTATGCAAAAGGGGACCACGAGGTTCTGAGCTTGGGAAGATATAATACGTTTTAAGTTTAGAGCTGAAAAATATTGCTTATTGCGTGCGAGTTCTGCGAGATACTGCGAGATGGCGGTAAGCTTATGAAAGGGACAATTTACAACCAGTATCTTGTATGGCTGTATTAATTGATACAATGCATTGTGCTACATTAGCACTTCTACAAGGGCGTCATGAATTGTCCCTCCAAAAACATTACTTCTGAAGAAATGCATATTTATTCTCTTGAAAAATTTTATAGTGTTTGTGAGACAAGCTCTTTATTAAGGGTTTGTCGCGGGCATCTGTGCTCGTGCGTGCATCATTTTGTCGTTATTCGAATTCTCGCCTTGCTGGCTGACATCCTCACTGGTACTTGATCGCCACAGTGTTTACCATATGCATTGTTCTAATGCGCATGCCAATGTATTCTTCATGTATATCAGGTAGTTGATAGTAATATGTTGTGTTCTTCGCATCTAATCGCGAAATTGTTGTGAGAGACGCCTTAGTACAGTACTGGGGAAATTTCGACCATCTGGTGTTTTTTAACGTGCACAGACATTGCACAGCACAGCGGCTTCTATAGCGATTCGCCTCCGTGGAAAGCTAACCGCCACAGCTGGGATGGAATCCGCAACTTTTGTGTTAGAACCCATGCACCATAGCTAATGCACCCCACTACGGACAGGTATTTGATGTTTAAAATGAAGTTAAACTTCGGAGTTGAATGCGCACAGGGTACAATCTGTTTCGGGGTGGGTATCTTAGAAGGCTCGGCAATATTTTTGCCTCCTGGAGTTCATTCATTCATTTTATTACCTCAAAGGTCCCGGGTGGGATAATGCACAAATGATTGGGTGATAGAAAGGCTATTAATGTAATAAAAGTTATGATGGCAGCGTTTCGATGAGCCACTTGAATGTTTGGGTGTCGATGATGGTGGCGACTTCGGTAGGCAGGCCATATCAGTCTTGGACTGTGCACAGGAAAGACTATTCGGGAAAGGTGACGATTTGAGCTTGCACTGCATAGACGGCGTTACAATGACTGCGGCGAGAAATGCGCTATACTCTTCTGGTATATGGGTTATCTCAAGGCAAACAGTGAACAAATTTATGATAAAGGTTAAGACATGTAATATTGCGGCGTTTAGCCGAATCGGATAAGTTATTCCTATTGATTGATTGATTGATTGATTGATATGTGGGGTTTAACGTCCCGGAACCATCATATGATTCTGAGAGACGCCGTAGTGGAGGGCTCCGGAAATTTCAACCACCTGAGGTTCTTTAACGTGCCCCCATATCTGAGATAACGGGTCTACAACATTTCCGCCTCCATCGGAAACGCAGCCGCCGCAGCCGGGATTCGTTCCTGCGACCTGCGGGTAAGCGGCCGAGTACCTTGGCCACTAGACCACCGCGGCGGTGCGGATAAGTTATTCTAACATGTTAGAAATTATATTTCATGCATAGCTTCGCATTTCACTTCCAGGAAACACAATTTTGGTCGCTGTAAATCACTACAACGACTTCTTGCTTAGGTGTACAACGCCATATACGTTGAATGATCGCGGTGACCTCTTGGGAAGTAGGAGACGCCGCTGCGTTTCACTGCATTACTGCAAGTCTGGCGGAAATCTCTAGCTTTAAACTACCTGTTGCCTTTAACAAAAAGTTACTGTTACTGTTGATGAAGTGACTCATAACCGAACAAGCGTTTCATATCTGCAGAAGAAAGTTTCGGAAACTATTGCACGCTACTGTAACACCCGTTTCGACGATTCCATAAAGAAAAAAAATACAGGCTCCTTTTTATCACGAAGATGAGGAGAAAAAAACGCGAAACATGGCGTGTGCGTATGAGACTCTACTTTTGCTTTTTTTATTCTATTCGCCTAGAGAATGGTGCCCTCTTACGTGTGACGTGACCTCGTTTACTGACGTTTCATTGTCCACGTGCGCTCGCTACGTGAAGGCTGCTCGACGCAGCCGGTTAGTCGGCCCTACCTCGAGTAATTGAAACATAAATGCATAAAGCAGTTTTTACTGAATGTTCAAGCTAAGCGGTCCGCAAAATCGAGCGGAGTTGCCGTCAGGAGCACGCTGAATGTCGATTACTCCTGGCGTCGTCTGCTAGCCACCAGTCCTATAACGCCTGCATACTTGGAAGGTACTTCCTGTCATGGCAATTCTATTACCTTGGCTCACTCATAATGACTTGCCGGGCCATTTTAGATCACTGACTATCACGTATAGGCTTCGGCTTCATCGCCCGAGCAATAGCGCAATGTTTGCAAGCTGCGTGGTGAACATAATCAGTTGCAAAGCCTCCTCTGTTGATTAAGTTCCGGTGTCGGGGTTTCAGGCATATGACAAACGACGTGTGAGGTTATCAAAATATATGAAATGATGTTTATGAACTCCAATACTTTATGAGATCCGTCTTTCAGCAGCTGCTATGTAAGCGGATAATAAGTACTAATATTTAGACGAGACAATTACAAGCTTGGACGCTCGAGGAATGAATATGACAGTGCTGTGAAATAAATACAGGCTTTCTCGATTCTCTTGCGTGAAACGTGTCCACTCCTACGTTGATAAAGCGACGTTTGGTAATTATTTGAAGGTGTTCTCAAAGTACGCTGAGAAGATATAAAGAAATTTTAAGAAAAATAAATACAAAGCGTTTGTACGAAAAAGAGATAACAATGTTTATCAGTCGTTACATGCATAGATCCCCCTCAATGAAAGATTGTTAATAAAACGGTGTGTGATAAATGAGCAAAATAATATCCAATCCTGTTACAGCGGCCTAAATTATAGAAATACCTGGCCGAAATGGCCATATAGAGACTGCGAAGCAGTGCTATTTCCGGTCTTTCTGACCCTATTCACTTTTCAACGAACTGTAATATAAGTGTTAAATAAAACACTGATGAGGATACGCGTGGTTCACCTAATAGCAACGATGTAGGTCATGCATTCGAGTCATCGCTAATGACAGTTGCGTACATTCAATTAGGCAGCACTGCGCCATCGAAAGCATGCATGTGGTACATAAGTGGCAAACGGCATTGCGCTCACCCGTGTCCGTTTTACGTGGCATTGATAGCACGCGTGGAAAGTTTATTATGCAATGCCAACTCATACAATTCACGCCATGTTTCCTCAACAACGCACTTTTTAGTGAACTTATTAATTTCGATTTGTCGGCAGACGTCTTATATGCACATTCGCAGATGACTAAAATTGTGACGAAGGTATGAATTTTCTTGCAACTCAAGCGCTGCTCATACAATGTCAAGTTTTGCAAATGAGCCCTGTTTTTTCTCCCGCTTCATTTCCGAAGCCGCGTAGACTCTCGTTAGCTCGCTTGGCGAGACGTTCAAGCTTTAAGGTAAGGTTTTTCAGCATCAACTAGCCCGATAGCTTACAGTACCAAGACGGGGACATGAGCCTGACTGCGATGTCTGGGAGTATAAAGGAGGTACATCAAGTGTAAACGTCTCTCAAACTCTTGTAATTCTAGCACCCATATGTACAACGAATGCTAAAACAACAACGACAACAAAACCAGGCAGTAACGGAAAGCGCTGTGCTACACGAGTGAACTGTAATGAAAATGCTGCCATTCTAGTCAGAGACTCGGAGCCTGACGACATAAGCCGAATACCTTGAACGCGCTGTTCACCGAAGTGCAGTTAGTAGCGCTGCCATTAGTGGTTCACGAGGCAAATAGCATTAGGAATTGCTCCTTCCTTACCCACATACATAGCAGTGCGACACTTCCGTCGCTACAGGCCACAACACTTTGGAATGTCGTGATCTCGAAGAAAGGCCACACAGCTAAAACGGAAATGGCTGATCACCGACAAGCTGACAATCTACAGGACATTGGTGATTGAAAAACTGCTTTTACAAACACGTATTTCACCGGCACGCCTTTGAGCTAAGCGTTTTTGTACACCAACATTTGTGTACCCTCTCTGATCCTTGATTTTTCTACGAACATGGCACCACCTGCGCCTCCGAAATATCTAACCTGCAAAAAAGCTTCGCCTAACGCAATGCAGACATTACGTGAATGCTTTCCCCGCAAGCAGAGTATACCGTGGCCTAGAGCGTTCGGTGCTGAGACACGGAAGTTAATCCGGCCAAGAGCTCTGCAAACACGCTCCTGGTGGCCAAGGGAGCTCGTTTCAGCCAGCGATAGCTTAAGTATTAGCTCGCTGAACTGTTCGCGTTTCTTGGCCTACTTGAGGCCCACTTCGTGCAGTGGCCAGTGGTGCATCGGCTTCCTACGGGTGGCTCTCGGCCGCTTCGTGTGTGCTCAACGGGGTTCGCTCTATTTGCTTAGGGTTGCTCTGCCGGCAAGGCTGCCGCAACATTTGTGGACGTGATCATTTGTGTGGAGTATTTGCTGCGCGGACGACCTGTTTGTACACGCGTTCTCAATGAGTCATTCTTAGAAGCTTCAAGCGTTCAGTGGGAGATACTGGGAGGTATATTTAGCCATCAGACCCACGCTGAAATAGTAACCTACGTGATGTCTAGAGGATCTCAAGAAATCACAGTAAGCAAAATGTATGAGATAGAATATTGGGGCTTATAGCCAAATCATCTAATTCTTAGAGGTGCTTTGGCTTCTCCATTGACGAAAGTTGACGATAGTTGTTGCTATGTGAGCAAGTTTTTGTGCCAGAGCAAATAGATGGTTGAAATTACCGGAAGCCCCCACCAGCAGGTGCCTCACAGTGATTCCTCGATTTATTTCATGTAAAAACCTGCAACATATAATTGAAAGGCTTTTGTGTTAAAAAAATACATTACCTATAGGCATAAAGCATTTTATATGTGGCCTAGAAATATAGTAGTTTGCCCAAAGCGTGGTATGCATAGATGCAAATCAAAAAAGCAGTGATGCAGAACGTCGCATCTGCATGTGTACTCGTGGTTCTCAGTTTCTTACTCCTCTCGATATCTACCGGTCACGGTGGTTGCACTTCTGAAGGGGTGAAAGACCAGATGCTCGTGCACTTTGCCCTGCAAGTACACGTAAGAGAGACACTGATTTGATGATTTATTTGTGGTGTTTAACGTCCCAAAACCACCATATGATTATGATAGACGCCGTAGTCGAGGGCTCTGGAGATTTTGACCACCTGGGGTTCATTAACGTGCGCCCAAATTTGAGCACACA
Organism: Rhipicephalus annulatus; assembly: GCA_013436015.1. NCBI lineage: Eukaryota > Metazoa > Arthropoda > Arachnida > Ixodida > Ixodidae > Rhipicephalus > Rhipicephalus annulatus. The sequence continues at coordinate 207,899 of WOVY01002471.1, read as the reverse complement.
GGCCTACAACATTTCCACCTCCATCGGAGTAAGAGAGACACTAAAATAAATAAGTAATTACGCCAGAGGAAAAAAATCAATGTTTGAGAATGACTAAAGTGCCACTGTTATCAACAGCAGTGCTCCATCAATCAGGAAATTGAGGTAAATACACCGCATGCGCCGCGAGTGAGACAGACAGACACATAACTTTATAAAAGTCCTGAGAGGCACTATCACAAGGTGGTAGAGCCGCAGGCCACTCCCGTGTCGGGATGTGTGGACGCGTGTGCTGCCGAATGTGCTGTGTTTATCTCTCTTCTCTCTCTTCTCTCAGTCTTTTTCTCCCCAATCCCCCTCCTATGTGCAGGGTAGCAAACCGGCTGCCTATAGGCTGGTTAACCTTCCTGCCGTTCTTTTCCTCCTATTTTCCTTCCTTCCCACGTAGGTATGGGTAGGCCACGCCTCATCGCCACAATGTAAACCCTCTGGATGGCCCTTAGTAGATGTAAAAGTTCTTAGTTCCTGAGCGCAGAACTCCGTTTCTCTTTGGCAGCGTGCTGAGAACTCTGTGATGAGGGGTACTGCCAGAGCATGTGGTCCAACGTAGACGTGGCGCCGAAATCTGGGCATGTTGGATCAAACTCCTGACCATCTTCAATGAGACGGCGAGAATGAAGACTGGAATATGACCTGGTTTAAAGCTTGAGGAGGGCAGATGTCTGTGCGCTAGAGAAATTCAATGAAAAACCATTCTCTTCAGGTGGTGATGTTTAGTCACCGCGTGAAAAATCAAGAAAACGTCCCTAAAAACCGTTAGGTTGGAGTCTGAAATTTCTCAGGCTACAAATATTCACTCGTAATCAAACCAGCTACTGTAAAATGATTCTTCCGCACATTAGGTCACGTAGAAAAAATGCTGCTTGTCCATTTCTGCTTCTTTGAGAGAAAAAAGAACCACCTGGCGTCATTATGGGAAATGGCACACCTAGTTCAAAAAATATTTTTTTCCTGATAACACTGGATAGGTGGTGAAATCTAGCGGGTCACAGTGAAGCCAAGCAAGCAGAAAGTTTGTTTAAATGGCCGTTGTTGTTGCGGTGGCTCCCACGGTTTTCGCTCTGCTGCTGCTGGTGACCGTGGTCGCTCAGTAAAGGCGGGCATCGTTAGGCATGGCAACACTGATGTCAGGAAGACCACTTTCAGGCAGTGCCTCGAAGTGCGCTCACGCGATACGGACCACCAAAACAAGATTTTATTCAAAATGAGCCCTTCCTTGCCACACAAGTAGCACTCCAAGGTTTCAGGACCGCTAGGCAAACAATTAACGTCACCTAATATTTGCCTTTAGAGTACCTTTGAAGAACACCGGATGGTCTAAATTCGTGGGGCCATGTTAATAAACAGACCCTCACAATCATATTATTGTTCTTATGCGTAAAAACTCAGATAATGTTACAGTGCTTACAGCGTCTAATTGGCAAGTACACTTGCTTCTAGGACGTGATTAGGACCCTCCCTAAGAAAAACTTTACAGAAGCTGCCTTCTGTTATATAAAGAGGCGTACGTTTATTAAACTCTAGCTAAAACGAACAAACGAAAGAGCAACGTTTGAGAGGGAGTTTTTGAACCTACCTGATACGTGAGTTACTCAACCTTATGCTCGCTTTTACACAAGCGAGGTCGATATACAGCAAGAGAACTATTGAGAGATAGCAGGCCATGCGAAAAGTTTGACTAGGTATGGCGCTTCATTGGACATCATTTGGATCTTAAAGGCGACGAGAACAGTTAAAATGACCACCGGACCACGCTTCTAGTCCCTGCCTTGGTTAAATAACTGTCACAAAAAATTGAAGGCGAGATAGTTTGAGGGACAACTTTTGTTGACGCACACGCAAAATCTACGAAATGACAAGATGGAGTACAGCCTAGAGCATATTTAAAATAAATTTCAAAGCGTCCCTTGCGCCACTGCAAGCGAAACAAGATTTTTTGTGTAAAAAAACGATCGACACTTGCATCCCAGGTTTGTATTAGCTCTCAAAATATTTGCGAACGCCCTCTTCTGGGAGACGTCAGCAGAAAACGGGACGGACTTGCATGGTGGTCCAGAGACTCGTTACCTTGGCAGTGCATTTTCGGGGTGTCACGACTGCTTGCAGTATATCGAAGGGGATTGTGGCAACACCCAAGAAGCCGTCGTTGAAAACTGTCAACGTGGTGCCCACGTGCATGCCGTTTCATGGGCTCACGTAGCCATTTGCTTACATGTTAACCACGCTGGGTCCCACCTCTATCGGCACCTCCTAAAAATGGAACAGAGATAGAGAGTTGAAGACCCGTCTCTAATATAAGTGCATGTTGCGCGCTGCAGGAAAGGAGTATTGACGTCGTGATAAGTGGGTTGGTAGCTTTTTTTCGAAAGACAAAGTCCGCGATGCAATATTGTTTTTTTGTGAGTGTTGATTTGAACTACTAATAGTGTTCCAATACAGTAGTCAGAACACTATACGAGAGAGGTATGCATTTACAATGGCGGATCAGTTATAAGAGTTAGCCAGTCCTGAAGAAAGTCTTTACGTGTGGCCCATTGTTGGGGAACATTTGCAAAGTGATAGAGAGAGCCTCTTAAATATAAATGGTGGCTGTAAACAACCTTCCGAAAAAAATAGCCTTCAAAGTATCGTACCCCGTTCATTGTTCATGAGAACTAGATCATGTCACTTAGCCTTTCAGGGAACGAATAGCTCATAGTTACACGTTTCATTTACGCTAAAACCTTTGAACAGTTATTTGGTGTGACAAATCTGAGTATTTTCACTTGACGAGAAGTCACTAATCGGAGAATGTCGCTCGACAATGAGAGAAAGACTTGCCCGAAGGAAAAAATAAGCGCCACTGTGGTGGTCTACTGGCTAAGGTACTCGGCTGCTGACTCGCAGGTCGTGGGATTGAATCCCGACTGAGGCGGCTGCATTTTCGGTGAAGGCGGAAATGTTGTAGGCCCATGCGCTCAGATTTGGGTGCACGTTAAAAAACACCAGGTGGTAGAATTTTCCGGAGCCCTCCTCTGCGGGGTCTCTCATAATCATATGGTGGTTTCGGGACGTTAAACGCCATATATCGAAGGAAAGAATAAGACAAGAGGTAGCTTTACGTCACACGACAAAGGCCAACCATGTCAGCCTGATGCGTCATCAATGCGAAATAGCGCAAAACTGTTTTCAGAACACCCGCTGGCATTCCGTTCTTGAATCTTTTCCGTGAGCTGGCCGATCTGCGCGGAACAAGCGAGCTTCGATTATTCGCACCGCCCAGATACCGTGGCGCCGATGAGCAACGGCGGCCGGAAGATCTGTTTCAGATTATTGAAATTTTGTACCTGCTAAAAACAGCATATGTTGCTGCTTGTTTTCGCGCGTTTGTGGTCGTTTTGCAACTTTGCTAAAGGGGTCATGACACCGAATTTTCGACTGTAATCTCTGTTGTGGGAGTTGATGCTTGTACGTTCTCAGACAACCTGGCAAAATTTTAGCGCATTTGGTAGTGACGCTACTTTATAATTGAATTTTTTATAAACGAGTGAGTGGCCTGAGAGTCGGACAACAATCGCGCGCTTCCTAGCCATGACGTAACGCATCTGCCGGGCGAGCTGCGGCACGGTCTGCATTCTGGAGGACGATCGTGTTCCGTGGTCAGCTGCGCTTGCAATCGAGCTTTGCCCGCGTTTTTCAACTGGCCACAAAATGACTTGCAGTGGTTCTAAAAATGCCACCACGTCACCCATGTAGCCTTGGTACTTACTATAACGTTTTTTTGTCAATCTGTCTGAGTTTTCAGGTGTCCTGTGAATGTGTAACAAATATACCGCGTTTGCAGCATACAGAAAATTATTTATTGAAAGTCCTCGCAGGCAGTGCCACGGTTGCGCGTCACCCTTTCTATTTTTTACCGGAGCCGAATGCACTTAATAGAGGTCATGCAACGATTTGGCCAAAAGGTATATCGGGAGTAACCCTAGCGCTGCCCTGACATACCGTTCACTTCGGCTAAGATTTATGTAAGCCGCTCTCAACAAAAACAGATAAAATACAGCAACCCAAACGCGCATAATTGTTACAATCACCTATTTATAATGTTCAGCACTGAAAGTCATGAATGCACGTAGGCTAGCAAACAAAACCTTGCGTTCTTTACCTATTCCACTGCTCTATGTAACACTTGCTCCCGAGGGAAGCGTCGAGAGACATTCGCATCCCAATCTAGCTTGTGAACCTTTTACGCCTGACTTAGAGCTTAGCATTGCGAAAGGCCGCGTGCAACATGTTCCACAACGCTGAGGTCGTTGGAATTCTGGTTCACCCCGTCTTCCACGCTTTCTTCGTCGCTTGAACTGGTAGTGACGGTGTCGAAGTCAAAATGCGCAGCGTACACTACGTCGTCGGCACTTCTGCTGTTGATGATGGGGCCGACGACATGGGATGGTACCGGTAACACGCCGCAACACTTGCGACACACTAACATGTCGGGAGCACGCGGAAAGCATCACTCAAAACACTGACCGCGTGAGGAAGGTGGTGTTGGGTAGCAGATTCCGGCACTGCTTTTCGGGATTGTGGCGTCACGAAAGCCATGACAAAAAGGTGGTCGCCAGCAGTAAGCGAAGTTTGCAGCTGATGACTTCTACGGCTCATTTTGGACTAAAATTATCTTTTACAGTCCCGTTCTCGCACATTTACAAGTACATTTGACCCTGTGGCTTTGTTTTTCACCGACAACCATCAAGTTATGGTTGACTATGTGATGACCCTTTTAATGGCCTCGATATTACAGCAACCTTCTGAGTTTTTCAACCAAAAGAGAAAGCAGAAAAGGAAAAAAAAAGCCCACTGAATTCTCTGCAACGAGCCTCAATGCTCACAGCCTGTAATCACCGTGAGAAGGAATGAGCATTCCCGTTCAAATTACCGCCCAAAAATGACATGATTGGTTAAGAGCGTTGAATTGAGCAGGCAAATAACCAAGGCCTGTGAACGTATGCAGTGTCCATTCTATGTACGAGTACAGCAACTTCAAGGTCAGCAGTTTTCACGCTTAGATAGTCTGCTCGACGTGGTCACTGCGAAAACAGTACCAACACTAAATTAGCAATGCGTTCCCCCTCTAGAATAGACCCAATGAAACGGTATCAATACATTCGCTGCATCATTACAGATCTGAAGCGATTGCGAAATGCCTCCATGACCTTAACAACTGCAGCAATTTATGTTCAGTCCTACTTGCTGATGCAGCTTTGTTTTTGTCTTTTCTTCCCCGTACCATGTTATCTTTTGTACTTATAAAACACCAAAACACAGAATAGTAACGAGAACGTCACCTCTCAAACATGAAAGTTGCATATTACTACTGGTTTCGTTCGCTGCTGGCCGAATCCATTCTCTTACTATTCCGGTGTTGTTCTTTAAATCAAGAAAGCACCCAAAAAAAGGGGGGGGGAGGCGAAGGATTGAACTTAGAGAAAAAAGGGGCTGCTTTGCTATACGAGACCCGAGACAGCGTTTGACGCTGTGCAAGAGTTTTTTGTTTTTTTTACAGGCTAATAACAACAATTTATTTCCGGGCCCTCTCCCTCACCATCATGTTTATTATTGGCCAAAAAAAAAGAAAAAAAACGTCTGCATTGCGCCGAAGTCTGCCTGCGGTCTCACATCGCAATGCACGTGACACCCGCTTTTCCATCGAAGTTTATTTTCTTCGTGTGGCTGCTGACCCGCAGGTCGCGGGTTCGATTCCCGGCTGCGGCGGCTGCATTTCCGATGGAGGCGGAAATGTTGTAGGCCCGTGTACTCAGATTTGGGTGCACGTTAAAGAACCCCAGGTGGTCAAAATTTCCGGAGCCCTCCACTACGGCGTCTCTCATAATCAGAAGTGGTTTTGGGACGTTAAACCCCACAAATCAATCAATCAATTTTCTTCGTGTGTTTATTTCGCCTCCCCCCCTTTTTTTTAATGGTACCATCCAACCATCATCTAATGTCCATCGTAGTCACCGATAGTGACCTTCGTGCGCGAGAAGCCTTCGCCAATTCGTTGAACTAACATTTGAGGGCACTCGAAGCGCCAAACTTTAGGCAGCAATCAAAAGGTATTTTTTTTAATTTCACGCACTTTAAACAAACCCTGGAAAAAATTAGCTAGCGTTGTTATCTTACTGTAAATTCAAAAGTTTGTTATTTCTGGATAATACAAGTCTTGTATTGATTTTTTTTCTCTAGAGTCAGTATTTAAAAAGTTCATTAAGAAATCTTTGTTAAATACCGCGCTTGGCGAACAAAAAATCTTCTGACGTGCTACTTACAGCTAAGAAATATACTGCGCTTGCTGGAGATGCGTCGCACTCATTTTTACTTTTTCATTGCTTGGTGCTTTCTAGTTGAAACACCCTGTATGGTCAAGGAAGTCAGCACTGCTCGTTATGTACAGTCAAGCTCAATATATGCTTGAACACACTGGCTGTGGTTAAAGTTATCGCAGGCTTGAACACTGAAGCGCACGAACGTTAAATTAGGTAGCAATATACCTCTAATTGAGAGAGTCAAGTTCACTACTTTTTTCTCATGTAGGTTTCACTTTAAATTGTTAGAGCCATTTTGAGTACCGACAGCGTGTCGCGATTCATATAGCGCGCGATGGGATATCCTATGGTTTTTGTGAGATAATTGAATATATACATTTGCTGTGAGCAGCATTCGTTGGACAGCGGGCACTGCTTAATGAAGGAATATGAACGTATTGAATTTCAGTGCGTGAGACCTTATGACTGCTTGGTCAAGGAAGGATACACTGCTTGTCATGAGTAGGTCGATCGAGCCCTTCTAATCTAATGGAAAGCTGCATGGCTTCGCCTTTATAGACATTTCTGTGTATGATTACTTATTTGTGATTACGTCTGTGTTATGTTTTCCTTTCGTACTTTCATCGCATCCTTCCTTCCTTACCTCTTTTTTGCCCTTTCCCGAAGGAAAAAGCACGCGTGTTGCCACTTTAGGGGTGGAAGTTTGCCGCCTGTTTTCTCCCTGTTTCTACTGTATCTTCCTTTTTTTGTGTGTGTATCAAAACCAGATACTATTACTCCTTGGCGATCATTTCTATATATAGTCTTGTTGCAAGAAAAGAGCGAGACAAAGTGAAAGGATACAGGGGGAGAGGTAGAAAAACAGAAAAGAGTGAGTATTCTCGGAGGCGTGGATAAAACAGAAAAAAAAAGATAAATGCAAGGGGCGTGAGAGCATGCACAGGCGTTTTTTTCACTGTTTCGCGTAACGCCCTCTTCTGGCAAAATTCTCGAGGGCAGTAAGCAAACGTTGATGCGAACCCCGTGTAGCACAAAGAGAGAGAAGGATATGCAGAGAAGGAGAGAGAGAGATCCGTGTTTCGAAATATGTGTTTGCAAATTGCTCAGCGCGCTTTGCCGGAATAAGATGTGAGTACAAAAGTGTGCACACCTCATCGTCGCCCAAGAAGCTGAATGCATTGGTTGTAACATTTTGGCAAATTCGCCTATGCTTCTTTCAATGTAGAATGGACTTCATCAAAAATTAAAAAAATGCAAATGAAGCATCGAGGCACACAACGTGCAACACGAAAATGTCAGCTTATCTGCGTTCCGTCGGAAAGTGTGTACGTGCGTGTTCCCTTCGTTTTACTCGGTGGATGAAAGATGGAGCCCGTTGAAACAAAAAGAATGCCAAAGAAAACCATGTCGGCCATAGCTGTGTTTTTGTTTCTTCGCGCAATTTTTTATTCTTTTTTTATTTTTAGCTGTCCTGTGGCCGAACAAGACCAGGTAATTTGGCGACGGCGCTGTGGAAGGACGTCTGAGGGAGAAAGACTGATGAGGCGAGGAACGCTGTTGTCAAGCAAGAACACATGAAAGAAAGGTAAAGAAACTTACAATAAAATAAAAATAGAGAGCCATGAAAAAAGAAAGAAAGAAAAAAAGAAAAAAAGGAAAACATTTGAAAGTGGCTCTCACGAAAATGGTGGAGAAGGTGGGAGAAAGTAAATTACAGGTTTCAGTCTCAAGCGGACAATTTCGCTCGGCCTTTCCCCATTTGCGTATTTCGCTCCTTTTAAGAGTTACCTTTTTTATTTTATGTGAACACTTGCAGGTATGTGTGGAAAGGAACGGGGAGGTGATAAGGAACAAAAAAAAAAACGCCAGGCCTGCGCGATAGGCACCGGACAGTCCCAACGAAAGCTTGAAAAGCGGCCTTTCAAAACCTTTTCAAAGGACTACTCAATAAGGAATTATTAGTAAACTTTTGGGTAGTAAACCGGCATTTGCTTTGCTATTTTTTGTCATTCTTTTGCGAAGTGTGGTATCCACTAAACACTTGCAAGTAATTTTGTGCCAATTGTCCATGCAGTGGCTAAGGACAATGAGGAATTATGGCTGTAGTGGGTATGCGCCACAGTTAATAGGGAAAAAGGAAAAACCTTTTCTAATGGGTTGGAGCATTGGACGACCCACTCGTTATGCTAATACCGTTGTCTAACGACTGGTTGTCCTTTCGCTGTTTTAAATTGCTTTATAAGTCGTATGGACGCGATTGCTTTCTCGACATCAAGCCTGCCTAAGGCAAGTTTAGCAATAAGTCACAAGCACCGGTGTAGCTCAGTGGCTCTCCACTTTCGGCTTCGGTGGGAGACAAACGTGTGATGGCTCGCTCCGTGCGAAGTGCCTCGCAGCCGCTGCTGGCCGTGGTGTTAGGTTTCCTTCTGCACCATCAGAATACCGGTTTTCGTTGCCTGCATTGCCGTCGGGTGACAATATGGAACAGTGTGTGTTTCTGCACGGTGATTTGAAAAAAAGACCGTACCAGTTGGAAGATTTTCGGGCCCCGTTAGAAGAAGTGGAACTCATCAAGGCGATCGCTGGCATTGGAGCCTTCCAGACGAATCACATCTGGCTGGTGAAGATCCGAAGCATGGCTGACAAAGATGCATTACTCAAAACGGGTAGACTCCAAGTCAAGGGTGGCTTCTGTGCCATCATCGACCCTTCCAACATGATGTCACCGTGAAAATCCACTGGGTTGACTTTACCGTCTCGATTGAGAGCATTCGACAAGTGTTGAGTGACTTTGGTGAAGTTCTGGAGGTTTCGAACGACTACTGGACCGTCGCGAGCTTTGAACACGCGACATCAACGACGAGGGTGGTGCGACTGAAACTGAAGGAAGGCGTGGTGCTAGAAGACTTGCCGAACCTTTTTAAGTTTGGAGGGGGTGCCGTCCTTCTCGTGGCCCCGGGTCGGGCACCGCTTTGCCTAAGGTGTCACATGCAAGGACATATACGACCAGACTACCAGACTTCCCGCTGTGGTGTATGCCGAGCGTTCGGACATGAAAGTCAAGACTGCATCAGGAGTTATGCCAGAGTTACGAAGACCGCGCTGCCAAAAGACGACGCCCAAGATAATCTAATGGACGCCGAAGAGGCTGAGAAGTTGGCCCCTTGCAGTAATGCAATGGGACCCGACGCCACGGTTTAGGCAGCTGGAGAAGAGACAGCCGACACGCCAACGCAAGACGGCAAAGACTCAACGAAGGAATCGGAGGAGTTGGCTGCAACAGGCGTCCAGCAGGACATTCAAGAAACAATCGAGGAAGACATGGGTACCAGTGGCGAGATCGCTACACCAGAAGCCAGCGCAAAGTCTCCGGAAGCGACCACGGGACGCGGCAAGCGTAACGGAGTGGAAAGGACAGAACGCAACCTGAAACGCCCGGAGCGTCTGTGGCATCGCGCCACGGGCGCCAATAGTAAAAAATTGCCCGCAGCTTCCCTCGGGGGAACACTGAGGAGGATGCGGAGCATATAATTGGTTAACGGGGTGTTAAAGTGCGACTTACTTGGGTCGATGGCTAAATTGGTTAACGTGGTTCTGAAATGGGGTGTTAAATTGCGACTTACTTGGGTCGATGGCTAAATTGGTTAACGTGGTTGTAGGAGGGGGTGTTAAATGAGTGAACACGTACACACGTATGCGAAAGGGCGGCGCTGGTCGAAGGGACGTCGATCATTGTGTTTGTGGATTCGTTGGAATTCATTTCACCGCGACCTTGGACGTCGACGCGCCGTACAAACCAACCGACGAGCGGCAACTGAGCGAGCGAGTGCCGACCTTGAGTATATATACAGCGCGACGGCGCATGCACTGTCAGCTGTTGAATGTTCTCGAAGCGAGATGGCGCATGCGCGTCCACTGGAGAATCAGGAGAATTGTAGATGTCGAACGCGGTGTGTAGAGGAGGAAGGGTGCACAGATGGTCGAGGAGTGAAGCGCGCGCGGTGTGTAGAGGAGGAAGGGATGCACAGATGGTGGAAGAAGGAGGAGGAAGCTTGCAGACGGCGCCGCACTACAAGCCTCGAGTATTAGATGCTCCGCATCTAAAAATGGCAGCATATCCACGGAGTGATTGATGGATAGTGGGGCGAAGCATCCGTCCATCCATTTGTTCTTGCTTCCGTCCATCCATGCATGCGTCTGTGTGGCCGCCCGTGCGTCAATCCGCCCGTTCGAACGTGCGTCTGTTCACGCGTGCACACGTCCATCTGTGCTTCCATCCTTGCGTTCGTCCATGCATCCGCTCCTGCGTCCGTGCGTGCAGCAATCCGTGCATCCATCGATGCATCTGTCTTTGTGTCCGTTCATCCACCTATTCAATACTTTAAGTATCACCATCTCGCATATTTTCATCATATTGCTACGTGCCAGTGCATGGAGCTGAAGAAGACGAAGCAGATAGACTGCCACGAGCTAATCTGTGTGGCTGGCGCTGCTCGCCTAACCGGCTGTAATACATCGGTGATCAGTGACTACCCCTCTGAGTCAGTCTTCTTCCCGTAACATATTTGGTGGAGTTGTGCGATCCCCGTCCTCGCCATGGAACTCCGAAGCGGACGCTCCCTCGCGGCTAACAACATGACCACTCAAGACTTGGCTACATCCTCTCCGGTCGTTCCCCCTTCTGCCCGACCTGTCAACCCAGCGCCCGCAACAACTTTCGTGACGCTTCCCGTGCTCAAAGACCCCGGCGTGTTCTCGGGCAGCGAGGGTTCCGACGTCGACCAGTGGCTACGCCTCTACGAACGCGTCAGCACCCCTTACAGGTGGGATCCCACCCTTATGCTCGCACACGTTACCTTTTATCTCGACGTAACCCCTCGTGTTTGGTTTGATAACCACGAGCATGACATAACAAGCTGGGACAGCTTCAAGGCAAAGATCCGTGAGCTTTTTGGCAACATCTCTGGTCGTCGTGAAGCTGCGAAAAATGAGTTAAAATGAGTTGTCGACTCGCGCACAATCTTCCACGGAGCCCTACATCGGTTATATTCAGGCTGTCCTTTCACTATGCCGCCAAGCTGACGAAAATATGTCTGAACATGAAAAAGTTGCCCATATCCTAAAGGGTATCGCCGACGATGCGTTCAACTTGTTGGTATTTAACAATGTGTCTTCTGTTGATGCGATCATTCAAGAATGCCGCCGGTTCCAACAAGCTAAAAGCAGACGCATCTCCCATCAGTTTCAGCGCCTCCCAAACACCACTGCGACGTCCTCGTGTATCGACACATATCATCCACCAGACACCTGTGACAACTTGACGCGAATCGTTAGGGGGTAGCTTGAAGCGGCTGCTCCAGCTAAGGTTGGACCAACGTCCCCTGACCCCTCTCCGCCAATTACGTTGCCTCTCATTCAAGCAGTCGTCCGGCAGGAAATCGCCAGCTTGGGAATTCACTCTATCTCACCGCCTCCCCGCACCGACTACCAGCCCCGATACACGCCTGCACGTCCCTTCCAGACCAGCTCTCCCTCAACGTTCCGTAATCCGTCCGCATGGCAAACACACGATGACAAGCCGATATGCTTCTCGTGTCACAGAATCGGGCACATTTCTCGTCATTGCAGAAGTCGCTGGGGTCCTCCTGCACCACCGCCCTCTCGTCCCTTCTATGCCCGTCCTGCCTATCGCCATGAGACCAGCCGCGACCATTTTGCCCAGGAACCTGCTTCTGAACACCGCTACTCCCGCTCTCCATCCCCCCAACGTCGCCAGTCTCGTTCTCCACAGCCCCGCCGACCATCCTCCCCCGCCTTCCCACGAGGTTCTCCGACGGAAAACTAAGCGTTGCAGCCCCCAGAGGTGGCGCAGCATCGCTTGGACTGACCGAAAATCCTCTTTTGACGATACCGACAAAACGGAACCTCATAGACGTACAAGTAGACGGCGTACATGTCACTGCTCTTGTCGACACCGGCGCCCAACTTTCCGTGATGACAAGTAATTTTCGCCGCAAGCTCAAGAAGGTTCTCACACCTGCGACCACTCAGTTCGTCCGTGTTGTGGATGGTGGAATAGCATCTATCGTTGGAATGTGCTCCGCTCGTGTGAGCATTGCGGATCGACACACAGTTGTTCTCTTCACTGTCCTTGACAAATGCCCCCACGGCGTAATCTTAGGCCTCGACTTTCTGTCCGCGCATTTTTCCCTCATAGACTGTTCGACCAGTACGCTCCGTCTACACTTTCCCGCAACAGAACCTCTTACACAACGGCCGAGTCGCCTCTGCACAACGGGACACGCGCGCCTCCCTCTACAGACACTGACCTACATAGAGCTCGTCTCAATGCCACCAGTTCCCGACGATGACTATGTTCTGACCCCTATCACCGATGTTCTCATAAGCCGTGGCATTACATTACCGCACACCATTCTGTCCATCGCAGGAAATTCTACATGCCTCCCAGTTGTCAACTTTAGCTTGACACCTCAAGTTTTACCACAAGAGATCTCTTTGGCGTTGCTCTGCACCTTAGAAGACAATGCTGTAGATGTTTTCGTGATTGCCGCCCCTTCTGACCCCCACGCTCAACATCAGTCTGCCACTTGCTCCGACAGCGCTATTACTTCGATGATCGCTTCCAACTTAACGCCGCAGCAGACTGATGAGCTCCACCGGGTTCTGCTGTCCTACATCGACGTTTTTGACATCAGCGGCCGTCCGTTGGGGAAAGCTACCGGTATGAGCCACCGCATAAACACTGGTAATGAGCATCGTATTCATAGGCGTCCATATCGGGTGTCGGCAGCCGAGCGTCACATCATCCAAAGTGAGGTCGACAAAATGCTCGCCAAGGACATCATTGAGCCATCCTGCAGTCCTTGGGCTTCTCCTGTAGTGCTAGTCCGCAAGAAAATGGTGCATGGCGTTTCTGTGTGGATTATCGACACCTAAACAAAATTACCAAAAAAGACGTGTACCCTCTGCCACGAATAGATGATGCGCTGGATTGCCTCTATGGGTCCCACTATTTTTCCTCCATAGACCTTCGTTCCGGCTACTGGCAGATAGAGGTAGATGAAATGGACCGTGAAAAAACGGCATTCATCACCCCCGATGGCCTATATCAGTTCAAGGTCATGCCCTTCGGCCTTTGTAACGCTCCAGCCACCTTCGAACGAATGATGGACTGCCTGCTCAGAGGATTCAAATGGTCCACCTGTTTGTGCTACTTGGACGACGTCATTGTCTTTTCACCAACATTTGAAACTCACATAGAACGCCTCTCAGCCATCCTGGGAATCTTCCGTCGCGCTGGCCTGCAGCTAAACTCGTCCAAATGTCACTTTGGACGCCATAAGATCACAGTGCTGGGCCATTTAGTAGACGCCAACGGTGTACAACCAGACCCGGCAAAAATCAGCGCCGTCAAAAACTTTCCTGTACCACGATCTGCGAAGGATGTACGCAGCTTTATCGGATTATGCTCCTACTTCCGACGCTTCGTGAAAAATTTCGCGCACATAGCGAGGCCGCTTACGCAGCTCCTCAAGAAAGATGTCCTGTTTTCATGGGGCTCCGAAGAGGCTTCTGCGTTCTCGACTTTCGTCGCTCTTCTCACTGCCCCTACGATTCTGGCACACTTCAACCCTGCTGCCCCTACGGAAATCCGTACAGATGCAACTGGGCATGGCATTGGTGCAGTGCTGGCTCAGAAACAACATGGCCATGATTGCGTTATTGCATATGCCAGCCGTCTCCTATCCGCCCCTGAACGTAACTATTCGATAACAGAGCGTGAGTGCTTGGCTCTTGTATGGGCGGTGGCGAAATTTCGACCTTATCTATACGGACGCCCATTTTCGGTAGTTACCGACCACCACGCACTCTGCTGGCTGAACTCTCTGAAAGATACATCAGGCCGCCTTGGTCGCTGGGCTTTGCGCCTGCAAGAGTTTTGCTATTCGGTGGTCTACAAATCTGGCCACCTACACCGTGATGCCGATTGCCTCTCCCGGTACCCTGTCGACGATCCCGAGGACACTGACGAGCCCACGGAGAACTCTATCTTGTCAGTGTCCGACTTCCTTAACATTGGGGAAGAACAGAAGCGTGATCTAGAGCTGCTTGACATCATCAGCCGTATAGAATCCTCCACAAATGATGCTTCCGTCCGCTACTTTGTCATTCAAAAGGGTGTGCTATACCATCGCAATTTCCGACCAGACGTGCCCGACCTTCTCATTGTTGTGCCTAAGCATTTGCGCCACTGTGTTCTCACCGAACTTCACGACGCTCCCACGGCTGGACACCTCGGCGTATCCCGCACGTACGAGCGCGTCCGGCGCCGTTTTTTCTGGCCAGGCCTTGCTCGTTCGGTACGCCGATACGTCGCCCCATGTGACCTATGCCAACGTCGTAAGACACCTTCGCTGCTACCCGCTGGCCATCTTCAACCAATTGACATACCCGCGGAACCATTTTACCGTGTTGGGTTAGGCCTGCTTGGTCCTTTTCCCACATCAACATTGGGAAACAAATGGATAGCCGTTATGACAGACTACGCTACACGCTACGCTATTACGCGAGCTCTACCGACCAGCTGTGCAACCGACGTCGCTGACTTGTTACGGGACGTTATATTGATTCACGGTGCCCCGAGATAGCTTCTCACAGACCGTGGCCGTACATTTCTATTCCAAGTCATCGCCGACATTCTGCGTTCTTGTTCCACGCAGCACACTCTGACAACCGCTTGCCACCCTCAAACAAACGGCCTCACGGAACGATTTAACCGCACTTTAACAAATATGCTCGCTATGTACGTGTCGCCCGACCACCGAGACTGGGACCTTGCCTTACCCTACGCAACTTTCGCGTATAATTCATCCCGCCACAACACAGCGGGCTTTTCGCCATTCTACTTTTTGTACGGAAGAGACCCGACTTTACCACTGGACACAGTCATCTCAGCTCACACCTCGTCCACCAGCGAGTATGCCCGTGACGCGATTGCTCGAGCCGATCATGCCCGTCAATTCGCTCGCGCTCGGCTGATGGCGTCGCAAACCAACCAATGCCGTCGGTATGATGCGGAACATAGAGACGTACATTTCGCTCCCGGTACCCTCGTTTTACTCTGGTCGCCTCATGGTCGGCTGGGCCTATCCGAAAAACTTCTGTCTCATTACACGGGACCCTACCGTATATTGCGTCAAGTAACACCTGTCACCTACGAGATCAGCCCCATCTGTCCATCATCATCTACTATGCAGCCCAGTGATATCGTACACGTCTCGCGGATCAAGCCCTACAATAATGCGTCAGATAACGACCTTTAAAGCACCGGGGCGGTGCCTCCGCCGCCTGGGGTCATGGTACGTGCCAGTGCATGGAGCTGAAGAAGACGAAGCAGATAGACTGGCACGAGCTAATCTGTGTGGCTGGCGCTGCTCGCCTAACCGGCTGTAATACATCGGTGATCGGTGACTACCCTTCTGAGTCAGTGTCCTTCCCGTAACAATATTGCCGCGCACGAAACAAAGAACGAAGACGATGTGCGCGCCAACAGTCTCGTGAAAAGGGGGACTGAAGAAGACGACGTGCTTTTGTTTTTGCTCGCCTGCTCTTGGCTGCTGCATAAAAACACACGCCGTCGGTCCTCGGACTCAACATCTCGGTGCACTGCTTACGTTGAACCGCGACACTGGTGGAGGTGCTGGGTTGCAAGCCTGCCGATGCTCAACACCCCATCTGGGAGCCGTTCATCAAGTCTCGACACGCAGCCGTCTGTTACGACACCAGTTCACCGCTTCAGTCGGCGGTTGCTAGGCCTATCTCCTGAACTGACCTCCTTCGACGAACATTCTACCAGGCATTACGTACCTCTACCAATGGCCTCCGCTAGCCAGCCACAGTGAATCCAAGGGATACAAGGCAGCCCCGTTTCCAATCCAACCCAGGTAACACTATTTCAGCCACTTGTGCCTGATCGCTTCAGTGGTGCCCCACACGAAGATGTTGAAGATTGGCTTGAGCATTACGAACGCGTTGCCGACATCAACCAGTGGAATGCTCAACAGAAGCTCGCCCGCACCTATTTCACTCTCGATGACGGCGCTCACACGTGGCTTGAGAATCGAGAAGGCCGTATATCCACATGGGATGACTTTCGTCAGCAGCTGATTGACACCTTTGCTAGCGTCGACCGTCGTGAGCGGGCTCAGCAGTTGCTCGAGTTAAGGCTACAAAAACCTAACGAAACTGTTAATTCGGCAATATATTCCTTTTATAGAAGCACCGGCATCCAGCGGACATTAGAAGGACTGAACGAGAGGAGGCACATGCACACTTTCTTACGACTTGCGTTTCGGGTCTACTTCCCCCCTTTAACAACCTCGACTTCATGGTATATACTAGTTCACTGTATTCATGGCACTGCGGCCCAACGCTCGTTAAACCTTTCTAAAACCTAGGAGCTTACGCCCAGCGAGTATAACGTAGCAACCCTTTCCCATCTTCTGTGCGTTGTTGAACAATAAAAAATTCGCAGCGTGCGCGTTAACTAAAAGCTAAATTCTCCTGTCTATTTTTCCCCTTAGCAGCCATTGGCGTGCACATTGAGCACTATCTTTTATTATTCAACAACGCACAAAAGAAATCTCTCACCGGCACCACCTTGAAGGACGAAATGTTATACTCATTACACACTACTACAACGGCTACGAGGGACGAACGGGTGCCGCTATAAGGAGCTTCGCCCCCAAAAATATGCCCTCGAAACCCGGTCGGCGTCATCGTCGCCAGTTCGAGGACAGGATCGAGACGCGTAAGATTCCGGTTTTCCCACTGCACGGTATACGAGATACGGCAAGCGCAGTACTGCTGTTTCATCCTTGTCATCAACATGGCTAGCATGACTGCGCCTTTACGCATTGGTACGTTGAATGTACGTGGTCTAGGAGAGCGTCGCAAACAGTACCAGTTGAAATGCTTGATGCAAGAAAAAGACCTTGGCTTGCTCGCGGTACAAAAGACTAAAGTTAGTACTGAGGACGCGAGTGATAGCTTGGCAATAGAATTTTCATAGCGGTACAATGCGTATGTGAGCCATGCTTTGGGAGCATCAGCCGGATGCATTATTTTTGTCAAGAACTCTCTTGGTATTGTAGTGGAAGACGTCACAAGTTACCTACATGAGCGTTTTGTTTTGTGTGACTTTTGTTACGGGAACACTAAATTTAGAGTTATCTGTGTATACGCACCCAAAAATTCGAGAAACAGATGTTTGTTTTTTCGTGAAATGCAAGCGTACTTTGAATGTCAGAGATGTGTGATTCTGTTGGGTGACTTCAATTGTGTTCTGGCGCTAGAAGATTGTACGTATACTGCTAAATTAAGTAATGAAAGCGTTGGTTTGCTTAGAGATAGCCTTAATAAGTACTTTTTTCATGGCGTAGCTCTGTTTGCGAAGGGTGGCATTCACACACACTTCACGCATTTTCAAGGCTCGAGTCACGCACAACTAGATCGAGCATGTGTTTGTTCTGAGATAGTACTTTTAAGTCAGAGCTATGACGTTTATGCTGTTTCTTTTAGTGATCATAGTGATCATTGCTTAGTCTTCTTTGAGATAGGTTGAAAGTGGAAAAAAAAGGTTGTATAGGAAACATGGAGACTGAATACCAAGGTAATTACACACGAAGAATTTGTAGATAAGACAAAGAAGGCACTCTAAAATTTTTTCAAGACGACACAAAGGAGTGCCACTAAAATATTGGAATTATTTAATTGAGCATAGGCTAAAAATGGAGGCGATAGAGTGTGGTTGTTACGTGCAGCATCAAGCTCGAAAATAGAAACGCGAGCTACGGACAGAGCTCAATAATTTGGTGAAAATTGAAGCAGAAAACCCTGGCTTACTTACAAATCAACTGGAGGTTGTCAAAAATGAAATTTATTGTCTTGAAGAAGATAAATATAAAGGCGCATTTATACGAGCAACAGCTGAGATATACCTCGTGGGTGAAACCTCGACGAAGCGAGCCTTGTCAGATGAAAAGGCATAAGCGCGAGCTCACGACATATTAGAGATAGAATTCAATGGCAAAATATTGAGAGAACATAAAGATGTCATGAAAGGTTTTGAAAGCTACTATAAAGACTTGTTTGCTTATCGTGAACCAAAGGAGCCGCATTTTGTAGATGAGTTCTTGATAGAAATGCCGACACTTAATGCTGAGGGCACAAATTTATTGGAAATGTCTATTAGTATAGGGGAAATTGCGAAGGCTATCGATGATCTTGGCGTGGGTAATCCCCTGGTCCAGATGGCATGAATGCCTACTTTTACAAGGCGTTCAAGGAGGATATGGCCACCGCATTGCATAAGGTTTTCTCAGAGTCTTTAGATCGCGGAACTCTGCATCCATCGTTTATTAAAGCGCACACTGTGCTGATTCCTAAAGGGAAAGAGCAACATGTTTTATGCAAAGTGACAGGATACAGGCCAGTCACGCTATCACACGTAAATTATAAGGTGTTTAGGAAAGTTTTGGCTAGGATGTTGCAAGGAGTTATATACAAGTTGATCAGGCCACATCAGACTTGCGGCATCAAGCGTAGGAGCATATTCTCGAATATTGATGTCCCCAGGAGCATTTTGGATAATTGTGACGCTGCGCTTCTGAAAGCAGCCATGTTACATGTTGATCTAGCCAAGGCTTTCCACATGGTTCCCCACAATATACTCTTCACGCTAGCTGAGTATGTTGGTCTTGAAGCGATCATAAGTAAAAATATTAGATTGGCATACAAAAGTTCAACCATGAATTTAATTGTAAATGGAGAACTCTCACAGCGCGTACAAATACTTTCCTTCGTGCGTCAGGGGTGTCCTTTAAGTCCTTTGCTTCTCGCTCTATTATTGGAACCACTGTGTCAGAAAGGGATTAACCATGCACAGATTAGTGGTTTCAGGTTGCAGTCATGTGAAGTGAGTGTTTTGGTACACGCCGACGATATTGCATTTTTTTGCTGTTGATAGAGAGAGCGTCACTTCGTTATTAGAAATCAGTCAAAGGTTTTGTGGCACGAGTGGAAGTTTAATCAACAAAGAGAAAAGCATTGGTTTATGGCATGGTAATTGGGAACTCACGCCCAGTTCCTTTGGAAATATTCAGTGGCTCACGACACCTAGTCGTTACCTAGGGGTACCATTGGACAGGTATTAAGACAGTGAAGCATTTTGGCTTGAAAAGGCTGAAGAACTGCTCGCGACAGCCGAAGGATGGGGCGGTCATGATATATCAATCTTCTCTCGGTCAGCTGTATGTAACGTGTTCCTGGCTGCTAAAATTATTTACCTTTTGCAAGTACTTAGTTGTACGCATAAAAGCATTCATAAAATCCACAGGACATTTGCCACGTTCATCTGAAGCTCTACATGGGAGCGATTATCTATAACGAACTTGTTTCGGCGTGTTAAGCAAGGAGGGCTGTCTTTGTGCCATCTGTTTCTTAACCAAGTATTATCACGTTTTCTGTTAATAAAAGACCAGGGAGACTCTTTTTTATGTTCTTTATTTCTAACAACGCTGTTACACCACATGGCTGACTTCTTTGTATCTTCAGACAGGGGAGAAAGACACACCTTGTCACCGTTATTGCGCGAAGTTGTGTTCTTCTATCGTTTCTTAAGGGCAATTTTTCGATAAATTACTTAACTAATGTGAACAGAAAGCGCCTTATGAAATACTTAATACAGAATGTTTTTCCTGCGCCCCTTTACCGTTCAAAGTATAAAAAATGATAGGGTCATGACGTACTGAAGCGAGTAAAAAACATGTGTACACCACCCAATGTGAAAACCTTCTATTTTAAACTTCATATGGGAACCTTGCCAGTAAAAACGTGGCTTGAAGAGAGAGGGATGTATGTGCCATGGGGAAGCAGCTGTTTCCTGTGTAACAAACCTGAGACCATTGAACATGTGTTTATTGATTGTAAGAATGCTATTTTCTTTTGAGACATTTTACAGAGGAATTTAAAAAAATTTACCTCTTACTCCATGTGGAATTTGTTTTTTGCCTTGTGATAGTTCTGTGCTGAATTTGGATGTTATATTTTTACTTGGTTTTCATTCGGTTTGGCCTAGTATGCTATCGTACAGACACGGTGATGTAAGAGTTCTATCCGGTAATGAGTGTTTTGTGGAAGCTGTTATAAAAGTGCGAGATGTGTATAAGACTACCGACTGTGTTGAAGATGTATTATCTTTGTTTGATGCGTTATTACACATTAAACACATGTGAAGGTGACTGTCAGATTAGCTTGACCTGTAGTCAAGGAGTCAACAAAGAAAAAAAGAAAAAAAAAGCCGGTGTAGCTCCATGGTAGAATACTGGGCTGGCACCTAGCAGACCCAGGCTCGAGCCCCACTGTGACAGTAATGCTAAGTCATGTCTGCCTGCAAGGCAAAATTTTTCTCATTTCGCGTGACGTGGTTACGGACACCGGCGTCGGCGGCGGTGGACAACATGCAACTGCACGTTATACGAGAAGTGATCTCGTACCAGCTTTCGCTGTAAAAGAATAAGCGGTAGCCTTTCGAACAGAGGCAACCGTTATGGCGTGAGAGCTACAAATGGCCTAGGCAATTAGCTGTGTCGTTTCCTATAGCTGCAAGCCACAGTTTAAAGAGTGTGTAGAAAAAAAAAACTACGACCTTTACGTCGTGTGCAGCAATGCCATTGCCAGTAACGAATTCAAAGGTGCTTTTGAATAGGACCCTTTAGCGACTAGTGCTATACAGTGCGGCCGTGATGAACATTGTACAAAAAGTTGTGTCGACAGATGCATCAGACTTCTCCTACAACGTAGCCATTAAATCAGCACATGGATTCTGTAAAAATGTGCCTCAATATGTTCTTCATATCAGCTTATGCATAAGAGAAAATCTTCACTAAATCCAAACAAAGAGTAATACAAAATTCGCACTTGAATTATTACCTTATGAACTTGCAGAGTTAAGAAATGGAATAAACAAAACTGAAAGATAAAAAGTATTAAGATGTATCAAGAAGCACGACAACATAGGATTTTATCAATCAGACTGTGACTGATTGGGCCAAACAGAATACTGGGGAGCAATGTGACCACATGAGCTTGCTGCTTCGTCGAAACCTTTCATTTTTGTTACACAAAACATTTCAAGCAGCTTCAAGTAATACCGTGCACGACTGGCCTGTATATATAGCCCCGCCGTGGTGGTCTAGTGGCCAAGGTACTCGGCTGCTTATCCGCAGGTTGCGGCATCCGATCCCGGCTGCGGTGGCTGCATTTCCGATGGAGGCGGAAATGTTGTAGGCTCGTGTGCTCAGATTCGGGTGGACGTTAAAGAGCCCCAGGTGGTCGAAATTTCTGGAGCCCTCCACTATGGTGTCTCTAATTATCATATGGTGGTTTGGGACGTTAAACCCCACATATCTATCAAACCGGCCTGTATAGCAGATATACAGAAATGGGCACCCTTACGTAAAAGGGGATATAGCCAATGCCACCTAGATAATTTCAGGCCTGTTCACTGTTTCTAATCGGGGCTCTGGCGTCACTATGTTTAGACTGCCGTGTTTCGCTACATGCCTACGCTTCCTCTCGTCACTCGACAGACTTGGATTTCCAAGCCCGACGAACGTTTTCGTGGCATGCTGGTATGCTTGTTTGTGACTAGAGAAGACATTGTTTCCCTTTTTCCATAAACTGCATTGTACATTTGTGAAACTCCTTGTGCACTGTATATTCTCAATGTGTACGGTCGTTCATCCGAACATTTTGGCGATGCTGCCTTGTGAACTGTTGCGGCGAATGGACTGAAGTTACGACTGTTCTCGTTTCCTAAAGGTCACCGAAGAACGAAATGGAAGCGTTTTGTTTGTCGGACTGACGTCAACGTCCCGTTTTCTTCGGGCCCTACTACATCTTTTGAAGTCGTTTTAATGGCACCATCTGCACTATGTTCCGTTCTTGGTCTAAAATGAAGGTGTCGCGTGTTTTCTTACTCGTTAGCGTAAACCCTCGAATTAAGTTCATAAACATGCATGACATGACGCTTTCAAAACAAGCGTTTTTCCTTCAGCGTCAGTAAACATTTTGCTATTGGTGATTACCACCACGAATTTCCTGCGTTACTTCCATCAACTTAGTTAAAAAATGGAAGGAATCCTGTTGCATTGCTAAGTGCATTGGTTTTGTGCATATTTTCTTGCCGGTAGTCGAACCACTTCATTGCTTTATTATACTTTTGCATGCATTTTGCCAGCACCTCCGCTTATTATGTTTCCTTGAAATTTAGACGCCTGTAGACACTTGTGGTGAAGCGCTTCTAAAACGGCTTACACGTGCGTGAGTTCTACTTCAAGCTAGAATATTCAAAATCCACTACCTAATATATCGATCGAAGAACCCGCAGTTCCATAGAGAGAGAGAGAGAACCGAGAAAAAAAGAAGGCAGGGAGGTTAACCAGATGCTAGTATCTGGTATCCTACTCTGCACTGGGGTTGGGAATAAGGGGGTTGAAAGAGAGAGGAGTTCACTAAAAGTGCCCACGGGGGCTGCATGCTTTAATCTCGGGCCAGTACTAAAATGTTTTCACCCACGAAGCTATAGAAGTGACTACAAAACAGTGCGAAAGGGGCCAGATTGAAATATGGAACGCCACTCCGAGTGTCGGTAACTAGAAATTTTTGGTAATAGAAAGATTTTGTTTTCTCTTGCAATAATAATCACCCCGATATTTCGCTAAATAACATCCCTGTGGCCGCAGCACACACTCTCTTAAATTATTTGAAGACAGGTGTTAGAAATAATACAAATGAAATCGCAGAAGCTTTACAAATGAGTAGGAAGATTCTCTGCCTGTTGTAGATAATGACTGTGCATGCAAGTGTGTGCCTAAATGAAAAAAAACAAAAACAAAATAAAGTGTACCTAATATCAAACTGGATCAAAGTGGACCATCAATAATATCAAAGTGGACCATGAAAGTGGACACTTTGATGGTCCAGCAAAATTTACTCCTAAAGATCAACCACACATTCAATAACACACATTCTCTGACTTTTTGTATAATAAATTGTTCACCGAAAAATCCCCTATTGTTTCCGAGCGTAATGCAATACTTAAAACAGCGTCTTTTTTTACACAAAAGGCAGAATAATGCTGTAAAGCATTGAAAACTAGACGTGAGCGCTCTATCTTTTCACAGT
The DNA here is from genome assembly GCA_013436015.1 of Rhipicephalus annulatus. Taxonomy (NCBI): domain Eukaryota; kingdom Metazoa; phylum Arthropoda; class Arachnida; order Ixodida; family Ixodidae; genus Rhipicephalus; species Rhipicephalus annulatus. The sequence continues at coordinate 184,293 of WOVY01002471.1, read as the reverse complement.
GGCATGGTGGCAGTGAGCAGGCCTAAAAACCTTTTAGGGGCGAAGCTCCTTAGGGCGTGGGCTGTGCGTCCCCTGTAGCCTGTATGTAGCCACCTCTAGTTTAGTTCTTGCAGTATTCACTAGATGGCGGTACCGTCCCCTGTATCTAGTCACCTCTAGTTTAGTTCTTGCAGTGTTCACTAGATGGCGGTACCGTCTCTTGTATGTAGCCACCTCTCGTTTAGTTCTCGTAGTGTTTACTAGATGGTGGTACTTGTAGCTGATGATGAAAAGATGAAAGATGTTATAAACTAGAAAGCGGTACATGTAGTTGATGAAAGACGCGAGATCTTATAAAATAGGAATGATGTCACATATGGCGCGTGTCATTGGTTCAAGGCAATCGTTCGATTTAGTGCGGCGACGTACGCTAGCGGGAGCGATGTAATAAAATCGAGTGGACAAAATGTACAGAGGATTCATGGTTTACCAGGTTTACCTCCGGAGCTTCGCCCACTCATCATCATTCACTTCGTGGATATGGCAGAATTTTTTTAGGTGGCATTGATATAGCACTCAGCGATAAAAGAGAAAAGAGATTAGAAGACCATGCTGGCGATAGTAATATGTATTGACATGTGTTATTCGTAACTGTGTAGCCATTGGTACTTGCTTTATTTGTAGGCTCCTTCTCTAATTGTTGTTGCTGTTAACATAATAATGTATATTATTTTATGTCCTATTACCCCAATATAATTACGAGAGCTACAGTAGTGGTGATATCCAGAAAGGTTGACAACGTGGTGTTTTTCAAAGGGGAAATGAAACACGCTTTTAAGTAGCCGTAGAATGAACTCACTGAAGAAAATTTATTGTTCGACGAATTAAGCGCCGCCATTTTTTTAGGAATCCATCCAGCACGAGCCGAGTTAAAAATATTTGTCACGCGCTGCAGTCACATCAATTCTTTTCTCATGCCGACGAAAGCGCTGGAAACTAAGCAGGATGGGATGATATCAGACAAAAAAGTTACGTCACGCGCACCTCGTGACCTTCACCAATTTTCATTTTTTTTCTTTGAATGCGTGGATTTTTCAAGTTTTATCGTGCGCGTACGCATGGACAAGTCACGGCCTCCAGTGGTGATCTCTGTAACGACCGACCGTGCCATCTTTGAATCAGCCAATGGCTCATTGATGGCCATCTATGATTGATTTGTGAGCCTCTTCTGCCATTTTTGTAGAGAAGGGAGAGCAACTTTTAGGTGACTGACGATTTATTGTGATTTCAAAGCAGCGTGCTGCGCTATAAGTCTTGCATCACGTGTTCTCGGGACTTTATACTACCGATGAGCCGCGTTTTCTCACCATGCTCAAAAAGTATTGCAGGTGCCCTTTAACGTGCCCACTGAACTCACAGAGCACAGGACACCTAGCATTTCGCTTCCATTGAAAGGCGATCCTTTAGCCTGGGTGGAAACCGCGGCCGTCAGGGTCGCATTCGTTCACTCTAGCCACTACACTGCGGCGGAGGACCGATGCTGCTGATTTCAGCCACATGATACACTAAGCTTGTTGCTACATGTGCGCTTTTGTTTTTCAATGACGTGCCTAATTATTTAGTGAATTGTTGTCCTGTTTCATTTTCAAAGAGTTCATTTTGTTGCAGATTGTTTTTTTACTCGCTCAAATACATTTCTGCCATCATCCCCCAGTTAATATATTGCCACAGAGACTGTTTACAATATCAGACATTGTGAAAAATCAGCGTCCACAGTCTTGTGCGCACTCTTGCTTGGGGCCGCACGACTCATGCCTCTTGTTCACAGGCACGAGCCAGTGTGGGTTGAAGCTGCGAAGAAGAAGAAGGTGCGTGGGCAGATGAACAGCGTTTGTTTTGGAACGCTCTAGCAGACTCTTCTATCTTTTCGCACATAATTTTCAGGGCACAACTTCGCCCATAAAAACTAGTTTTTGACTTTTCCTCTCTTGCACCCGTTACATTCTGGTGGAGGTGCCTGGTATGATTGGAAGCCCCCTTGGCGCAAGAGAGCGAAGCCCTGATCCTCAACGACTGGAAGCTGGCGAACTGACTCCGGTACACCAGCGTTCAAGCTGCCGCCTCCAAGGAGAGCCGCCTGAATTTACACCCCTCCCCAGTGCTCCAGCAACAAAAGTAGCGTCCACAGACAACGGAGCGATGGCTTACCAGGTGACATCATCGGAACTTTTTCTGTCCCCACCGAGCTTGCCTGAGCCCTTCCATGGTGACACGTTCGAGGATGTGGACGATTGGTTAGAACACTTCGAGCGGGTTTCGAAAACCAACGGCTGGGATGAAGCAAGGAAACTGCGTCACGTGTACTTCGCATCGAATAATGCAGCGAGGACGTGGTATGAAAACCACGAAGCGTTCATACCGACATAGGAAGAATTGCGACGACAAATAGCAGCTACATAAGCCAGCACTGATCGTCGGGAGAAGGCGGAGAACGCTCTACAGTCCAGAAACCAGCGCACGAACGAAAGCGTTGGCATGTATATTGAGGACATGTCCCGCCTTTTCAAGCGTGCTGACCCGAACATGAACGAAGAGAAAAAGCTTCGTCGCTTGATGCGAGGTGTCAAACAGGAGTTATTTGCCAGTTTGGTACGGAACCCACCTCATACAGTTGCTGAATTCCGCAACAAAGCCACCTCCATTGAGCGGGCATTGTAGCAGCGCTCCCGTCACTACAATCATGACACGAGCAGTGTTCCTGTGGATGTCCTCTCAGCAAACCTGGGAAGCAGCAGTGAAGCATTGAGGGAAATGGTGCGATTCATTGTGAAGGAAGAGCTCCAGAAGCTGCTGCCCCGACAAGTCGCAGTGCTAGTTTCTTCTCTGACTACCATGATCAGAGATGAAGTTCGCCACGCCATTCTTCAAGGCGAACCCGAGGCACAACCTGTTCGACTTGAACAGCAATAGCAGGAACGCCCCGTACCTACTTACGCCGATGCCGTACGCCAGCCCGCCGGACATACTGCTTCGTTTGCAGCTCCCAGTGGCTACCAACCGGCTTCGCGTGGCTCCAACTATCCTGCTAACTGGAGGCCCCGAAAAAGCAACGTGTGGCGCACACCCGACAGGACGCCTCTCTGTTTTCACTGCGGCGAAGCTGGACACCTGTACAGAATGTGCCCATATCTACGAGTTGGTCTCCGTGGGTTTTCTTCAAACGCGCCATGCCCCCGAAATGGCGAATGACTCGTTGAAATTGAAGATTACTTGTCCAGCCATCTGTTTCCAACTGCCGGTTTCCAGCATCAGCCTAGATCACCTGCGCCTGCTCGCTATCGATCGCCAAGTCCTCGACAAATTAGTCCCCCTTCAAACAGTTTTCAAACAGTGACGAACTTATGTGGTCTGGTGTCAGGGCCACCTACTTTGGAACCTGCGCCTGATGTCGTGGCAAGAGTTGCAATCAGCCAAAATCTATCCCCAGCCGAGAAGAAAATCATTCAAGACCTCCAAAGAGACTTCACCGGATGTTTTTCTACCTCGTCAAAAGTACGGCGGACCCAGGTTGTTAAACACTGAATAATAACAAATGAAGCTACAAAACTGGTACACCAAAATCCGTACAGAGTATTACTGAAGGAACGCCAGATCATAAAGAGCCAAGTGAAAGAGATGCTGGAGGATGATGTCATACAGCCATCCAATAGTCCGTGGGCGTCGCCTGTAGTCCTTGTGAGGAAAAAGGACAACACGCTGAGATTCTGCGTTGATAACAGAAAGCTGAACAGCGTGACCAAGCGGGATGTCTACCCTTTGCCGCGTATTGATGATACGTTGGATCGGCTACGGCACGCAAGGTATTTCTCTTCATTGGATTTAAAAAGCGGTTATTGGCAAATTGAAGTGGACGAAAGGGACCGTGAAAAGACTGCTTTCGTAACCCCGGATGGTCTATATGAGATTAAAGCACTCCCACTCGGCCTGTGTTGTGCGCCTGCAACATTCCAGTGCATGATGAACAACGTCCTTTCAGGCCTCAAATGGCAGTCGTGCTTAGTCTACCTGGACGACGTTGTGGTGTTTTCAGCAACGTTTGAACAGCATGTAGAGTGACTACGTGCGGTACTTCAGGCTATCCAGTCAGCCGACTTGACGATTGAACCGGAAAAATGCCAGTTTGGATTCGAGAAGCCTCATTTCCTCGGTCATGTAATCAGCGCTCAAAGTGTTGGCCCGGACCCGGAGAAGACTGTGGCCGTGGGGCTGTTTCCCAAGCCAAACGGCAAGAAGGTGGTACGCCGATTTTGGGTTTATGTGCTTATTATAGGCGGTTTGTGAAAATTTCGCGAAAATTGCTGAACCTTTAACAATACTCACATGAGAGGACGTGCCATTTATTTGGTGCACCGAACAAGACAGTGCATTCAACGAACTAAAGAAACGTTTGCAAGCTCCACCTATGCTGGCCCACTTTGACAAAACCGCAGATACGGAAGTTCATACAGATGCCAGCAATCTTGGCCTAGGAGCGGTCCTGGTGCAATGGCAGAATAGAGAAGAGAAAGTAATAGCATATGCTAGCCGCACCCTCTCAAAAGCGGAAAGAAACTACTCTGCAACAGAAAAAACGTGCTTGACAGTCATATGGGCGATCAGCAAATTCAGGCCATACCTCTACGGCAGGCTGTTCCGTGCCGTCAGCGACCACCACTCACTTTGTTGGCTGGCGAGCTTAAAAGACTCATCAGGACGGCTTGCGTGATAAAGTCTCAGGCTCCAAGAGTATGACATTACGGTCGTATATAGGTCTGGCAGAAAGCACGATGATGCTGACTGCTTATCACGTTCCCCAGTCCACTCGACTCTTTCGGAAGAAGAGGACTTCCCACTCCTTTGTGTGATAAAAACCTCAGAAATCGCCGAACATCAACGGGCTGACATGGAACTGCTCCCATTAATAAGTTATCTCGAAGGGCACGTCGAACAAGTTCCTCGCGTATTTAAGAGAGGGTTATCCTCATTCTGCTTGCGAGATAATGCACTTTACAAAAGGAATTTTGAACACAACAAGGAGAAGTTCTTACTCGTTGTACCATCAGCCATGAGGCATGAAGTCTTAGAAGCCAGCCATGATGAACCGTCTGCGGGTCACTTGGGCGCGACTCGAACTTTCGCCAAAATTCATCAGAAATACTACTGGCCCAAGTTGCTAGCATCCATGAATCATTACGTCAAGACATGTCGCGAGTGTCAAAAGCGAAAAACACCACCCCTCAAGACGGCCGGCCTTCTCAAGCCTATAGAGTCACCTGCGACTCCATTTCAACGGGTTGGAATGGACCTCCTTAGACCATTTCGAATGTCGGCATCACGAAAAAGGTAGATAATAGTTGCGACGGCCTATTTGACATGATACGCTGAAACCGGCTGCCTTGAGCGAGGAACGGCAACGGAAGTCGCGAAGTTTTTCGTTTAGAATATTGTTCTTCGCCATGGAGCCCCACTCGTCGTGATTACCGATCGAGGAGCAGCGTTCACGGCTGATTTGATGCAGTCCTTAATGACAATGACTAACACCAGTCATAGAAAGACCACTGCATACCATCCCCAAACCAACGGGTTGACAGAACGCCTGAACCGCACCATCGCTGACATGCTGTCGATGTACGTTGACATTGAGCATAAATTGTGGGACGAAATCTTGCCATACGCAACTTTCGCCTACAATACGGCAGTGCAGGAGACCATCCGCGTCACACCATTTCAGCTGGTCTACGGTCGCACTGTCACCACGACACTAGATGCCATGTTGCCAGTAGACAACGACAATTGCGAGCCATCTGAACTTGACGACTTTCTGCAAAGGGCTGAAGAAGCACACCAGTTGGCACGACATCGAATACATCAACAGCAAAACAAGGACGCAAGGCACTACAACCTGCGCCGCAGAAAAGTTCAGTACAACCCAGGCGAGGGAGTGTGGATATAGACACCACTTCGACGCCGCGGCCTATCAGGAAAGCTTCTTTGTCGATACTTTGGCCCCTATAAGGTTCTCCGACCAATTAGTGACCTAATCTACGAAGTCATCGCCGATGGACACATCTGTTCAAAGCGGAAAATTAGCGCAGAATTCGTACACGTCGTTCGTATGAATCCCTATTATGAGAGGGAATGAAAGCGCTCCCTTTTTCTGTTTGCCTCCCTCCATCGCGCATCGGGACGATGCGTATTTCGAAGGGGGACTAATGCCACAGAGACTGTTTACAATATCCGACATTATGAGGAATCAGCGTCCACAGTCTTGTGCGCACTCTTGCTTGGGGCCACACGCCTCAAGCCTCTTGTTCACAGGCACGAGCCAGTGTGGGTTGGAGCTGCGAAGAAGAAGGTGCGTGGGCAGAGGAACAGTTTTTTTTATTTTTGGAACGCTCTAGCGGACTCTTTCATCTTTTTGCACATAATTTTCTGGGCACAAGTTTGCCCATAATAAACTAGTTTTTGACTTTTTCTCTCTTGCACCCGTTACAATATCAACAACAGATAAACATGTCGAGCGAAACCACATGAATATAAGTGAAAGTGATTACACGGTCAATTATAAAACCGGGATTGATGCCTTCGTCATAAGAATCGGCATAACACGTAAACGAACCGGGTCTTCCCAAAAGTAGGTTGTTGTTTAATTTACATACGACAGCTTGCACAATACCTATTGGTGTTTGGCATCTATAGCGCCATTTCACCTACATACACGCACGTTGACGTCTTGTGCCATTTCTTCATCTTGATTAGTAACCATCGTGGTCGCGTACGCGGTTCCAGGTCGCGCACGCGGTTCCAGGTAACGGAAGCGACGTTTTCATGCTATAGGGAAACTCCAGGCGCCCGTGTGCCAAGATTCAGGAGCGCGTTCATGAACATTCGGCGGCCAAATTATACCGCAGTCATGAAAAGCAGTGCGCCTCATAATCATATAATGTTTTTTTATGTCCAACAACAATATTTATTTAATTCTTTTAACGAGTACCTGCGCCCGATCCACCTCTATGTGGGCTGTATGTTGGGAGTGCATTTTCCATCGATATGAATGGGAGCACTGAAATGGTAATAATCAATTATACACGTTGATTACCGCTTTGTGATACTCGCTGTGGTAGCAAGTGATAAAGATAGGGTGCCTTACCGAGGGAAGTGTAAATAACGAAGGTTCATATGTTTCTGACAAAAAAACAACAGCGGTTAGGAAACGCCGTTCGGCTAACGACGTCAAAGGGGAAAATGTTCGCCCGCTTCGGTGAAACAAATGGCCGCAAATGACAGAGCGGGCCCCTGCGATTATGGGGATGATCACGGCACATTTTTGGGCCAGAATATGGTGATCGTTGATGGAGAGTTCTCTTCTTCTTGCTCCTTGCATTCTGTCTTTTTCTTTCATTGTTACTTGTGCCTTTTTTGATAAGTTCCTTATGTCATTTTCTGGGAGGTATCAACCTATTTGACTTATTGTTCTTGTTTTGTTTGACTACTATATTGACGACATGGTTTGTTGTAAACTTTTTGTGCGGGCTGCGGACACGCACTCTCCATATTTTAAATAGTGACGTGGGGTCATGTACTGTACTGTTGAATGATCCTTGACTGACGCTTCACTCTCTTTTAGCTGGTTTTTGACGTGCTTATAATGGATAACCATTTTAGCCATTTCCAAACAACATATGTGCTTCTGTGCTGCAAGAACTATCTGTTCGTAATGCTGCATCGATATTTTACCGTTGTACATGAGAGGGTTACGCTTTTATCTCACTTTAATGCTTCTTTAGATCACGTAGACAAAAATAGCCAAGCGCGCTCTCTTACTTCGGTGCGCTTCTTTGCGCCTTGCGAGCATTCTTGGGTCGAACCAGAAATGTTTGCTGGCAGACAGCACCGTAATAGGAAATTCCTCCCTGCAATATTCTTTTCTTTTTGTCAAATGAGAGTTGCACTTCCTTCATTTTATGTGAGCACGTTTGTTGCTCTGACCACCTCACATTCCTGGCCTCCATTTCTATGCCTGTTCATTCTCTCATTACGGCCACCGTATCTGAGCATGTCTTTTCAAGCGTGATAAATGAGGCTACTGCTGATGCTGCAGCTGCTGATGAATCGTTCTTGCTTCGTTGAGCATTGCCGGATTGTTAAGTACACTTTGGGTGTTGTACCCTACTTTAACCTGCCAGTTTGTAATCAAAAGAAAAAAAGAAATAGCGAAGTTACTGCTAGTGTGTCTTTGAAGAACTTGCGGTCGTTAAAGAACCCCAGGTGGTCGAAATTTCCGGAGCCCTCCTCTACAGCGTCTCTCATAATCATGTGGTGGTTTTGGGACGTTAAACCCCACATATCAATCAATCAAGGACTTGCGGTTCTTGCTCATCTTTGGAATACCACTTTCACCTACAATAACGTTTCGTATTGCAACGCTCTTGCTGAACGCTATTTTTTCTATCAAGCAAACTCGACAAAAAGCTGTTTAAAGGCTCTTTATGAAAGCTATGTCCCTCCCCCCTCTTTTCTGTTGTAAATGCGAATGCCTTTCTTATTTGGGCTATGTCAGGCAACCGGCGGTGGCGTTCGCTGTGGCGGCCGTGCGCCCGCAAGTGTTAGTTCTCCGCTCCGACTTCCTCTCTCAATGCAACAGCTGCGGGTGCGCTTATCCTCGCCCCTAGCAACCGGAGCATGCGATGCGAGAGAGTGCAGGACAGGGTAGGTGCAGTGCTTCACCACTGCCATTCGCTCTATCTCCCCTCCCCGCGCCCCACTCTCCCGTACACTCGCGCCTAACTCTCGACCGTTCGCTGACTGGGCGTTTTTCAAGAACATTCAGAAATTCGTGCTCGAGAAGCCGCTGTGAAAAGCCAACGCAGAGCCGAGAACGCTGGCACCCACTCTCCCGTCCATTCACTCCTCACTCAAACCATTCGCCGGCTGGGCCCCTCTCAAGGCTATAGCAGAAGTCGGTGAAGGGGAATGTGATGGCCACGGCGCCCTCTCTCGGCGCAAGAATTGCATTCGCGTTTTCTTACAATCCCTGTGGGGTGGTGGGGGCATTTTTTTGGCACAGCTAATGTTATCGAGCGAAATATTTACGAAGTGTGCGGTTCGGCGAGTTGGTTGTTCCTGTTTAAACTGGGCAGGAGCGAGATACACGAATGCGCCAAAAAATACAACTAGAGACCACACACTTTGTCAGGAGGCGTTGAAATTTAGATAAGCTGTCATTGATTGTTCTCCATCAAAAGCATTTGTGGCATTATTTTTTTTAAAGAGCCAAACGCAAGTTAATTTAGAGCCGGAAAAATCCAATGTTTTGCTACTGACAACGTGGTCGGGCCTGCTCTAACAATTTCTTGCGGTGTGTTCCTGTCCCCGAAATACCTGAAATATATATTGCTTCTAAAATAATGCAGCCCAAACATCCAAAAACCACCATATGATTATGAAAGACGTCATAGTGGAGGACTCGGGAAATTTCGACCACCTGAGGTTCCTTAATGTGCACCCAGATCTTAACACGCGGGTGTACTGCATTTTCGCCTTCGTCGAAAATGTAGCCGCTGCCCCCAGAATTTGATCCCGTGACATGCGGGTTAACAGCTGAGTACCTTAGCGACTTGAACACTGCAGCGGGGAAAATATTATAGCCCAATATACTCGTTTTTCAGGGGTTAATTTTAAATTTGTGCCTCATAAACGAATCGTTTATTTTGTCCTGAGTTAAGTTTCAAGTTTCAAGTTTTATTATTTTCAAAAACAAGTTACAAAATCTAGGATATACAGAAAAGGGTCCCAGAGCCAGATAATTTAGTGGGACCCTCAGTATGTCGGCAGAAAATGACGGTGAAATTTATACATAGCAACAGAAAATTCTTACAATATACGGACAAGAAATAACACTTTTACATTACAAATCAAGTCAAAACACGCAACATGGTATAAAAAGAACCGAAGAACAAACAAGTCAGACAGGTAAACGATCAGAAGTATGGTTACTTGAGAAAATGACTTTTGACGGACTTTTGAACATGGGAAATGAAGTACAACGCTCAATGCTAGAAGGTAACGCATTCCAAAAGGATATCGCACTGAAAGCGGAAGTTTTTGCCCGTAATTAGTATGAGCGGGGGGTAACAGGAAATTTTATTAGCTGCAAACCTGGTCACATTATTATTCTGCAAGAGATCAGATGCAATAAATGGGACTGCCAGTTGATCATACAGCAATTTGTGGAATAAGGTCACAAGATTCAACCGCAACAAAAGATTTACCAGCAAGATATTCTTAGACCGTAGTAATGTGTAGGCGTTCGATTGCGAAGAACTAGAAGTGACAATGCGTATTGACTGCTTGCAAATTAAGTGTAGAACAATGCGAATGGACGGTATAGCAGCACTTGACGATATTGTTAATATCATATTGTGCTTTTGCTGCTGCAGTTCTTTGTCGCGTGAGCGTAATGACCACTTCTAGATTTGAAGTGCGAGTCGTTCTTCATGAAAAAAGGCGCGATACTGTAGACTCTCAGCAGCATCTTCTTGTTTTTGAAGTCTGATGAAGGCTTTTAAAAGCAGTGTTGTTTTTTAAATGTGAAGCATTTCTTAGCGAACTTTAGGGACTTTGAGCGTATCTATCTATCTATCTGGACGCTTAGGGCTTTTAGCTCTCCTGGCCCTTTCAATTATGGTATCGATACGAAACTTGGTATGGCATAACGAGACTGTATGACGAGTGTGACTAGCCAAAAACATGAAAGTCATGACATGTATGTCATGACTTTCATGACATGTATGTCATGAATGTCATGATTTACATTTCATGGTCTTGCAGCTCTCGCGGTGGTTTTGTTTACGTGACATGTTGCATAACTGGTATGGTATGACATGACTGCATGGCGAACGCAAGCGACAGACCCTAAAGTAGAAATCATGACATGCATGTCATGTAAGTCATGAGTCATGACTACACGCCAGGCTCATAGTGCGCTTGCGATCGTTTCGCTAGCTTCACATGTACCAAATTCGGTATTACGGGACGTGAATGCATGACTAAGGTATATGACTAGTACAAACATGATAGTCATGAGATGCGCGTCATGTTAGAACTTGACTAGATACCACGCTCATGATGCGCTCGCGGTCGTTTCGCTTGCTTCACATACGCCAAATTTGGTATTACGTCACGTGAATGGATGACAAAGGTATGTGACTGATGCAAATACAATAATTATGAGATGCATGTCATTTAAGAGCATGAATACCAGCAATGCTCATGATGCACTAGTGGCCTTTTACTTGGCTTCACATATACCTAATTTGGTATTACGGGACGTGAATGGATGTCTAGGGTATATGACTAGTGCAAACATGATAGTCATGAGATGGGTGTCATGTTAGAACATGACTACATACCGCGCTTATGAAGCGATCATGGCCGTTTTGCTAGCTTCACATATACCCACCTTTGTATACGGGACGTGAATAGATGACGAAGGTATGTGAATGGTGCAAACATGATAATCATAAGATGCGTGTCATTTAAGAACACGACTACATGCTCACTCAAGGCAGCAATACACTTCGACGGGACCAGGCACGTGTGCGCGCCACCGTTCGTTTTGTCGCGTCATGACGGCGATGCCACGGCAGGCGCCGATCTGCCTGCCTTATACTCGCTGGCGTGCGTCGCGATGCGTTGCTTAGATGCATGCGCATGTGAGCTCGGCGGGTGTCCCTCCGTCACGAAGTAAGTAGTAGCAGCAGTAAAGATTTATTTAGAAAAAAACGGAGGTTGCTATGGACACCAGCCTCCAGTGGGTCAGCCTCCCTGCAGCACTAGGTGGAGTCTCTAGTCAGGCACCCCATTGGTCGTGGCCGCTGTCCTGGCACATTGTACTATGGGTCGTTGGGCTGCAAGGTCCTGGCGACCGAGCAGGGCCACCTCCCACTCCTCTATGGTTGCATTTGGGTTCGGGGGCAAAAAAAGAATTGAGCTGGCATGTCCATACGATGATGTAGGTGTCAGCCGCCTCCGCACAGTACTGGCAAATGCCGGAAAAGAAGAGTCAAAGTGTTTAAGCACTGCCGGGCACAGTAAAGTAATGGTAGATAACCGGAGAATTCTCTCGCCGCCCTTCCTAAGCCCTTTGTAGGGCGGAGGAAAATTGCTGTGGGAGTCCCGGTAATGGGCAATTATCTCTCTATAAGTTAGCAGAGGAGCGTTTTCTTCTGGAACACAGGGTTCATTGGTGGACGAGGCAGTGGCACGGCGACTGAGTGCACGGGCGGCAGCATGCACCGCCTCATTTGCTGCAAGGCCCCGATAGCCAGGAGTCCCGATTATGGAACGCAGAGAGGGGTAACCTACTCGAGGACAAGATTTAAGAATTTTGGCAGCTAGGTGTGTGATCCATTCCTATTGAAAATTGCGGCAAGCTCCTTTGGAGTCTGATAATATAATTTGAGAACTGTCGTGTGATATAGCCACAGCTTTGGCCACCTCTTCAGCATGGGTAGCGTTGGTTGCGCTGAAGGACAGACCATCCACCTGCCTGTCTTGGTGGACCACGGCGGCCGTATACCCACCCCTGCGGTAAGGGCCGGCGATGTCCGTGTAAAATACGTTTTATCTAGAGCCGAATCGGCGCCGGAGAGCAAGAGCCCGCGCCTCTCGACGGCCAGCGTGCGGCTCCCGTGACATAGAGGTGAGGAGGGGTTGAACATGATTCTTATTTCCAATGTTCAGGCACTCGTACCCGCTCCTCTGTGTGGAATTCATGTCGAATGTGTAGGCGATCTAAGAGTCGCCTGCCTGACGGGGTCTGCGCCAGACGCGTGTATTGATTTGTTAGATGAGCCTCCCGGAGCTCTCTATTGGTGTTTACCACTCCCAACGCAAAACGTTTTGCATCGGAAGTAGAGATATGGGGATCTAGGGCTCGCTTGACAATTTTGCGAAGGGCGACCTCCAAGGAATCTTCATCGTCTTCCGTAAGTGCAGGTACGGAGTCGCATACAAGATGCGACTAGTGACAAAAGCATGTGCGAGACGAAGCACATCCTTGCTTTTGAGATTTCCCCGCTTGTTGGAGACTCGGCGGGCCATGCGGCGCACCTGATTTCCAATCTTACGCACCCTTCGGAGTTTGTGAATATGGACTCCAAGGACACTGATATCCTGTGCCTCATTAATAGGTTCACTATGCAGGGAAAGGTTAATGGACAAAGTTTCCTTCACCGACGGCTGAAGGTGCACGAATTCAAACTTCTGTGGGGAACACTGAAGGCCACAGTACGCTGCATATTGGTCCACTATATGGGCTGCGGTTTGCAGGCTGTCCTTCATCTACCCAGGCATACCTCTGGGGCCCACAGAGGGACGTTATCGGCATAAAGCGCATGCTTTAACTCGTCGACAGCAGCCAAGTGGGCTGGGAGCTGTGCCATAGCTGAGTTGAACAGCAGAGACGACACACACCGCCCTGTGGTGTGCCTCGCGTGATCAGGGGATAGGGACTGTATTTCTGACCTTGGATGCGAATGTACGCAGCTCTGTCGGTAAAAAAGTTTCGGAAGTAGTTGAAGGTGCGCTAGCCGCAGTTGGTGGCACTTAGGTGAGCTAAGATGACTTCGTGCTTGACGGTATCGAAAGCTCCTTTAAGGTCAAGCGATAGAATAATCTTGTCATTGTGGGGGTGTTCTACGGGATTAAGTACTTCGTGGTGTAGTTGTAGAAGTATGTCCTGCGAAGATTTTTTGGGCCTGAGGCCATACACAGAATCGGCGAAAATCTGGGGCTCTTCCAAGGTAGGAGAGACACGATCCATGACCATAGTTTCCATTAGCTTCCACGCACAAGAAGTAAGAGAAATGGGTCTGAGATTCTCAGTGTTGATCGGTTTTCCTGGCTTTGGAATAAAGGTTACCGGATACGTTTTCCAGATTTGTAGGAGGGGCGTTTTTTGAAATCAGACCAAATTATTGTAGTCGAGAAGCGGCTGGTGCGCTGCATCGGGTACATTTGGCAGCACTTTAACGGTAATTTTGTCTCGCCCGGAAGCCGTACCTCGCCTCATTTTGGCTAGAGCGGCGCGAAAGTCGTGTAACTGGATAAGAGCATCCAGTGCCGAGTTCTCTCTGCCTGCATAGCGATAGGCGGAGCTTCGCGTGTCCTGCTGAGTGCAAAGATATCGGTCCCGCAGTGATAGGGCTAATTGTGATGTGGAGCCGTGGAAATCGGGAAAGGTGCAGGTGTTTTTGCGTTTCACCTCGCGTTTGAGTGGGAGCAATCTGACTGCGGAAGAGTTTCCTTGTATTGCGACTGGACATTTGCCTGCTGGCAGTGTTACAACGATCTACCCAATTTGTGTCGGCGAGCTGGGCAGCGTACTCGGCCGCCTTTTGGGTGAGATCGAGTATCCGCATGCAGAGTGTGCGGTTGTGCTTTTGTCGGCGCCATGTCTTAGTGACGCTGTGACTGGCCTCCCAAAGATGAAGGAGATGGTTATCTACATCTGGATGACTGTCCGTGAGTTGTATTTTGGTCTTGCGTTTTCTTAGTGTTTCGAGCAAAGAGTGAGCCCACTGGAAATAACCGATCTCCAGAATGGGAGAGTCAGGTAAGGATTGCCGGAAAGTTTCCCAGTTTGCTAAGTGAGCCTGTGCAATGGGGCGTTGTAGAGTTGCGTAAAAAATGTGTGTTGAGAATGCAGTGTTCACTACCGAGGGTTTCCTAGATATTGAATCAGTCTGCGTGTCTGATGTTTTTCGTGAATGTTAGGTCAGGGCAGGTGTCCCGGCTGACAGAGTTGCCTACACGAGTTGGTTGTGCGGGGTCTGTTTGAAGAGTCATGCCCAGCGTGCAAGTTAGCTCCGCAAGTTTTCTTCCGCGCACCTCTTCCTCGCGATAGCTTCAAAGACTGCTAGGGGCGTTGAAGTCACCCACTATTAAAAGGGGGTCATGCCCGGCGAGCTTCAGTGCCCTGCTGAAGATGTCAGCGAATGTAATGTTTTTGAGTTGAGGTTTGCAATAAATGTTGAGGATGTTTACTGGGGGGTTGGTTCTGCGCAGGGGAAGAACCATGACCATTGTGTAAGAGTACAGTATGGAAGTTTCGAGGTCGATCTTTTGCGTTGTTAAGGTTCTATGTACAAGAAGGCAGGTAAACGGGTTCCATTTAAAAGTGTTATAATCTGAGAGGCGCACGGCATTGCCGAGCTCTTGAAGGGCAATGACGGCGCACAGGTGCTCAAATGTTTCAAGAAAGACGAGGAAATGGGCCCGTTTGGCCCTATCTTTGAAGCCTCTGCAGTTCCATTGAATTAAAGAGAGTAACTGAGGTTTCTGGTGTGACGATGTGTAGCAGTTAAGGTGAGTCACTATATTAAGAATTTGGGGTGTCTGGGAGCTCGGAGCAAGTGGGAGCTCGGAGTCCTCGGAAGTTTCGTGAGTTTGATGGCGTGTGAAAATGTAAGGGACGATTAAAGTTCATCAGAGGATTAGCCCTTAGGCTTCGAGTAATTACGCCATAGAGCCAAATTTTCATGTTACTCGTCACCTGTTGGGTAACAGTGTTGGAAGAAGCTTTCAGGCTTTTGCTTATGGCGGTTAGTCGTGTCATTAAAGCAGTCATAGTACTTTCAATATCCTGAAATCGCTCTTCAGTGTTAGAAGGCTCCAAGACGGAAGGAATTGTGCGCATGGGCATCGGTTCTGGAGCGGGAATGGTAATATTGGTGGGGAGTGACGCGTGGGGGACTGGTGGATGACCTATCTCTAAGGCGGCAATTTTGGCTTGAAGTTGCGCGTTCTGTGCCCGCAGCGCAGCAAGCTCTTGTTTGAGCTAGAGGAATCCGGGGGGCGGGAGGCGGGGAAGGAGGAGCAAGACGAGGAGGAGAATGAGGCAGCCCTCACCTTGTTGCCTGCCTGAAAAGCTGTAATCTTGTTCGGCCACTTACGGACACCGACATCAGTCAGAGGTAAAAAGCCCCCGGATCGGAGCCTGGGGGCACCCTGGTCAGAAGTGTTGGATTATGTTTGGTGTGGCGGTGTCTTAAATGGAGGTAGTGCTTGTTGACTGGTCCCCCCAGTAGCAGGTTTCTTCGTGGCTTGGTTGGTAGCTCCCAGCTGACGTCCTTCTGGCACGACGCCAGATGTCTTGGGCGTTGACTGCTGCTTCGACGAGCCGCGCCTGCCATGATGCCCACCCTGCTGCTTCAGGCGAACAACCTTGCTTTGCAGGCCGGAGATCCGGTGAGGCATCCTTCACCACACACCAGGCACGATAGCTTGCATTCGTGTAGTGCCATCTCCTCCTCAGAAACACCCACAACTTGACCACAATGGCCGCAGCATTGGTCGTTCGGGTAGGAACACAGCTCTCCCGGTGGTCCACCATGCCATAGTGGTAGCAGGCTGGAATGGTGCGTTTGTATTCGGGTACTGGTGTCACAACACTGTTGTAGTGCACAAAACGTGGCAGGCGGTGGCTTCAAAGGTTATAAGGGCCACCGAAAACTTGCGAAGTTTTCTTATGAAAGCGATGCTTCCCCCACGCTAATGGATCTTTGCTTTCAAGGAGGCGCAGATCTCCTGGTCATGCACCGTAGTGACGCCACGACACACTTGCTCACTGGTCTTGGCGTGGCCGATCATTGGTAGGGGACCTTGTGTTGTTTTGAGTGAGAATTCTCGTGATAGAACGTTCGCAGAGTTGATAACTTCGGTTGAGACAACAATGATATTTTCCTCCCACGTGGGCCACACACTGATAGAGTCGCTCGAGGCAGCGTTCACGTATGGGGTGAGCTTGGCGCTTAGTTCACCTGATTGAAAAGTAGCTTTGAGATCCACCGTGACACGATGCTTCATCACGATGGTGAAGTCATCTGCAGCAATGCGGGGCATATCGGTAGGCCGCCGCAATACACGGGATGTCTTCTTCTTGGGTGGAATATTCGCGGGCGTGGTCTTATTGGTAGCCCAGCCCTTGACAGCTTCAGATTGCTGGCGACAAACGCTGGTCGCGCCAATTGCGCCTGGCGTCAAAGCTCGCTTTTCTAGCGCAGCGTTGCTGTGCCCAGCGTGCACGTGCGTCAACGTTACGTCGGAGTTTATTGGACCATCTATGGTGCTCTTGTGGCCGTTTAGCTAGCTCCACATATACCAAAATTAATTGCAGGGGACGTGAATAGATGACAAAGGTAAACGACAAACGTTAAAACATAACCATGACAACTAAGTCATGTACGGCCTAATTTACCTCTGCCTCGTAATGTTGTGCTCATTTTAAAGTGACATATCAACCTTCGTCATTCGTGCTTCACATATCATAGATTTTCAATGTACGTGCAATCTGCCAGTGTTCTTCTTATTCAGAGTTCAACTTACGCCTTGGCTATTAGGATCGCTTCTTCTTTAAGAAACAGATTGGTGCCCACGATCTTCGTTTCATATACCAATAACTTCATATAAAGTGCCTTCAAGAGGAAGATGGACAAGGTACTGCCACGTTAAAATTAAAAAAGAACACTAAGAGGCAAAAAGAACCTCGAAACTTGACCTGTTACTCTTTGTACTCGTGTTTTGTCATAGAACATCATGTCGTTTTGTCAGTTGCAACTCGCCATATAAAATTAATTATAGAACGTAAACACGATCTCAAAAGCTAAAAGACGCAAATAAGGGGGTTTAAAACACGTAGAGCTGACTAAATGAATGTGGCTCAATTTTGTTGAAACAGATGCAGGATTTGGCTCATTTATTTTATTTAGAAACGGCTTGTTTGAGCTCAGTCTACAATGAGGAATCGCCACATACTCATCCTAACTGTTTCTGAACTGATGCGCACATTACGCTTCTTTGAAATTCAGCCCTGTTTCGGTTTCTGTATTTGGGTCTGTTTGAAAAGCAAATAGAAAAAAATAACATGCACAGTTCTCCGAAGAGCGAAATGTCCATGCTGTTGCAAGTTTGCCAGCCGATGTTGGTGCCTACACTCTTTTAAGTGCCGATAAATATTTACAATTTCTTCCTCACTGTTGATGGCGCAAAATGTTATAGTGCTGTCACGTGATAAATTCCAATTCCAATTAGATTTATCATTACTATCAAGATTAATTGCTGCCGCATGCTACAAATTGTACGGCACAGCTCTTGGCGTGGACATATGTTAAATTCTAATCCCATATTTAAAACCCGATGGGCTGATCGCGAGCGTCTTGGTTCTCGTATAATATTTGATCGTGAATAAAAGTGACCCTGTTGCAAGCAACACCTCACCTGCATCGAACATAATTCAGATCAGCGGTGATTGCAATAGAAAGTGGCCGTGTGACACTGGCTTTACATAGAGAGGGCTTTCCCTTAAAAAAATGACTTTGAGTTTCAATTGACCACGAACTGAGGCCTTTTTCACTCAATAGATGGTCAATTGACGCCATCTTCTGATGAGTGCACTCAATGAAAATTTAATTGAAATCAGGTACGAAAAAGTCAATTCACTCTCACTCTTTACATTTTCAATTGATATGCGTTAAGAAATGTTCAACTGAACCACAGTCACTACATATTTATTTGACATGCATTAAAAAACGTTAAACTAAACCGTCGTCACTACACGTTTAATTGACTTAGTACTGATCACTCTCACTGAGAGATAGCTGAAGATGGCTGTTGACACCTATAGCTACATCAATATTGGGCGCCCAACGCACAAAACTTGTGTGTGTGTGTGTATCTGAGTGTTCTGCAGTTTTATTGCGGGTATATTTCTGCAAGATGCATTCGTCTTTATGGGCCCTGCATCATGCATACAGGTGCAGCACACCGGGAAACAGCAATGTATTACATAAAACTGTACGCAAGGAAATTTTTTCAGGTACTAGCTGTCCGACGCACGTGTTTTTGAATTGCGTGCTTGAATATTTACATCGTACACAATAGCGTGTAGCAGTCAAGAGTGGTAGATGCATTTTCTTCATTGATGCGAAAAAAATTTGCCTTCTGGAATTAGCAAAAGTGTTGTTCATTCATCGTTAATAGCGATGCAGATTCTGTGCATTGAGAGACAGGGCCATTAAAATTATTATCATTCTTATTACTGTATTATTATTATAGTTATTTATTCAATAAAGTATCGTAAACACACGGAGAAGACGTATCGTGGTAGCAGTTCTCCGCGAAAAAATTACACATTCGCCGCGTCTTTCAAAGGTCGGGCCCTTTTTCCCCTGCTGTCGACTAGTGTGGGGGATATTAGTGGGCTACGGAATGCGCACTTCATTGTTCGAAATCTCGCCAGTCTGACCGTTTTTTTTCCTTTCTTTTTTTAGCAAGTTTAGAGCGGTGGTGGTTGCACGTGCTGGGAGGAACCAAGCGGAGTTGGCAACCACTGAAGGGGTGAAAGGGCGTGTGAGCCCTTTTGCTGTTGCCATTAAGAAAGTAGAACGAGAAAACAATAATTTCTGGAATGTTTAATATTGTGTTATAAAAACTTGAAACTTAGTTCTCAAACAAGCTTCACAGTATTAGCTGCCAGTTACACCCGTGTGAAGTGAAAGTTTGAGATGGTCGCTTTGCGCTTGTTGTATATCCCTCCATACGGCGCTTCTTTCTTCATAATCGCTCACCGGAGTCACACGTGTGGCTCGTGCTTGTCACTTGATTTTTCTTTCCCTGACTTCGGGGAAAGTGAGTGCCGTGACTTACGCAGACTATCTGCTGAAAAGTAAGGAAGCTATTCCGCTGCATGTGATGCAATTTTCACGGTACATGGACATTTGTGCCGGTGGCAAGGCTGTTCATCAGACCCAACCTCGCAACCTTCCAGCGGAAAAATGAATACCTCACTTACATGCAAGACTCCAGCGCAGCTTCCTTTCTGCAAACTACAGAAATGGACGCTGACATCTCGATTTGTGATCAACATTCACTGCAATTGCTGGATCTGCAAAACACATACCTCAATTGATTATTTTGAAGGTAAGTTTGTCATTTTTCATTGGTTTCATGCGTTCTATTCGTAAGTTAGGAAAACCAAAAAGCGTATTGGGCGTAGGATGTTAGAGTATTCAACTGCGTAATTATTCGGGTTTACAATATTGAGCCCTTCTCTAATGGATACTTCATTTTTATAACAAGGCCTTCCCTCTTTTTTGCATTTTTTACAGACAGGCCTCACCCTAGTGATTCGAAAACAGGTGCTCAACTAACTAAATGATCCTAGTCGTCTATAATGTCATTTTGGTAAAAATAAACGAAGATGCTAACAGATCTGTGTTTTGCTTCTTGGATTAAACAATTTATAGAACACCGTGCATCACTGTGTACGTGCGTGTGTGGTATTATTCATGTGAATTGTGTATCCGTGTCATAATTCGTGATTATGAACCAGTTTATACCTTGTTTGAGGGACCGAACGTCTTTCCAATCAAAAAAACACACGCAACCAAAAATAGTTTATTTTATTTATATTTTATTTCTAGCAACTGCTTAAAGAATGAACAGATAGCAGTCAATTTGGTAACGCTTCTGAAACAAAATAATCAAGTGGTGAATTTTCAAGAAATGTTAGCGTGAATATTTAAAAATTGCATAACACGCTTGCTTTTTGATGATTTTGACCGCACACAATAAGGGTTAAATATACACTCCCCTAAATTGTCTTATTTGACACTCGGTACAGAAAGTCACTAGCTGTTCAATAATTGCTTTTGACTCGCTCAAAAGGCGCTCAATTTATCCTCAAAAATTTATATTCAATAGAAACACGGTGGCCAATATTCTTGTGTAACTCAATAAGAAAACTCAATAGACGCTTAATTCAAACACAGTACATCCTATGGAGAAAAGTCAATTTACCCTCAATTAAATCTCTACAGGCATTTTTGTAAGATTAATCTTTGAAAGAAAGTTGTTAGAAATTTTAATATCTAACGAATGGGCTTTACATTCCAGAATGAACATGCATTTAGGAGGAATGGCGTTGTAGAAAACTGATGAATAGTATTAATAATATTATCTAGGATTTGACATCCGAAACAAGGATTTGTTTATGAGAGACGCCGTAGTGGAAGTCTTCAGAAATTTTGACCACCTGGGACTCTTTAGCGCGCACCAAAATGTAAGCACACGAGCCTCAAATATTTCCGCCTCTATCAAAATTGCTGCAGCCGCCGCCAGAATTCGATCCCGCGACCTTCAGGTTGGCAGTTGAGGGCCATAATCATTAGACTACCCCTGTGAAGAATGTGGAGTGTTTTTCGTCATATTGTGTATCGCTTCCTTAGGCCGAACAAATTATGAACACACGGGCATTTTCAGACTCTGTTGCGCTTGGAATGCACCCAGAGTGTTTTAGTACACCGAACCCGCATGCCCTGTTTAGCAGTCTGCCAAGGTGGTGTAGCGGTTTTGATCCTCAGCTGTTGGTCCAAAGGTTGCGCGTTCGATTTCAGTTGCAGTGCTCACAATTTCATGCAGGCGAAATGCTGGATGCCCGTGAACTGTGCGATTTGATCGAATGTCAGAAACACCAAACGGCCGAAATTTTCAGAGTGATCAACCGTGGTGTCCTTCAAATTCTTTTCGTGGTTTTTCGGACGTTAAACCTCAGATAGCACCATGGCAATACTGAGCCACGTAACGTCACAGTCATGATATCGGCTGGCAACCTTTAAGAAATGTGGTATGGCGGCTGAATATACCGACACAGCAAAAGAGAAACCAAGGATTTCATCTTCGATTATTTACTGAAACGAGGCAGAACAGTGTGGTGTTCCCTGGTGAACAGGGAATAGACACGCAAGCTAACTGTGCATTTCGTAGGATTGCCATGCCAGTTCTTCAGGTATCACATGTGAGTCAAGAAAATGTATATGTGCTTACGCATTCAATTTCATCACCACGCACTATGTTTGAAAACTGAGAAATCATAGCATTACTACTCGTATTTATTTGGCGAAGGCTTCAGAAATGTATACAAAGTTGCTCTCTGATATACCCAATAGCCTGAAACGAAATTATGAAGGCGAAATACTTATATGTATGAAAGATCCTAGAAATGGACTGTCGGCATCCAGCTGCGCCTGGGAAAAGTGATAAAAATTTATTTAGTTTGACGTCACAATATGACGTCACAAGTACTTCACACACCGCCTTGATTTGTGAAGTTTCATGATGTCGTTATGACTTCGTGCGACGTAACGTAACGTCATTTCTTAACATTGTAGCTTGGTAAAAAGTTTGCCCAATCACGGGGGTAATGCAAAACCAGGTGAGCGAACCACAATCATCGAGGCAGCGAAAACCTGCGTTACATAAAATAAGGTCTTGAAGGGTGATGAGAAAGCATAGATACATCAACTGAAGAAAATTAAAAAAATTATCCCTTACCTTTGAGTCGTAATAACTGAATGCAAAAGGAATCCTGCGAGTTTGTCTTACAAGAAATGTCTTAATACAGTCAGCCATTTGATTTATCACCTTCCCGAAATAAAAGTCGGGCAATACTGGGCAGAAGAATAGGGCCGTAAGTAGTGTACGAAGCTCTTATCCTTCCTGAAGCTAGTTGGTTTTGCCCTTACTTGCCTAACTGCGAAGCGTGCGATTTGTACTAATGGGCATTCTTAGTGCATTCTTCGACCAAGTTCATGGACACCAATCAGAAGCACAAGAAGCCGTGTAACAATGCAGAGCCGCAAAAATAACCGACACAGCGCTGACTAATAAGCAATATTTGTTGAATTTTCACCCGAAACATGTAGGCTAGAGTGCCCACAAAAATAACAAAAACAACTATATAAAATAGGTCGCTTCAAATTTTAGGCTATTGTACGCTTATTAGGTTCATGATTCTTTATAATGCAGGTGTCTACTTTTAGGCCCGTGTGCTCAGACTTGGGTTCACGTTAAAGAACCCCAGGTGGTCGAAATTTCCAGAGCCCTCCACTACGGCGTCTCTTATAATCATATGGTGGTTTTGAGACGCTTAACCCCACAAATCAATCAATCAATCAGGTGTCTACTTTGACCTTTGCATGGGGTTGTCTGCGCGCACAATTATTCGTACCTTAAGTACTTAGTGATTGTTTATTGGCCGGGTACGATAGGGGCTTCGGGGCTAGAATAAAAAATACAACTACTGGCTGCTTGTTTATTCATACTGTTAGCCCCAGAAGGGTCCCTGCATGAATAAATATACAATCATAGCGTTGCTCTGCAACTTGCTTGACGAGCGGGTGGTTATCTAGGCGGGCTCACTCAGCTCAAAGTTATTGTCCTATAGAGCTGACAATTTTTTTTATATTTGCGTGCAAACCTGTGTTTTTTCTTTTTCTTTTTTTCTGAGAGATGGAGTCCGTGATGGCTTCACACTTCACAACCGTTTCGAAATGAGAGGATACTCAGTGCCTTATCTGATAGTGCAAGTTTTCTGAGCAATACGTAAATGGTGCAAAGTTGTAAGCATGAAAACAAGAAAGGAGGAAAGAGATAGACGAGTGCCAAATTGGCAACTGTTTAGTGCCAACGCAGGCTGAAAATCAGGTAAGTTGCACTCATGCGCAATGGCACGAAAGAGTTCTCATAGTCATGTTTTCGCGTGACCAATTTAATAAAGGAGGGCCACTCAGATTTATAGCGTACGACAGATGTGTTACTGACACAAGTGGACCCATTACTGCTAATATGATGGTTTCCTTGCCGTTTGACCTGTGCTTTTGCCAAAAATTGTAGCTAGCTCAAAACGTGGCACATACGGGCGTGACTAGATATGCTCCAGAAGATTTTAGTGTTGCGGAAGGGAACCGCAACTTGAGCAATTCTATTCCTTTAAATTCCTCGAAATGAAAAATGTCAATTCATTCGCTCTTCAGGAATGTCTGGGTAGGTCATTTCCATTCCTACAATTTCTCGACGTAGGAAAGGAATATACGATATATCTATCGTGCTAAGAACTATTGTAAAAACAAAAAAGGCGATGGCATCAGATAAATTAAGACAGGGAAGTTTATTGCAAACTGGTGGCATTTCAGATGAGTACAAGTGTCTGGTGTAACAAAATCACTTCATTGGCGTGTAAAAACAAGAGAACATAGACAGGATGTGACACATAGCACTTCAATATTCTCACAGATCAATAATCTCTCAAGGAAACAAAGAGAAAAAGAAACGCAAGGAGCACTAAGTCGGAACAGATTATTACGTGCAACGAGAAGCATTTTTTTCCTAAATTAAAACGGCACTAAAGGAAATTCAATATTTCTATCTCGAACCTAAAAAAAAAAACGTGTAGGCCAACTTCTGATGAAGGCTTCTTTACCCTGCTATTCAATATGTTCGGTAAAGTACCAAACCATGATCATTCTAATCTTCTGTAACGGTGGGTATACAGCTCATTGGGGTCGTCGCCGTGCTTTGCCCATGCAGCGGCGACGCCACAATAACTGCAATATTACGCAAAACACTTTACGACGCTCGAGGGATAGAAGCTTGGTGACTTATCTTGTGCAGTACATCCACACTACTAGTTCCCATAGGGGCGGTTCTTCCGGTACCTATAGCATTTGCATGGTCCGCACAATCTTAGGAAAAAAAGTTAGTAAAGAGTTGGCAACACATCTATTTACTTGTTTTGAGTGTATTTTACTAACTTCAGGGCATATGTTTGCTATAGCCAGAAGCTAGAAAAGCTTATTACTTTTGCCGTTGCTAACCAGGAATCCTTCTATGGTCTTTTGAAGTTGGTAACTACTAAGCCGCACATGTTATCAGATTCATCGTAAGCACTGCCGCAGTAATCTTGCAGTAATTATCACAGTCTAGAAAAATTTAGACTCATTCTAATTTGTCGACTACTTTAAAGAAAAAATGTGTCTTAGTGATGGCACACATATATGCAAACAAAGGAGCAAACAGGGATATCTACAAAGCGTCCATTATTTTTTAGAATTCTATGGTTGGTAACCATTACACTGTTTGCTATTTCAATGCTGAAGCTCAAACATCCTTTAAATGACTTCTACAGAATATTCCGGCTGTCTTGATATTTAAAATCTGCCTTTGCGTGCGTGTCCTTGTCTATGATTTGTTCAAGCCTCTGTGTATGTTGATGTGAAGGGTACTTGCCACGTTACTTATTTGAATTGATTATTGAACACTAATTACTATATATGAACAGTGGCGCTTCGCTCATTATCCTATATACACTTTTTATGGTGTTACTTTGATGTGGCAATGTAGTACATGTACATATAAACACGCGTAAACTAAATGTGCAGTATTACATTAATTCTTCGTGGCAGCACAATTCACGACGTAGCGGGAAACTAGGAAGTTTCACAATTCTACAATTTGATTTCCTGGCTTACTTGGAGGCTAATGCTATTGTGACAAGTTAGCAGTTAGTATTTAGTAAGATACGCACACCTGTTTTAAGACTGTATGTTTGAACTAATCATGAAGTTTTATTATTGCCTAAATATAAATGTGTTAAAGGAGTACTGACACAAAAACCTTGGCCTCGCGCATTTCTGCTGCAATGCGTTGCTGGAGGCCTGTTAGTAATGACAAGACACATCGTTTACTGCAGCACGCGACAGATAATCGAAACAGGCCCCTCATTATCAATCAGTGTCAGTTTCGGTTTGAGAGAGTTTTAAATACTGAATGCAACTGTCACCACCTAGCGTGTGCAGCTCTTGACCACGTCAGCACACAAAACTGTGGCGCATATCCGCACGGTCGGCATAAAAAATACTTTGGAATAGAAAATGGTACTTGAATGTCGCCAAACACATAACTTTCTAAGCGTGCGCCACGGCCACGCACTCGCAACCAGCCGCCGAGAAATATAGACTGCGGTAACTAACGCGGCAAAATAAAAATGGCGACTATGACGTCATCATAACTTCTTTTGTTGATCGTAGCGTAGTGACGTAAAGGAAGTAGGGAGTCACCTCGGAGTCTCTTCCGATGGTGTCTATAGCGTTATGGAGTCGGTTCCTCACGCAAACTTCGACATGAATTTAAAACACCTTCCAAGCTATATTCACTGTTGATATCTTGCAGATGATATACGAATGTTCACGAGAATCGACAGCGCAGGCTATCGCGGCACCGAAATTTTGTGTCAGTACCCTGTTAATGATAAAACGAGTGCCTAGAATACCGTCACGTATGCATTCGGGTAGGCACCGCCTTGCTTACGTGGGAGCGCCTGCTTTGGCTGGCTATCCCAAGCAGTGCTTTCAGAAATGTTTTCTATTTCTCTCTGTACGGTTCGTCTTGTAAAGCAGTTTATCACACATACAGTTCACACAGCGCACAGTTTATCGCATAGCCCCACCACGTTGCTATAGTGGCTAAGGTACGCGGCTGCTGGCCCGCAAGTCGCGGGATTGATTCCCATCTGTGTGGACTGCATTTTCTATGGAGTCGAAAATGCTGTAGACCCGTGTGCTCAGATTTGGGTGTACGTTAAAAAAATCTCAGATTTTCGATGTTTTCGGAGCCCTCAAATAAAACGACTTTGACAATCATATGGTGGATTTGAGACGTTAAACCACACAAATCAATCAATTATCAATCATCAACAGTTCGTCGTGTACGAATGTGTGCTGCAGTGATGGACAAAGCTTTGCGATAGAGTTTTGGGAAAAAGCGTTTATGTATGTAGGCAGGGAGACAGTATTGCAAAAGGTGAGGGGGGTGATATGTGGTGCGACACCATAAAAGCTGTGGTATGCAAAATGTTTTGCTAAATACGCATCGCATCGCGAATACGCATCGCAACTTAGAGAATCCCTATTTTGAACATGCGCCCGAGTCCCCTACGACAGCAGAAGCAAAAACAATGTGAAGGAGGGGGAGACAGCAGGCAGCTGAGGCACCACCAAGGGGAAAAAGCAGATGGTGCAAGCTGGGTATGCCACTGCACTGTAGTGTCGCATGATGAATACCATGACTTCAAAAGAGGGAAGGTTTGGGCATGTTGGTTATTCATCATTTTTGAAGAAACAGAGCGTACAAAACACGGTTCAAAACGAAGACAGGACAAGCGCTTATCCTGATCCGTTTCTGTATCATGTTTTGTGTGGTCTGTTTTATGAAGAAGAATAGCATGACATGGTATAAAGCTGTTGTTACCCAAGGAATAAAGAAACATTTCAGAGCAACACAGTCTATATAAAGCGAAAAATAGAGCAATTGCGTCGATGTTGAAATTTTTTGTGCTTGTAATTAGTCAATGCTTTTTAAGTTGTTGCTTTTTGTGAAATAAGAAGATCAACAAAAATGTGCTCTATTTTAACATAAAGACGTATTCTATTTCCATTCCATTTCGTTCGAAATGCACTTAATTTCATTGCCATTACAATTCTCCAACCTTTGTCACCATTCCATTCCTATTCCATGCCGGGGTCACGAAAATGTAAAATGATTCTGGATTCGTTCAGCTTCGGGAGTGGCATTTTTGCAAAACTGGAAGATGCCCATTTTTCCAATTACCAATGCTCATGGAATACTCCCTGAGGTGGTCGCTAACACACCATCTCATTTGTTATTTCCCAGCTAGGCACGTGAGCGAATAAACATGATAGATTTTCACGGCAAGGTTTATGTCCGAAAACAGCAGAACATTGTCGGTTAGAAGATTATGAGTGAGTGGAGGTTAGTTCTTTTGAATTCGTCTTAAAGGCAACTAAAATTTAAGCTTTGCTTCAGTTATAAAGTGTGCAAGAAACTAAGGCCCCAACTCACCCCAAAGCAAGCTCCAATTCAGAAAGATACATTCAGTGATTGTTTTGTGACACACAGTTAGCTTTGTGTTACAGTGAAGTAGCAGTAGGCGGCCTAAACAGCACGAAGAATCTGTCTGAAAATCATCAGAAACACGGCGTATGGGATATTTTCATTCTTTCGTCAGAACTAGTTGTCTTGAGGCGGAATGGGCCTTAGTTTGAGTAGCGGCATCGTTTATGAAAGTGCCTAAAGAAAATTAGTCACGTAATGAACTATAAGTATTCCACAGAGGCGGCTTGTTCAAATGAGAAAAGGGAATGACTTCCTGCGAAAGCCCTGTTGCCTCTTCCGGATTTAGCAAAAGCATTTATTAGCGAATAATGAACGTAGGTCGGTGAACTCGCTCAAGAGCCGACTCCCTCGGACTCACTCAGACTCGTATCAAGCCGTGAGTCTGAGTCTGCTTGAGTCTGGGTGAACAATACTTTGGTGAACTTAAGTTCGAGTTAGTGGGGTTGCAGAAAATTTTGTGATATATTAGTTTGAGTGAGTCTGGGAAAGGAAAATTTTGCCGAGTCGCAGTCTTAGTGAGGCCTAACCCAAAATACATTTTTTGAGTGAGCGTGAGTGAGCTCAAGAATTTTCAACAAATTATGCAAATGAAATTTCCTTAACTTCACAGCCGAAGCCTAAACGCAAAACTTTGAAAAACGCAACTTTCATATTCTTTTGAGACGTGAAGAAGAAGCGAGTATAGTTGTACCAGCAATCGATCGACTTTGCCTGACCGTTGTGTGAGTTTCGTTCATGATTAAAGCAAGTATGCAACACATAGGTTTACAAATGCATAAAAACAGACTCACGTACATGAAGTGACCACCTTGAAAAATGCCGTAATTTTGGTCATCGGATATTAGCGCTTTTGGGTTTTTCTTTCGCCGGTGAACTTCGTTTATTTCATGTATCCGCAATAATTATCAGAGGCCAATTTCTGAAAACCTGGAACGGGCAACGGCCTTTTCGCCGAAAGGACATCAATTCTCTTATCTTAACCCAATGCCTTTCTACCCTAAATAATAGTAAAATAAATTACTTTATTGATCTACTTCCGTGAATGGTGCATCTAGTCATCTTAAGATCTACCCTTTTCTTCCCTCTCTGAAAAAAAAACATCGGCGAGCAATTTGAGTGAGCGAGCATTATGAGATTTCCCTTATTTTCGATTCGTTGAAACACCTTACATAACAAGCTATGAAATACTTTCACTGAACCACCTGCAGAAAAAGTTCAATTGTCGGTTAACATAATACTAAATGAGATGAATGTCTCTTGCACTGCGCCTATGCCTGCAGTAAAACTCGTCGTACTGCGTAACATAATGCAATATGAACTGTGCAGGCTTTCGCCGTATACTGTTGCAAGGTTCCATACGCTACCGAACTGTTTCAATACAAGAACCTTTTAGGCCAACAGTGAAAACTTTGGTGTCTACAGGAAACCGTCGTTGCGTATGCGACACACGAATTCAGTGAGCGCCACTAATGAGTACAGCAAGGGCGAGCATCAAACGAAAACTCTGCTCGGTGAAGAGCAGCACGTAAGAAAGAGAGAGCGATTAATGAAAAAAGTTAGAACTAAAAAAAATAGTGGAATAAAAAGACAGAAAACAAGGACGAAGACCAGGAAAGAAAAAAAGGTAAAAATGTAGAAAAACAAAAACAAAGAAAGAGTGAGAAACAAGCAGATACAGAAAAAAATAGAAATGTAAAAGCGCAGAGAAATAGATCATGAGCTACGTGTAATGAACGACATGGTTTATATGCCACGGTCTTGGTTCTCTCACGGCCCATTCGTTGACACGGTATGCGTGCAAATTGGTATGGGGAGACTTGAGTGTACGCCGCAGATAAAGGACAGGTGGTAGCAAAATTAACATGATGTGCATCACATGTACAGCATGACTTGCATACCTAGTTCATAGTTTTCACATGGCCGGTTCGTTAACATTAGAGGTATCGAATTTCTCATGGCGTGACATTTGTCTACTCCGACATAAATAGCAGGTTGCGACTTGAAAATTTTGATATCCAAATCACGCGTGCCCTTAATATACTTGAAAACTGGTACGGACAGCCGTGAGTGTATGAGGAACATAAAAGACAGGTCATATAGTGCATACATCATAACATGCGTCTCGTTAGTTCAATATATGCCAGATTATACATTCATTGAAGCATGCGAAAGTGAGCGACATTTCCTGACATGAATTTTTCAATTTCCCTCGAATACAAACAAAGTAGTGTATGCAGTAACTGCCTGCTTCGCATTACAACTACTCTCACTGTGTGTGGGTTCCACTGCATTTTTTTCTGATCATTATATGTTTTGTTTGTCTTGTGTGACACCCCCGTAATTAATGCGGAAGACATAAAAAAATCCCCATATCAGGCATGGTACCACCCAATCGGAAGCTTGTTTTTCAACAATAAGCAGCGACGTCGTCTTGGATACGTCAGGCCAGAAGATCTCAAGCCAAACGCACTTTTTGCGAGGAGCCAGACAGGCAGACAGGATGACATTAGTTGACCGTCGGGGCTGTTCGGTTGTTCTAACATAGGATGAGCGCCGTACATTGATGGCAGTAAGGAGATACAGCAGCGAGACACGAATTATGCTCCCAGGACGCGGCTTACGAGCACGACACTTCTTTGTTTTTAGGCTTGCCTGTGGTTATAGTGGTCCGTGAGGCGATGGCGCTTTCACGAGAGGGGACGATTGGAGTGAAACGCAATGCGATTGTAGTGACAGGTCCCTTCCTCAGGGGAATTATACACCGACACAGTCGGTTGTAACGTGGGCAAGATAAACCAAGGGCTGTACGTAGCACGATTTGTAAGCTGCAGACGCACGAAATAGCATGAAAGGCATATTGTTCAGTTTGTGGTTGCCAGTCGTACTAGTCCCAATTTTCTGCACTTCTTGAAATAGAGCGACAACTTGTACTCAAACACGCGCACACTCTCACCTTTCTCCTGCAGACTCATCGACCCCTCCACACACACACACACACACACACGCACGCACGCACGAAGTGTTCCGTTCGTACTTGCAATAGTGTACATAAAAGTCACGGATGGTAGTAAATAGCCAGAACAGCGCTGTGTGCGTCTTTCTGTGTACGAGCTGTTTAAGCTAGCCCCAGTTCATGTGGCATAAAACAAAGCTGTTAGCATCTTGAACAATACTAAATGGCCTAACAGAAAACTATCACCTTCAAAAAGAAGTGTGTGCCGTATAATTGGTTAAATCGCACTACACATACCTTCCACTGAAAATAATACAGCACTGTGTTATACTTACCTAAACGTAATTGTGTGACTTTTTGTGAACGCGAGAACGCTGTCTAACGGTTCCTGCGCGCCACGGAAGTGCTACTGAGAAGAGAGAAGCTAGCAGCTAACCCGACAAATGGCTTCCAAGTGACGGAGGTGAGGCGAACACCTCGAGTACGAACAACGAGAGAATACTAAGCAAAGAGGAAATGCAACGGTGGCCGTGGAAACACCCCGAAGCGATGAAAGACCTTGGCGAACAATGACGGGCCCGTAAATGCATTAGCGGTTCAAACGCTTGGCTTCAGCGTCAGTTGCTGTCTTAGAGGTCTGTGAATCTCTTTCATGTCTGCAACTTTCTGTGGTTTCAGTCGAACCTCTGTGCGCTGAGAATCAACAAACAACCTGGCATCACCCTGATAAGTCTTAGCAACGAGCTAGAAGCAATTTAGAAACACCGCGCATCACCAAGCTAAGGCAAAAACACTTTAAAAGCAGCCAAATTACTCGTCATAATCGCCCGTTTTACCTGTTTCAAGTCTTGCAGGAATAAGTGCAATGTTCAACGTTTTTTGAGCAAGGCCATGTTTACTTTGTCTTGACCCGGTCGAGGTATCTATGGCCTATATTGGTAAAAACGAAAAAAATCTCTTCGCACTGCTTTTTTTTTTGCTTGTGCGTTATGGAACCTTTTGCAAATCATGCCATACTATCAACCTTGAAATACCTTGCCAATATCCGAAGAGTTCATAATTGAGCTTTACGGGGGCAAGACAACCTAATATATTCTCCGCAAACAAAATGCAGCTGTTGTAAACGAATGCTCAACGTAAGTGCACAGTACCTACACAATGCCTTATACCCATTTTCTGTGCCCTTTCTTATATGTTTCCTACGGCAAGAGAAAAAGAGATGTGTTTTTTGATATCTCAGTCAACTAAATTATGAAGTTTACTACGAACTGTCCTTGGAACCTGGCCGATAGCATGAAAGCTTATCCTAGCGAGCCTTTTATGACCTATATTTTTAAAGCAAAAATAGGGTAGCTTAGGTATTTAGACATGCAAATTTTAAACTTTCTAGGCAGTTTTGATGACGTTTGGCTAATAACGTGGGAGGAACCTTGTTGCCCCGAATGGAGGCAAATCATTTCTTGACGTCGCCCGGGCTGCACGGAAGTGCAGTGCTGTCGTTTACCTCGCCTAAACTTCATTGTGAATCTTTTTAAAGTCCGCGAAAACATAGTCGAATGCTTCCTTCGCACGTTGGTGCTGTTATTAAGCTTGTATTTTTATTAAGCCTGCGCCATTTTGTTACCATATGGGCGTCAGTGAACACCCGTCAATGTTTCTGCAAGCTGCACGAAAATTGCACGAGTACAGAAAGCGTTGGGAAACACCGCTTGCTGTTTAAACATGCGAAATATAAAGAATATTCCGCGCGTAATATAACAATGGACTTCTTTTTCAGTTTTAACAAAAACACGTCATGCAGGTCACACTTGCATTAGCTGATATCATAGAAACAGGAAAAAGAAAAAAATGTGTGCGTAAATTTACCCTTCATCATACTGGGACGTATTTTTCTTTGTTCGGTATACGCTGCTTACGTATGAACACTGCCCGTTAACGAATGCAGGCAAGTAATGCAGCCCTATGTCTCGCACGCCTACCGTGTGTTGCGGTAGCCTATTTGAAAGCCTGATAAGCATGTTTTGTTTTGTTAATGTAATGCGCACGAGACAAAAGAGAGTTAGTGGTGAGTTAGCGCCATCAGCACCCCTAACATCGTTTTATTTCACTCAATTTTATTTTATTTACCCTCGGAGCCATTTGGAATTTTCGAGCGGAGTAGTTACAAAGCAAAAGACGCGAATTAGCTTACAGCATGAGCAAAAATGATATAGCAAGCAACGAATTCTTCATTCAACAGTTCTAGTTTTGTAAAGGTGACCAACGAAATACAAATATTAGTAAATATGTAACAGAAACTTGTGCTTTCACGACAAACAATATTAGGTGAAGTTTGCAGGAAACTGCGAACTTCACTTAACATTTGGTTGTTGGTAATAGTGAAGATTTATCCGCTTAGATGGTTCCATTGTACTGACGTACGTTGTACGAATGGTCAATAAAATCGGCCACCTGTCTGTGGGCTTCACTTCAAATTTCACCGGAAGACCACAGTCTTTTGCCGGCCTTCTCTTGTGCGTAGCATTGAAATTTTCAGTACACTGAAGAAATACTAGAGTCATAGAACTTCCTATCTACGTCTTTTTAGTAAAAAAAACACAACCCAATAAGCATTTATGTTGTGGGTCAGATATGCGTAATATTTGCTTTTTGATCGACAATGTTCACAAAAATGAACATAGCCACCTCTTCAAGATGGGTTCGGCATTCAGAAAGGACTTAAATTTTCGTTGGGTAGCTGAATCATACATACATACATACATACATACATACATACATACATACATACATACATACATACATACATACATACATACGTATATACATACATACATACATACAAAACTTTCTGCGTTCAAGCATCCCGAGAACGACGGTCGTCTTCAAAACACTAGAAGTTAAAAAAAAATGTGATGCCAGCTCATGACGGCAATTACTGTGGCAGGATATGCATGAAGTTTTGTGGGTTAGTAACTTTCATTGGGTGAAATGGGAAAATAATTTGTGAAAGTGAGGGTATATTTCATTGAAGCGATATTTACAATGCGATTATAGTTAGAAAGTATGAAACAAGTTGAGCTATTGTGTAGAACTTCAAGTAACCGTGTTATCATAATCTTGCGCTGTTTTTATATGGAAGTAGTTTTTGTTTAAATAATGCTTTTCGGAATAATAACCTAATCAATGTGAGTTACTGAATTAAAAAAATGAAGTCGTTTTCGAGGAAGTGAATAAGCTAGGTGAACATGTCGTATTATGATAACTTTCAAAAACGGGTATTCAGCAGATTAGGTTAAAATTATTCAGATTTATCAGATATCTTAAAGATTGGAACCACATACATAATTTCACCAGTGTAGAAATGCCATACCTTGCTTAAAATTTGAACCACATATATTTTTTCCTTGCGGAGGAGTGGAAGATGTGTCGAAAACTGTCGAAATATTTTTGTGAGTGTCAAATATTCGTATGTAAGAATCCTTTTCAGAAACTTACTACTTATATTGATATGATCAGAAACAGAGTGAACGGTCAGGTCGTTTGTATGTTTAATAATGCTAGATGAACGACTCGAAATCACTCATGGACTTGCATGCTGATGGGCAACTGCTCATGTGTTGAGACTACGATGCCAATGAGAGGAAAGTTGTGGAACGTCAAAGTAGAAATTGATGAGTGCGTGCTGCGCACCCCCGCTGCGACAGAATGGCCGCCGTCCGGCACAACGCAGAAAAAGTGCGCGTGCTTGGGCATGACGGTGACAATGACGTAAGTGATAGTACAGCAAATGCAGTCCTCTCGTGACACCGCTGCCAAACAGCTTTTCGCTTGTTCTAGCCATGCGCAGATTTCACTCTAGAACAGTCCGGCATTTTTTCACATAACATTTGTGGTCACGAGATCATGTAGCAGCAGAAAGGCCCCTAAAAAGTGTGCTCACGGTTTACACGCCTGCATGTTGAGCAGAAGATTAGGAAATGTTACGCGCTTTCCTGTGTCTAAGAAATAAATATCTGTGAAAGCAACTATTTTGTTATTTGCTAGTCGCAACGCCAGTGTCGATGTGGTTTCCAACCCGTAGTTGATTTCCGAAGTAAGTATTGCTGGACAGCGCGTATTTCATAAGTCGGTCAAGGATAAAATTTTTCTCGACACTGCCGAGCCATAGAAACCGTTATTGTGACTGCAAAGGCAAACGCCTCATGACCACGCAAGCAGGAGTAGTAGAGATGGCTAAATTTCGAACAGTAGTTTAGCAAACGTTAAAGAGGTTCTTTTCCCGCGTCTAATGTGACAATTAATGAGGAAAACGGGAGCACCAGTATGTTCGCAAATGAAATGAATAAATACAATGAATACCACCTTTAAAAAGACTTATTCAAGGGTTGTATTATCAACATTCTTGTTGCAACTGAGACCACAAACTCGGCCCCGCCACTGTGGTCTAGGGCTAAAATATTCGGCTGCTGACCTGCAGATCACGGTATCAAATCCCGGCTGCGGTGCCTGCATTTTCTATAGAGGCTAAAATGCCATAGGCCCGTGTGCTCAGATTGAGCTGCACTTTGAAGAAATCCAGGTGGTCAAAATTTCCGGAGCCCTCGACTACAGCGTCTCTCATAATCATATGGTGGTTTTGGGACGTTAAACCTCACATATCAATCACCAACTTAAGCTGTATCTCCCAGCTGGCGAAATGGTTGATTGCCTCAACTGTTCATCGAGTGCCAAAAATCGAGAAGGGGGGCGTATCCAGGGAATTTCCTATCAGTGCTTGCGTTAAATTTGGTGTGGCCTTTGGTTGAGAGCATTTACAGGTCAACAAGGCATCGCTTACCTTTCCGTAGCGGTTTCGTGAACGCCTTTAGTAGTTTACTTATTTTTTGTGCTCTTCATTGGTGTGACATTTAAAAGCTCAGCTAGGCCACAGAATGTCTAGGTAGCCGCTAATTGCCGACTGCTTTCCTGACGCAGGTCCAGCGTGTCTTTGATGACGGTGAACGGGACAGGCAAAGCAACGAGATGTAGTAATCTACAGCTGCCAAAGCTATATTTTCAAAGCTGCTGTCTCGCTGCAGTGGTTTTGAAGGATTGAGCAAAGGGAGTTTTCTAGCTATTATGCACTAGTGCTCGTGCACAACCTCTGTGAAGTTTTTCGTGCATATTGTAAGTACGCTATTAGGCTAATAAAGACACTTTGCTTTCTTTATCTTTGTTTTTTTTGCTTCTTTTCTTTCCCGCATGGAGTTAGTGTGGAATAAAGTCACGTAATTATAACGGCACTTAAAAGGTAAGCGAGGGAGAAAAATTTATTTGCTACGTCTCTACCACTTCCGGTTGTGACGTCGTACTTTATTTTTATTGTTTATTATGGTTTGTTGACCCCCCCCCCTCGCGTAGATGGCGATGGTGACAATGAGCTGCTGACTAGTGGATTCATGGGCTTCTAAGGAATAGGTGATCAGTAGAAGAGCGAGGGACTGTGGGATGCACCATCTGCTACCGGCTTCCGGTTCAAGAAGACTAGACGACGGTGAATCGCATCGCCGCAATCTTCAGATTAATAGTGATTCGCGCGCGCAGTCACCCGTTTATCTTCGTCCTGATCAACTATGGTCAGTTCTGCTCCAATTCGAGCGTGAAAGGCAAACGCATGAATCGATTGACTTGAAACGAAGAAAGGAAAATGATTTGGGCCGTGGTTGTGAAGAGAGCCATGGTGAAAGGTAGCCTTTGAGTACGGAACGTTTAATCCAGAGTGTGCGAAAACAATTTTATCACATATACGTGTGTATTCCTCACTAGAAAAAAAAGCTTACGCATAAATTTTATGTGAGTAATATATTCAGAAATAAATTGTCGCGCAGGCGCGCCTAGCAGAGATACTATGAGAACGTGCGGGTGAAATCTATCTGCCATACGAGATAAGTGCCGGCCATTGCACACATATATAAAACAAAAAAAGGCAAAAACTTCACTCAAGAGTAAGTTTACACGAAGCGCTGGACGAGTGTATTTAAGTTTATCTTGGTCAAACTGTGCGCCAGGACAGCACTCAAAGGAATAAGGGCGTTAAACAAGCCAGGGCTTAGATTATTCGGCGCCGTCTATGTCTGACTGTATTGTTTATGTGCCGCCACGCCACGCAGTTTGATCAAGATCAGCGTTGAAATAAGCATCTGGCTTCGACTAAAAATGCATAGTGTAGCACTTAGAAGGAGAGAAAAAAGATATCCCAATGCGCTCAATAAGATCTGCGCTTCATGCCAATCGACCGACGATGTCTACCGAAGCAGCGATCTGGAAATGAACTCTTCGGACAGTGCTACAGTCAGCCCCATCTCCTGAGATCTTTAAAATAGTGACTTTTTATCTGCAGTAACGTATCATACAATGAAAGCTGTTTTCTGTAACGACCGATCTGTTAGCCAAACTGAAAGTACCCCCGGGAAGCATAAAAGCATTGCAGATAATTTTGGTGCGATAAAGAAGTTTTTTTACCGTTCATTGCTTTCGTAGCTTGTCATCGTCACAGTAACGGTTAGCAAAAACAAGAAAAAACAACAACTTCTAAAGCACTGACATCGCACGGAGAGGTATTTTTTTCAACGGAGTGGTACAAAAATGCGCCCGTCCCGCTGCTAACCCGCGTGGTGCGTCAAAGTGGAAGCCACCGTATCCCACGGTACTCCGCGATTGCCCATATTACCGCTCACCTATTTATGCTAGCAGTTTACATATACGTTGATCACTACGGCGGCCATGGCATGAAGACTGTGCGAAGCTCGGGACAGTAGCGTTGATAAAAATGACTGAAAGAACGCGCACGCCATGGAAAACGTATATAGAGATTTTGCGGCAGTTTTTGAATAAACACCACGTGCGAATACGTCAGCGTCGCCACTTGGTCAACATTTTTGCAGCGGAGAGACGTCAGCATGATTGTGGCGCGATATTTTTGCCATATGAACACGCACTACCCGCAGCCGAATTCGTAAGCGTTTGTCCTTTTTCGGGGACGTTTTTCGTGCCACCAGAAGCACAGAAATTTTCGTTCTTTTTGAACTGTTAATACCTTTGTTCCTTTTGTAACTTTCTTCATCTATCGTGGCACGATTCGACAGTATAGGTTAGTTGATTTATTCATATGTGGGGTTAAACGTCCCAAAACCCCCATATTTGATTAAGAAACAAAGAAATGGAGGGCTGCGGAAATTTCGACCACAAGGGGTTCCTTAACGTGCACTCCAATTTGAACACATGGGCCTACATAATTCTCGCCGGCGCCGAAAATGCAGCCGCCGCAGCTTGGATTTGATGCCGCGACCTGCGGGTCAGCAGCTGAGTACGTTAGCCACTACAGACCACCGTGGCGAGGCCGGCTGCATAGGCTAGAGAAAGGGCGACGTTGATTTTACAGAGTGATAGCAAACAATCATGTCCAATGAACGAGTGCACGGTGTAATTCAAGTAGCATGGTGTAGCTCGGTGCGGTGTTAACCGGCGAGCATGCACAGCATTGGGACTAGGATAATCTCCAAGCAATCTTCTTAACTAGCAAACATTTTTCGCTTACATCTACTCTTGATTATGAAAGAGTCGGTAATGTCTTCTCATTATGAAGCGCAAATAAGTATTTTTTTCTGGAAACTTTGACCATCTGATAGCACAAAAAGCAGAACATCACTCATAAAATGGATTCATATTGGCATTTTTACACAGATATATATTCATTATGTAGTATAATGACACATTTCTTATATTTCTCGTATGTTTAAAAGCACGAATAGTTAAACACCTCATGCTCTCACTGCGGCGAGAAGAGGGGTTTCTCTGAGCATTGTTTGAGCTCTCAACTAAGCATCGTAAAGTTGATTGAGTGCCGTCGGCACAAGAAACAAGCGCTACGCATGAATAGCTTGAAAGTGTCTCGGCATCTTTCCGGTTAACTCTCGGTAGCAGTCTTTTGGACACAAAAAACTCCAAGAGCAGGAAAGCTGACGCACTTTTGACGCCACATAACAAAGCGAATTGCCGTTACCGACAAGGGTTAACACCACCATCATCCCTGACCACTCTCCCATTAAAGCTAGCATTCGTTGATGTGTCTCCCTCTTTTTTCTATCCTCTCCCATTCCCCATCTCTCCTCGCACACACCCCCAGAACCCCTGTATCGCCCACGGCCAAAGTCACATCCCGGAGGCCACCCGGGCATACTCTCCTTCACATCAATTCCTTACTTCCTTTCCGCCTTCTCCTCCCTCGCTGCCTTTCCTTCCGATACCGTGTCATGTCGGGCCCGACAGAGGCAAGCCGCCAGACCTTCATGACTAAACGAGCCAGCGTAGCGCGAGGCGCCACCCGCTTGATTTATGTCCCTAATTTGCAAGCGCCACCATCCGCCTCCAAGCAAAACCGACCCGCGTCCCCATTTTCGAGAAGGCCATTTTCCCAACGCCCCTTCCCCTGCTAGCTGAAAGCTTGACGTTTTCCTATGGAAACTTTAATTCCTTTCTTTCTTCCACAGCACTATCTTTTCTTGCTTCGTTACGCGCGCTACCACACCGTCGCTTCCTTCTTCGCATATCGCTTTCGTTTTGTCTTCATTCCGATAACATCCCAATAGCTTGCCGTAATTCCGAACCCTAATTTCTTTTTTTTATTTGTACACTCAGTGCTTTTGTAACTGCATTATCTCGCTTTCTCTTTTTCACATTGATGGGATCAAGGTATCGGGGATTTTTCGGGGCTGGTTTATCATCCGTGTCATGCAACGAGCTCATTAGGAAAAAGAAAACGTAACAAAAAGCGTCTTATCAATCCAAGTTTTTTAGTATGTTTTCGAGTCACTCCTAATCAGAAAAATTCAGGCTTTTCTGCGACTACAGTGACTCGAACATGCTTGTTGCTTGAGCACATTGAGTGTGTGGTAGCTTTTTTCGGTCCTTGCTTCAAGCTGCACTAAGTATTCACTCTACACAAATAAAGCGTGCGATGTCACAGCGCCATATTTCACTTGATATTATTACACATAGCTCAAGCGTGAGCATCAAAGAATGTTGTTTCACCTGAGAACGCTTTCTTCTGTTCTCGTGAGTTTCTATTTCTGAAGCATATGATTAGGTTTCTGCCCGTGATAGACCTTCAATGAGGCCGGAGCACGAGCTACACGCGTACATACTCCCCATGATGTAATAGAGATATTATTGGGGTTACATACAACTTTTGAATAATTACGATTACTCAAACAAAAAATTCACGTTCCTGTCATTGTTTGCAGTGCTGCTGTTGACCAAGTAAAACAAAGTAGCTATCGGCGATAATTAGCTACCATAATTTGTCATTAAGTCCTCCAAACATATTGATAATGCATGTTGAAATTCCTAGATTAGCAGAAAAAAGATCGCAGCATATTCACGGAGTGAATGATGATGAGTGGTGCGAAGCTTACGCCTGTCCATGTGTCCATGCGTCCATCTCTGTCTGTCTGTCTGTCTGTCCATCCGTCCGTCCGTCCACACGTTTTTCTGTCTGTCTGTCTGTCTGTCTGTCTGTCGGTCAGCATGAACCACCACGGCCCTCCACGCCAAACGCTCTGCTTCGTCCATGCCCCACGAAATATCCGACATGTATGGGGACGATCCTGGAGACTGAGAGAGGCACTCGTTCCCCGCGCTCTCAGAAACAGCCTGCGGAGCAGCCAATCGTAAATTAGTGGTACAGCGCCACTTAGAATATCCTCACTAACTCCACTGCAGTTTGTGTTTACTTCTATGAGACAGCGCTATCTATTATACTGTTTGGGAGATAATGCCGGTTAAGCCTGGCGCCGGACAAGGTTAGACTAAGAGGGGCTTCGCTCCTAACAAATCCAGACGATAGAGAAGAGGCAGATTGTGCTTCGTGCTTTGGTCTCTTTTATCTGGGTTCTTCTGCACTGTTACTAACTCTAAACATTCTCTATTTGCCCAGATCATGAAGCCTAAGTACGTATAGGGGCCGTTAACTTTGCTGCATCCGAATTGTTTTGAACTAATTGTTACAAGAAGTTGGAGAAAGACGAAGAAAAAACACCTTGTCGCCTGCAAAGAGCATACCTGCAACTTTCTGAATATGCATCCGACTATCTTGCACGTAACTATGGCATTGGTAGTTCGATCGTTCGCTTTGACTGCTATTTTGTGCATGTAAAGCCTAGGAGTGTTAGACAGCGTCACTAACAGTATGACCGGAACTGTGGAGCACTTTCTTTTGAGCCCCATGTTGTCACATATCATGCGAAGCTTTAACCATTAGGGTCTTATGCCTACACAAAAAAATTGTTTCGTCAAGTGGCATTTCTTTTGTAACGTGAACTGTTTAAATATCACGATCGAAACAGACAAAATACTTGCTAAAACATTTTGCGGTAGACAGCATTTTTCATTCGTCGTCTTGTGAAACGCAACAGAAAAGCCTTATCTGAGGCATTGAAGCGTTTTCCTAACAGAACACCAATAGCCAAACCGGACGCGAACATTCTTATCACTCGCGCTTTTATCATCCAAATGACAACGGTTTTCCGGGCGAAAATTCTGCACAGTTGTCACCATGTTCAATCAGGATGAGCGGGTAACGCAAGGCGTGCATTTTGCCTTCTGTTCTGCAGAGGCTGTTTCAATAAGTCGCCTATCATGTAACCCGTGCTGCCATCTATCCTAAGCGTGAAGAACTTTACTGGGCCGCACCATGGTGTGGGCCGGGGTTTTATAGGCTGCGACCATATGCTGTCGTCATTGCTTGGTGCAGTGGTGACAGAGATTTCTCCTGGGCTTGGTCTTCTTTGTGTTCTTCGAGAGCCTTGATGTTGATATTAAAGCAACCAAAATCACGCATAGTATAGCCATCTAGCACATCGGGCGCTCGCTCTCACTAATGTAATACAACGAACATGAAAATAGAAAAAAAAGCGAGGCAAGTGAAAAGTAAGGAGAGATGAAAAAAAACAGAAAAAATAGTAATCAATAAAAATAAGCAGAAAAAGTGCTGGAAAAGATGATAAAAACATACAAACTGCTAAAGGAGCATGAAAGGAAGGA
This sequence comes from Rhipicephalus annulatus, assembly GCA_013436015.1. Classification (NCBI taxonomy): domain Eukaryota; kingdom Metazoa; phylum Arthropoda; class Arachnida; order Ixodida; family Ixodidae; genus Rhipicephalus; species Rhipicephalus annulatus. The sequence continues at coordinate 142,433 of WOVY01002471.1, read as the reverse complement.
ACCGAAAAGAAACAAACGCAGCCCATCTCTGCATTTCCTGCTGCCTTCTTACAGCTAAGGTGAATGAATGAATGAATGAATGAATAAACTTTGTATAAAGTCCGACAAGATTCACCGGGCAAGGTAGGGATGAGGGGATTAACCAATGTCCCTTCCCACTCACCATCGATTATTATGGTGGTGCCTCAGGTGACCACTCAAAGTCCTTGCACTTATTTTTATGAATGAGAAAGCACCGTTTTACGAGTTGCAATTATCAAAGGCTTCTTGAAACTTGGTGTAAGAGCCACGTTGAGCACATGTCATCATAAGAAAGAAAAAGAAAGAAAACAAAAAAGTCGTGACTGCTCATGACGAACTCAGGTAGTCATTAGCTCTTAAAAGGTCAACGAGTGGACAGCTTGTCCAAAAAACTTATGTAGTACCCGAACCCATCAGATCTACAGGAACAAGATCCTCTCTGTGAATGAAGCAATGAAGGAAGATAAGTTTGAGGGCTCGTTTTTTTTTTTGATCGAACGTTAATTTAAACCAAATTCAATGAAGCCAATGTTATCATTCCAGAGATTAACTACCGATTTTCTAAGTGCATTGCAGTAAATGGGAGATAGAATTAAGGAAGTGAAGTGGACGCTAAAACAACTTGCCGACAACAAGGACTGAACCTGTGAACTACGGTCTTCATTAACGTTGTGTCAAACAAAACAACAGGTACTAAAGCATTGTTTATTTCATACATTTACTACACATAATCTAAAAAGACGTTTGGGATCATTTTCGAAACTTCCCATATGATCAAGGCTGACATCGCAGTTCGAGACCTAAAATCAAACTTTGAGCTTCCCTAATTATTTTCGTGTACCGCCTAAGTAGTAATACATCCGCTATCTTTCTTTTCACCCTTCTTGGATAGTGAAGCCACTATATTCTGGAATGTAGCTTACATCGTTATGAACAGGAGTGCCCTAGCTAATAAGCCACTGCAGCGACTATGTTTTCAATACGTAATCCGTGATTTGAAGTGACTGCTTACGACCGCTCCTCTACTGGTGCGGTGATAACGTAAATATTTTCAGGGGTTATAGTTTTCAAAACCAGTATATGATTATCAAGGGCACCATGGTGGAAGCTAGGCTGCGGGAACTTCGATCAGGGGTTCTTTAACGTGTTCGTAAGCTAAGCACATGGACATGTAGCATTTTGTCTCTATTGACATGCGGCCGCCGCGGCGGGAATTGCACTTCGCGGCCTTTTTCTCAACATTGGCGCAGCACTATCACTAGGCAAAGTGGTGGGGGATGAGCATTGTCAAGTCAGTTATTTTCAAGACAGGTAGGCTTATGCAGGTGAGCTGCTTGATCCCGAACAGTTCATGTAAAGAGCGTCCCGGCTTTTGCGGATAGTTTCTCATTGGATGAAACTAGAATTGGCAAGATGGCGCTTAATTTGCTATTGCAAGAGCCTCGAGATGCCTCAGTGGGAATGACGAGGCATTGCTTCGAATGGCACGGCATTAATAAAGTGCTACTATCTGAAGATGCCTTTATTTTACAATTTTATTTTAAATACATACTTCTCTTGCAGTGAAGAGAAATAGTTCTCTTCAATGTGCTTTTTCGCGGCAAAACGAAGCGGCATGCCCTGTTTTCAGATGAATTTTATGCCAATGTTATGTATTAAAATAAACAAATATCGGGAATTACCTTCTGAAGGCTAAAAAAATCATAATTTTTATAGTGACAATTAGCTTTGTACTGAAGTTCAAGAAGTCTTGAGGCGCATCACGAAGATGGTGGGGAAGAGTATGTAGATTCAATATCTCGTAGTCCGTACCTTTTGAAAGAGCTTTGGCAGAAATCTGCGGGTCGCATAGTATGTACGTCATTACGATATTGGCGAAGCCTGCGGATTCCCTCTGTTCGGCACAGGGAAGGCTCACGACTAAAAGACATGGTGACAGCAGCTAGCATGCAGATGTACGAGTTCATGAATAATATTTCAGCGTTTACTCACGTGGTGCCCGCCGAAACTTCTAACGAATTTCAACTCAATCATACAACATAATAAATAAAGAGAAACCTAGGTGCTTCATCACCTCAACCAGTGTTTGCTGGTCGTTGAACATAATTGAAAAGCTTGTGCAGGTGGCGTTGCGATTAATACACCTCCAACCCACTATAATCCTTCTTGTTACGAGCGTGGCGAATTGCGGCAAAATGAGTGCTTGCGTTGGGTTGTTTAGTAAAAGAAGCTGGCTCGTATTGCTTTGGAATCATCATTAGGATTTTGACTTCTACTCTGATGAGAATAACGAAACAATATCAGTAATGCATCGAATATGCTGCTTTTACGCTGTGGTTTAGGGCGAAAAGGAAGATTTAAGAGATAAAAAGAAAAATAGGCAGTGTCGCACTAGAGGTGCCAAGCTTCGTGCCAGTACGGAGATTTACGTCCTTTTTGTTTTTATTTCTGTATGTATTATTATATTTCTCTATACCAGCTTCTGTCTCCCGTTCGAGTGGAGTATATAGAGGAGGTCATCCAATCCATGCGAAGGCGTGGCATGAAAATGCATCTCACGCTTTATTACCTTACTCCTTTCTCACCTTATCGTCACCTACAGCAGCCAGGACTTGTCGTTTGCTTTATAAAAGGTCATGCTCACTCATTTATTGTTGTGTGCTTCTTCGCTCTATGCCTCTATCGTTAATTTTTTCCTATGCTATGGTTTACTGTGCAATGCTACATTCCCATCACCTCACCCCAACTTCTGTTTTCCGCCCCCGTGCTGTAATATAGTACACAAGGATATGCTATGCTCCGGTAGCGTGTCTGAATAGCCGGATGGTTAGGACGCTCGTTTTCGCATAGTGCAGGGTCTCAAACACGCGACCAATGAACCCCTCACTAGCAGTCCTCGGCCCACCCATGACTTTCTTCTTCCGATTTATTTCCTTTTTCACTTTTCAACAACTATGTTGATGAGTAAACAGCACGTGACTGATCTCAAGCATTTTTTTGTGAGGCATGTACTGGTTTCTTTATATGCTAGTGCATAACTGTGAAAGGTTAATGTGTACTTTTAAAATGCATCGGTTCGAGCGTGTTGTTGAGGCTTCGTCTTCATGAAACAAAGCGAAAAACTAGAACACAAAAAAAACCACCATGAAATAGAGTGCTTTTTTCTGTTGTGTTTCTTTCTCTCTTTTTGTTATTTGCGAAGTTTCGCGAAGATGAAGCCGTACCAACAAGCTCGAATAGGTAATGTCTACGCCTAGATTCTAGTAATTGTGATGATCGGTATCGTCATATTCGTATCTAGACTGCAGTTCTTCAAAAACGGGCTTATACTGGCACATGTTAAGGGCCTCTCAAGTGACAACAATAAATGACAGCTTTACAAACGGCACCCACTCCTTCTGACTGCTGTGTTCAAGTTCTGGAGATCATTATGGACAGTCTACGCTGACAGTACAGTTTAAAAGAAGGCACCGAGCACATAATTTTGTAAAAGATACCACGCCTGAAAGACATTTTTTTTTACGTGACATGACGTTATCTTACGTCGATAGGAGTAAGCCAAGCAAAACAACCGTACTGGCTATTTCTTTAGAACTTTTCAAATGAAAAACTATGAAACATTCACTATATTGTACAGTGGACGCCGGGAAAAGCGTCGGCTTGGGCGCAGACGACCGTATCAGCTTGGTCCGAGCTGTCAGACAATTTCGCTGAGCCACCATCTTGTCAGGACAGCAAGGCAGCTTGCATCGTTTCTGTCTCTGATACCATCTTATCTAACCTGTTTATTTATCCGGTTGCGTGAGAACTGCAATGAGACCTAAAATGATCGCGACCGCTGATTAATAAACTGGTTGCAACCATAAAATTTCCTATTATCATTTATAGGAGACTCTGTTGGTACAATTGTTCAGCGACGACAATACAATTATGCGTATGACATAGAGCCTTCGTGCTGGCAGGCGGCGATACGCACTTGTGGTTTTGTTTATTGCTGTGTTTCGGTTCAGTTTTCCAATGAAAGAACAAATATTTTTAACTTCGTGATCTGGTTTGAATTTAGGATCCCAGAAGATGAAGGTGGTAAAGCGTCATTGCCAAACGTTTGCCGACTGTGGCTTCGTGATTTTGCAGCTTCAAGCTACGCAAAGCCAGAACGAACACAAAGTACGCAGATAAGGCAAATCTACGTCAAACTCATAATTCCCACGCTCGCTGAAGAGCCATGCATAGCAGCTCCCATAGAACTTAGCGCCAGAGCTCCCTCTAGTGTATATTCAGGAAACTGCATGGCTGTAGCCACCTACGGGGAGTTCTGCAACCCGCTTGTGGAGAAGAGTTTCCAATCAAGGGGAAATTGCGCAGATTCTTATCATGTCTTACAAAAAAATTTTTAACGAGGCATTTCTGTCTTTCTTTTTTCTTTCTCTCTTTGTATTAATCCCCTTACCCATTAAAGTTATCCCGTCCTACGTGGAACGCACGTATTAAGGGGGCATAAGAACGTAAAGAAGGGGCTAAGAGAATAATGGGAATGAAGGCATTGCGTGGCAATTCACGCCGATTGTTTCTGTTCGCCCTACCCGGCACTACTAAAGTACTTTAGGAGCGCTGCTCTGGATTCGTGAACGAGGCGTGTCGCTGCAGCTTACGTTTCGACAAATGCCCTTATCTTCTTCAGGGCGGCAAATGCCTACCTTAGCGTGTGGTTGTGGCTGTTTCGCAAGATACGCCAGCTTATATTGTTTTTCCATGTGTCGTTAACTTGTCCCCCCTCAACCATCTCCTGAGCACGTTTCCCGATTTTCCTGCCCTCCTTTTCATCTTTTCATCGCTTTCGCTGGTGTCGTTTAATTAAGTGGGCTCACTTTCCAACTTTACGAGATAATGGTCGCTAAACTTGGCTTTAGGTGACAACAATGGCAGACGTCTGCCTTTTATTACAGTAGTTAATATGATAATTATAATAAATCTAAAAACAGTACTTCTGAGTCGATGCAAGGCCATGCTGACATTGAAGAATTTTCATTAGCGCATAATTATGAATACGAAAACCAGTTCTGCCTGATGTAGTCTTGTTAATAAACTTTATCTCGAGTGAACACGCTTCATGCTAAACATCCGTCTAATACGTCGTACTATATTTAAAAGTTTTGTCTTCTTTATGCGCTAACAAACTTTCACTGACGTGCTTCATTGTTTTCTATAAAAATAGTGGTAAAATTAAAGGTACAGAAAGACGTGGGAAGGAAACGAGTACGTGGTAGAAGCATGTAGGAAGTTGTAAAGAAGCACTTCCAAACAAAGCACACTCCACGTGTAACGCAAGATTACAAGATTATCTTTCAAGGTTAACTGACACCACTCACCTAAATTACTACGAAGCAATTTATAGAACTTTCCTTACGCCGGAAAAAAAACGATAAGACGTCATTACAACTTTCGAGCGGCTTAACGAACTGATGTTGTACAGGATGGCATATGTGATGATAAGTGTCTATTTTAGTTGAAACAGGTTCAGGAGCATTTTTAAAACCATTACAAGTAATCAGTATAATTCTTTGGAAGTACAAAAAAGAAAAAAAAGTTGGGAAACCCTTAAGCTTCGCCTTCATGAATTGAACGCGACAGCAATGTCCTTTCCCTACTGTGTACTTTAGCTGCTTAGTGCATACTTTTTATTATATGATGTTACTCGAGAACATTAAATTGTGGATTACAATAAAGTCAATACAGTTGAAAGTGGCTTGCGTTAGTGGTGCTTTGGCATAAGGCTGCAATTTATATAATGGGCAGCATGCCTCAAACCACAAGCAATAATTCAGGTGAAGTGTTTTTAACTTTCTATGCACCCACTACACAGTCCTACAGAAATAAGCGCAGAGACGAGTGTGTTTTCTGTAATTATTGGCTGGTTTTAAACCACAAAGTTACGTTGTTACGAAAATGGCGTATTCTGACGTCTGATTGCAATGTACGCTTGTATCAGGCAATATATCTGCGATATTACATGTCGTATTGTGAAGCCAGAATACAAGATGCGTGTGCTTGTAAAGAATGAAAGTTATTTCTTCAGAGTTTACAAGCAGATTAACTTATTTTCACTCTATTTCTAAACAGACAGCGAGACAATGTGGCAGAACACCTGCATGTAACGAAATCGGCTTATTGTATCATCTGGCGTGTTACGTCCCAAAACCAAGATACGTTTATGAGAGTTGCCGTAGCGAATAGCTTCAGAAATCTCGATGATTTGTTTCTCTAAAAACGCAGGTGCATGGGACAAGTCAAGCTGCCTACATGCAGCTTTTATTTCACCATCCTATCCATTTCAACAAGTTTTGTATCCATTTGGCATTAAGGTTAAGTTCTCGTCTTTAAAACTCCCTTCACTTCACTGACATTGCACAGTACAGGGGCCTCTACCATTTGTCTCCATCGAAGTACGACCACCACCACTGGAATCGAACATGCGATTTTTGGGTCAGCAATCGCGCACTGTAGCCACTGCACCACGACAGCAGACGCAAGCGGCTTTAGTTCTGTTCCCATGGAGACTCCGATATACTGATAACTCATTTTATTTGCATGTGTCTTGATTCTTCGGCTACGGAAACTATGATGATCATTGACTCACAACCAACGACGCCGACACCGCATTTTTAGCGAAACGATCTCTTAACACTGTCACGTTAAACAGCACCCGCCTAGCCTCACTGACACCTCAGTTAGTTCGCCTGATTGCCAACCAACAATCATTTTTGTTATCAGAACAAAGAACACACCCTGAAATTATTCAGCGAGCACTTGTTCTCTGTTCGTAGCCCAGCTACATCTCCTTAACATGTTGAATAAATTTTTGTAGCATTTCTTGCTAATTATTATTATTCATTTTCGTAATACTTGTTAGCCGTTTACCAGCGTCTTTATTGTTTCATACCTTTCATTATTCACTGTTCTCTATTATTTCTTATTTTTTCCTCTTCTGTCTTTCATTTATATTCTTGTAAACCTGAATCTTAGGTATAGAGAGCTTGCTTTCCTTGCTAATGTACTCAAGTTTACAGATCAATGCAGAAGTGTTTCAACATCTGTGCATTGCGGATTTCCGATGCACAGAAAAAGCAGTAAGAGCCTCGTCAAGCTGATAAAGTAGCAACTGTTTGCTTTGATTTATTGATTTCATTTGGACAAGTTGTTGGAAAAAGGGGCTAAATAAAACTGCAAATTATTTTAAAAGGGCCCAACACACCGCAAAATATTATTCGAAAATTGCCAATCTTTTATGAGTGTAAATGATAAACTAACATGCCTAATTAAAGAAAAAAAATATACCTGAACAACATTTTATGGCCCCTAGTGTGCTATTCCTCATTTTTTACCACCATCATGTAAAACCCCAAACCTGGGAAACTTAAGGTATATTCTAAAAAAAATTACACATGACACAAATATTATTGATATCTGCAGTTTAACGTCCTAAAACCACCATATGTTTGTGAGAGATGCCGTAGTGGAGGGCTCCGAAAATTTCGATCACCTCAAGTTTTTTGACGTGCACCCAAATCTAAGCACATGGGCTTCAAGTACTTTTACTTCCATCGAAAGTGTGGCCGCCGCGGCTGGGATTCGATCCCGCGACCTGCAGGTTGGCGGCCGACGGCCTTAGCCACTATAGCGACATGGCGGGCGATAAAGATATTCAAACACGACACCAACATACTCATCACTCGCACTTTAATTATTAGAAGCAGAAAGATGTGCCACGCCAGAACGCAGAAGTGGGCATGTAGGTTTACGATGCACAGCAAGGAGCGCATTGCGCCGCTTAGTGCTGAGACTTTCGCTCAATAAAAGCGCTCTTTACGACACTTGTGCTTCCATTTATGTTTTGAATAGGAAAGTACTCTTTGACGAGTTGGGCACGTCCGAAGACTGTCGGGGCCGCCCAAGAGCCCCGAAGAGCACAGATTGTCATCAGATAAAGAATGTTGACTCCTCATGACAAACTCAGGTCGCCGTAAGCGGTGAACGAGCTAACAGCGAATTCAACCTGAAGAAACACAGCAACTGGACATGGCCCAGCAGAGTCTTGCAGAGCGTTTACCAGAACGCCCAGAAAGAAACAAGTAATGAAGCAAATGGTGGTGCGCAGCGGGCGACACCGATATATATAATAGCAGGTACTCTTGAATACCTCACGTGCTGTTCCTGTTTATAAGGACCAGTATACTTATTTTCGTATTTCGGGGTGTCTGACTTTATTTGACATTTGACATTTGACATTTGTTAGTGCACGGCGAAAGCCGTGCTTGACTGGACTGGAAGACTCTCGAATACTGATCAATATATAGCTCAACTTTCATGAATAACGCGTGCGATTGAGCGCATTATGGAACTTACAAGGACTTGGGTTGCACCTTAAGGTGTAGCCTAATGATGTTTTGTTTTTCGTGGATCTGTATGAAAGAGTACAGATCCACAGTCTCATAGTCGAGAGAGCTCATAGTCTCATACTCGAGAGAGCTCAAAGAGCTCGTAGTCGTTACAAATAATAAAGGACAGTTCAAAAGCATCACGATGCACTCTAAGCCAAAATGGAGCAACAGGGGTATAGGGGTTGCTCCTTTCAGGGAGCAATTGCATTGCCACTCCCATTACTCCCCTAAAAGGAGTAACTGCTGAGGGACGAACCGTTGCTTTCCTTTCAGTTCATCCTTCGCGGGATGAACAGTTACTCCCTCCAGTGCCTCCCTGTGGACCAACAGTTACTCCCACCAGTTGCTCCCTGCGGACCAACCATTACTCCCACCAGTTGCTCTTCAAAGAGCAACAGTTACTCTTTACCGTTCCTCCCACGTGTTCGCAGTTACTCTCTGAAAACCAACTGCACATGGTTCCAGTTACTCCTTGGGGAAATGACTATCTCGAGTATGCTTGTCCCACGCTTAACACATGGCGAGAGCTCCTTGGAAGAGCACTGCTTGGGTGCTTCTAGCACAAAAAGTGGACAATATTGAAACGAAAATAAATGCTTTATTGTTCTTTTTATGAGGCGACGTGTGAGAACACGTAAAAGTAGACTTCGCCACACCACAGCCAGCACTAAACTAGCACCATAATAAATCAAAAGTTTTCTGCGTCATCCGTGGAAAAGCAATCTTGAATTTCTAGCATAGGGCAGTCTGTGTCATCATTGGTGAGAGAAGGGCAACTTCTCCAATTCTGAAGAACTCAAGTTTCGCAGCTGGTGTTTCCTTCAGGCTAGCGCAGCGGAATGTCACTGCAGGCATATGTGAAGCATCTCATTGCTGCAAGAAAAAAAATAGAAGTGTGAGGTTAAACAAGCCAGAATTAATACATAACAATGAGTCACACACACTGCAGCAGCGCTTACATTCTAGGATGTCTATATACTGCAAAACAAAATGTGAAAAAAAGGAAGGTTCGGCCAAACGTTACTTGGCAAGCCATATAAATGCTGATGTGGTAGACGCTCTTCACATGATGTCTCAGATAGCAATATTCTGGAAGAGAATGTGCAGCACCTCAACAAGGCATATTTGTAGCAGTTAAAGATACCCTTAGGTTCAGTTAACTTGTTTCCTATACACAGCTGAGTGACATTTCTATGAGCCCATTCACAAATGAGATCATGTGTGTGGCAAATAACACGTACCGTCCACTCATGTTAAAGTACTTATTTAGCTTGTGCAATACCTGTAGGCACAAGCCAAGCATGCAAAGCCTGCTTGAAAGCAACCATTTACAGAGGCTACATGATAATCTTCAGTATATTTCTCCGTACCTGATGCAAACGGCTGGACAAAACTATAGACAAATATGTAGACCGTGCTACCTTCAAAAAATGCTTTAAATTTAGTAAACTAAGGTGCATTTGTTCACTCGGTTGACGAGTAACAGCCACGAGATATGTGAACGAAGCAATATACCTAAAGGCATGCACAGATATTCTGATTCTTTGTTTGACAGTGTCACAGATAGCTTGCCAATACATATATATCTGAGAGCAACAAGACGTGAAGCTTTTATTAGTTCAACGTCTTGTTGGTTCACAGCCAAACAGGTTACTGCTTTGTTAGACAAATTGGAATAAGCGCACCATGGTTTCCAAAAAAAAGCATTATTAGAAGTTAGCTCCCGGTGTGAATGTCTGCGTATTTATTTTGTACTGCCTTGTACATATGCCACAAAGACATTTGTTGAGGATGTGCTACCAGTCAAGCCAAGATCGCATATTTGGTCAATGTGATGGAAATACAAACATTAGAAACACTGCCACCCCTAGTAAGAGCATAACACTTCAGGATCTTGGAACAGCAAGGAGGTGCACAAGAAAGTTAAGCCCACTTTTGCAGAACTTTGAACGCGAATTTTTCAGAGTGGGGGAGGTCAACATGCTGTGGCACTTTTAAAGCCACGAAACATCTGCATAAAACAGGGTAAAGGTAAGTCAAGAACGATGTTATGAAGGCCTGCACATAGACAGCTTTGTGAATCTAGGCCCAAGTGTTATGCTTTGTGCAAGCCAAAATCCATGTAAATAGGGAAAGCGTACTTTTAGGAGCACCAGCGTAAACAAATCTTGGCAGTTGGCTTTCTAGTACAAACAGCAATCTCTGCAATGAAAACATAAACATTTTATCTTAACGGTAACAGTGTGAGCACACACATGGGCCAGCAGAGCCATGTAAAATTGTCAGTGCCAGTGTAAATGGGGCATGATGAACTATTCTCTGGCCAACACATGCACAGTTGGCCCCTAAAAAGCGATGCTTTCATATACGTAGTACAAAAAGTCTCCACTTACCAAAATTCACTTGCTTTCTGTACTTTAGCATCGTTGGGAGCAGCTTTATCTGTAGTATAACCAAATTTGTGTCATATTCCTGAAAAAAAGTAGTAAAAGACATGCATCAAATATTGTTTCATTTGGTAGCAGTGAAGTCAGGTTAAGAACAGCCAAGTGGGAATCAGCCTAATTATGTGCATGTGGCAAATCTCAAACGGCGTTATTGAGGTTGTCAAAATTTTCGTCGATTGGTATTAACGTCGATATGTGACTTTAACGGCATGCCAAGTTTTCACAGCGCATAAAGATTTCATGATGCAGAATAATGACAACGCTAACGAGAACATACAGCATTTATGATGGTCTTTTACAATATTCAGTTTTGCGAAGGTTTGCATCACTAAAGAAATCTGAAAGATTTGGGTCATTCCTCCTCCAATTGTTTTGTCCATATGTAAACGGCTCGCTTGATGGTGCGCTTGTAAAATAGTATGTTCAGCGCAAAGGTGAAGCAAGTGACGCAGTGATGTGGGCAGATTTTTTTTTGAGGCGTGCGGGGAGGGGGGGGGGGGGGGGGGTCCGCTTATCTGAATTGGAGGCCGGACAAGCGAATATGGTCGTCATTATGGGCTCCCTACGCCAGGCCTAAAAAAATTCTGTGCGCAACCGCCTGGCTATGCCAGTGAAGTGATGCGACAATGATTTGTTCACTTACTGATTTACATACACTTTACAGCTTTAAAAATTGCGGCCCAGGGCCCCAACACTCAGCCGTTAACGTTACATAATGCCAATGGTAGAAAAGTGCCAGTATGAAGGCAGCTACAACCCCGCCCGAATGTTTTTTCAAGCGAGGTAGTGTTGCGGAAATGAACTTTTAACTGCAAAAGTACACTGGCACTGCAGTGGTGACAGGGAAGCAAGAGGGTATGCAGGCGGTAATAAAAGAGGTAATTTAGTCTGATACGGCTAGCAATGGATACGGTAAATAAGAAAGAGCAAATCATTTCTCTTTTAATAGCGCAACCACTCAACTATGTATTGTAAAAGCATTAAACGTTGCTGGAAATGCCACTCACCTGCACGCTGATGCATGCACAGTCCTTTGTCCGACGAGCGAACAGGCTTGCAGATAGCTGAAGACGTGTGTACGATGTGTTTGTTCCACCCAGCGGCAAAATCCACGACAACTTCGCACTCCATAAAGATAAATATACACTAACCTTCATCACGAATAAGTAGAAATGCGAATCTGCGACACACACACACGATCAAAACATAGCTTACAAGCTCGCATGTCCATGTGCTCGCCGACCACAGACCATATGAATATGAGTAGGGCGAACGCGAACCTAGTTGCGTCGAAAAAAAAAAAACGTCGAGCAGTGGCAGTACAGGCGTCAGCGCAATGCTTTCAGTGTGTTCTCCTAATACACCTATAAAAAAACTGAGGTACACTAAAACTCATAATTAAATATAAAAATTGAGTGTAATTTTTATTTTGTGCTAGTAAACATAAACACTGAATAAAAATTACTTTGTAAATTACATCGCTTACTACACTAGCGCCACACTTGTCGTGCGGGCGCAGATGGCGCAGATTTGTCATTCTGCCCTCAAAACTACACGGTGAAGCGTGCTACTAAGTGTACGGCTGATGAAAAGCGCCTCTGGGTCCGCTTTTTTTTTCTTCTCCGATATATCTGGGGAGGGGGGGGGGGGGCTCCTTATGCACGTGTTTCGGTGCTTGATCGACTCTGACGCCCTTTCTTCGCGCACGAACGGCGTGTCTAGGCTTTTTTTTATCGTTGTTTTGCACTTGTTTCGGCGTTCGGTCTGCTTTGACGTGCCAACTCTCCGTTCTGCTGCTGCGTGTGTTAGGTACTTGCCGTAGCTGTATTCTCAGGCCTTCTGTGTTCAGCCAGAGCTGCTATCTTATTATCTGCGGATGCTAAAATAAATCACTGTTTTGGTTTGGTGAAGTTTGGCACACAGAACAAACAATAATCTGGCCCATGAATATCAATGTGGGCGGCATGCATATTTGTGTGCGGTGTCCTGCCGGGGAGTAACCGTTGCGTGACGAGAGCATTTACAGCGGTTCCTCCTTCCGTTGCTCCCTTACAATCTTAAGATGAATACACTTGCTCCCCCATTCTCGAACAAGTCGGGCCATCTTGTTCCGCTTGGTCTTTTCGGAGAGTAAACGTCAGGCTGAAGAAGTAAAAACAGCCGTTGCTCCCATTTCGGCCGTTTTTGGCTTAGAGTGTGGCTGGAAAAATCACTCGGTAAATCGTTTATTCCTTTAAGACGCTGTAAGAACAGCAGGCATCGTCCTGTACTTTTTCTATATATACACTTCATTCATTACAGAAACTTGTTTCTAAAGCACTGAATAGCTTGAATGGAATATGAAAATGACATCTTACGCAAAAGTATATCTACATTTTTTGTGTAAGCTACAACGTACACGCTTCCCTTGTAATTGCATATTCTTTTTTTTGGAACAAAACGAAATTTATCAATAATCCATGCACATAGCAAAATACGCGCATATTTTATCCAGCTTCCCACATTGTTGGAAAAAAGACATCAGTGACACTCTCAGCGAAAGATTCTACCGCCAATAACAAAACGGCGGAATTCAGGAGGGTTGGTTTTCTTTTTCTAAATCCATGTGGCGCTGTCCCTAACCTCAATACAGCGTTGCTGTGGTCCGCTTCGCAATGACCAGCCTTGCAGCCTTCTCAATATGAAGCACTAGGTCGGTTCACTTCGTAATGTTTCTTACCTTGTACCACTGTAGCCACGCAGAGTGCTTTAGGATTCTCAGTAGCGAAGGCGCTGTGATGTTGGGGCTACCAAAACACTCGCTAGTTCCCAAAAAAAGACGTAATTTTTGTGACAAAAAGAAAGAAAGATCAAATTAAAAAACACAAACTTCTCCAATTCATGAGCAGCGTTTTGAGCGCTGTTCCGATGTCCAGCGGTAAAACACGAGTGCGCACACAAAGGAACCACCTCTCCAACCAGGCGCTCCCTGCCCTCTCAAAAAATAACAGCTGAACATTTCATCGGGAAGGCAGAGACGGTGGTCCTTGCGTGTTTCCACTATCGTCGAGAGAATTGAAAGGTGCTCCTCCTTTCCACGCCACTTCTCCTTCCTCCAACGTCTGCCGAGCTCTCTAGCATCCCGCGCCCCATTACCCATATCGCCGGAGTCGGCAAAATGCCCTTCGATCCGGTTCGCATTTCCAGTGTTATTGAAAATCGATGCTGCTTGCCCGCCGGCTCAATCCTTTATCAGCGTTTCTTGAAGAGGCACTTCATGAAGCAGAGAGCAGACGGAGTGACAAAGAAGGGAGTCTAGAAATGAGAGGGGACCACGTTCATCATTACTGTCTAAAGTTTTTTGCTCACGTTTTATCGGGAGCGCAGTGCTGAAATTTCTTTTACCTTGTGATTCCCAAAACAGAAACACAACTGACATACTTCTGTGCTTTCCTTGCTATTATGTTCGGGATATACCGGTACTTATCTAACAAAAACAAGAGTTGTTGTTCTGCTTTGCTATGTGGGGTGTTCATCGTGGTAGTATAGTGGTTACGGTACTCCGCTACTAACTCTAAGGTCGCGGTTTCTGCCATGGCGATGGTGGTCGCGTATTGATGGAGGCGAAATGCTGGAGGCGCGTGTGCTCTGCGATAAAAATCCCTTGCGGGAAAAATTTCCCAAAGCTCTCCACTACGGCATGCATTGTGCAGTGGTTTTGGCGCGCAAACTCTGGAAAGTAATAACTATTAAGGCGAAAGGCTCAGTTGCGTCAACGAATGCGAAATATGACCGTAGGCGTCACGTGGTGTCGGGAACCAGTGTTGCGAAAAGTCATCACTAGATGACGCTATCATATGACGTCACAGTGACGTCATGCATCGCAGCTTGGTCTGAAGCAATTCGATCACGAAGGCAATGCAGAACCAGGTGATATTACTTTATACTTGAAGGCAGTGCAAAACCAGGTTAGGTGCAGAAAGTTTGTGAAGGATGGCGCTGCTCAGCATCGTTACATTGGCTGAGAAAAAAAAGGTGGGTTTCACCTTCGTGTAGTCTAAAGGGACAAAAAACCTTACATACATGTACCGCATCACCACAGTTAAAGAATTGTGCTATTCCTGTTTCCCATTACGTTGCTTACTACAAGCGTGGTTACAAAGACACATTTTCTCCAAGTCAACCACAATGTTATTCAAGAAGTCACCGATAGTGAAGTATTGTGAGTTGGTTGTTATGATGAAATATACAAAGGACAGAATATTAACGCTGAAAGCCTTTATTGGCGAAAATGTTTCCAGCGGAGGATCATATATCAAAGTCAATAGTCTCTGCAAAATAAAAATTTGGCAGATGCCATGTACCTTGGAAATCGACGTTACGCGAAGCGTGTGTAGAGAAGGTGACCGTGTTGTAGTTTTTATTGAGCGACACGTTACGCAATGAGGCTAAATATTAGTACAAATGTTGAACGCATAGAAATATGTAAAAAAATTGCACGAGTTTGTATAACAATCTATTTGCACTTGCGCAACGATCCCAACAGAAACATGAGCATTATAAACACCAAAACGCTAAACTCTTATGTAACGTATGCGCTCGCGTGGATGGTAGCCGTCTACACTGCTACATAAATGAACTTCAGTCAATGCCACTTAACTACAACAGGCGTGAGCTCGACGAGGTAGTTGTACCATTGGAGTACTTATGCAGTGTTTATAAAATAGGATATTTATTTATTTATTTAGTTATTTTAATACCTCAAAGGCCTCCACAGTGGAGGCAGCATTGCAACCACAATTGAAGTTTCACCATCATTACACCCGAACAGTGTATTTTCCCAAAGCAGTACCGTGACGTGGCATAAATCTGTGATAGAATACTTAGTTGCCATGCGAAATTCCTGGGTTTGATTCCAGCTGGGCTTGTGTTATTTATTGTTTGCATTCGCCTGGTCAACGCTACGGCTGTCAGCTTTTTTTAATGCTAACCCATAAAATTACCTATACCGGTTGTCGCCGTTACTAAATAGACATCATTATACTTTCTAGATGCGTTACTTTTTGAGTAAGCTCGATCTCACGCATTTTGTATGCACCCGGCACGCATTGAGTGCGCAATCCTTTAAACAAAGTTTAAAATATCTAGAAGGAAAGTGTGCGCGTGACCAAGTGAGTGAATGAGGGAGGGATTGTGTGCTTGTGTCTGTGTGCGTGTGCATGTGTGTGTTCAAACGAATTTCATAGCAACGCAATATAAGAAAAAAGAGTCGTATGTTTCAGACAACCCTCTCTAGCACATTGCGAAAACATATTTTTTACATCTTGCTCTGGTGACTAAACATAACTTGCTGGACATTACATGTTGAAGACATACTCTTACAATGTGGTGCTGAATACTTTGCCTGGAGAAGGCGTGCTTATTTTAACGTTCCCGCCTGTGTATTCTCATGGTATGTTGCAAGATAGATTTTTCTTCTACCGTTATCAGCTTTCATAAACCTTCATTTGTTCGTAAGTGTCTGTGTTGCAGTTGCTCGTTTTTGTCAAAGATAAATCGTCCTGCATCCGTACGACAGTTGCCCCATTAGCACTGCTAATATAGGAGGGGCCGTAGAGCACGCGCTCATACTTATCTGTAATTCATCACAATCCTTGTTTTCCTGTTTTACGCAAAGACGGAGTGCTGTTTTTCACAGCTTTTATTGCGGTTGTGAAGGTTACACGTTACCTGCTTTGGAAGCGTGTTTTTAGTAAATATTATAGCGGACATCAATTTTATAAGACTGCTTACTGAAATATTCAACCAAATATTGCCACGAGGTATCGGAGATGAACACAATAGGGAAGAGGACGACTTTTAGGAATATCTCGTGCAGACTTGGCTACATCTTCAACGTCTACCTTCGAGCTCTGCAAACACGCTGTAAAAATGTTCTCACACACCTTTTCTCACCGTATAGTTTTCAATCGTATATTTTTGACGTTAGCATTACAATTTGTTCTTTTTTGTTCAAAGCATTTAGCAAAACAACTTCCTGCGCTTATCTTCGAATGCCTTGAATTCGTTATAAACGATGCTTGAGCCTACGTCAACAAAAATAATGTATATTTCTTGATATCTCCTTTTTCTCCTAGCACTAAAAAAGTATACTCATAAGCTTTTCGTATTGTTAAAGCGAAGCTTGTAGCGTGTACGGCAGCTTTGTTCTCAAAAGCATCAAAATGACAGTGCCGAGTAAACGGAAGAGCACTTCGCCCCTGAATGGTTTTTACTGCCGGGAAGCACGCTCTACAGGCGTGGCCAGATGGGCTTGTTGGTACTTACTTATGGCACGCTACCGCGGAGGACCAAGCAGAAATACGCAAAACCACTCAAAAACACACATAAGCACACTGGAAGAAACACATACGATGACCACGAGCGCTGAACTTTTATTGGAAAATTGCAAGTATAGTTATACTGTCCCACACCGACTTCAACTGCTACTGCACATGCACAAGTACATCTCATCATCAGTAAGTTGTAGGAATGCAACTCTTACACAACTCTCGTTTAGTTATACAATGCATTCTGCTTCAATATTTTCACAGGTGAAATGACTTTTAGTCATTAGGAAGAACAAAATGCAGATCACCCGCAAAATTATTCGAGCAGAACGTATTGCTTATCTGAGAGAGGGTTGTGTAAGAGTGACATCCCTACAACTTAGTTATAATGATGTGTCGTTTTTAATGCTATAAACTGGCAGCTGTAATATTCTTAAGATGAAGGTAGCAATCTTGTCATGTTTTATATCAAATCAAACACTTCTCTTTCCAAGCAGAGCAGTTGTTTTTGAGGTTTACAAGGTGTTGTAGACCGAAAGTTATCATAATCATGAGTCACCACGTGCTCCCCATTGCCATCCTCTTCTTCCTCTTCTGCTTTGCTAACAGTACATATACGCATTTTTTCAGCATAGTAGTACTTGACAGCTTTCGGTGGCATTGATCGTTTTGTCTGCGGACGGGTTCTTTGGTTTTCGTTGACGAGGGGGAAGTAGCCGAGCTTGTTTGATTTATGCTTCGCACACGATCTAAGGGTTCACATGACACAGTTGTTATGTTCAAAGTTGGACATTTGTCATAGACAGAAAACTAGTATCATCATTAAAGTGCACATGCTATTTTCACCCTGATAATCTGCGGCTTCACTATCAGATTTCCTGCGTATGCTCATTTGGTGTGGGGGGCAATTTATATGGTGGGTTAGAAAAAAAAGCACAGGGGATCGAAGGAAGATAGAGAAATCAATACAGAGAATAAATGATTCCCTGCAAAAAATTTCCTTAAAACAAGCTAATAGTAAATTAATCCAACAGGCGGAAAGAAGCAAGTGAGAGGGTAAAAGACAGGACAACCCAGTATCAGCTGAATTCTCACAAACTGTGCTACTTCCGCTTTGCATGACTTCACGCAAATAGCAGTACTTTTTTATTTGTTTAAATGAAAATGTATTTCACACAAGACACTCTCAAAGAGTAAGGTAGTATTTATGCCTGAGCGTTTGCTGATAATAACGGGCTAATTCGTCATCGTATGCTGCAGTGCTGCGATAAGTGGCCAAGAGCTTGTTCCCGCTGGCATCCCCTATCTTAAGCTTGTTATTCTGCGTCTCTTGCGGTGCGCTGCTGCTGCCAGAACACGTCAGTACGCCTTCTTTTTTCATTTTTTTTGAAAAGTGTGTGATATTATATTTCACCGATACCACCCGTGCAAATGGCTGAAGTGCACTCACTCTCTGCAAGTTTGAGTGTTAGGCTTAGTGGGTGAGACACCAGACTTAAGAGCACTTTTTGTGTGGCGGCTGCATTCCCGATGGGGGCGGAAACGCTGTAGGCCCATGTGCTCAGATTTGGGGGCACGTTAAATAACCCAAGATGATCGAAATTACTGGAGCTCTGCACTATGGCGTCTCTCTTAATCCTATTGTGGTTTTGGGGCGTAAACCTAGCCCATTAATCAATCAAAAGCGCTTTTTGTATATAGCTAAAATTGAAGTTAAAGGTCAAGCGCTGTACAGGTTTTATCATCGTAGTCTTTAAGTACAAAAATATTTTTATAGCAACATTGGCTACCCTCTTCAAGCCATTGCTTAAATTCATGGTAAGTTTAATTTCCCTTACCCATCACTGCTCCCTGAAAATTTCTGAAAGTGGCTTTCGAAGGGGCATAGTTAATTTTTATGTACGTCTTAGTTGTACATCCAGATAGAAATATATTGATTTTCTGGCATTGTTGTGCGTACTACTTTTTTATAGGAAGTCTTGCGAGATGGAACTCATTGACACATCCTTTTCGGTCGTTGTCAACCTAGAAATTGCAGCAGCACATGTTGCTTTCCAAGAAACTTGCGGTTACTTCAATTATCACTCTCTAACGCTGAAGTATAGGAAATTTCTTAGTTGTGCCAAAGTAAGGAAAAACTCTTTTTTTCACTTTCTGGTAAAAGAAAGACGCCTAAAGTTAATGACTAACTCATATGCTGTTGTGTGTAGCTTAAAAGAAAATAAATTTGATTTGTTTGGCCAGACAAAGGCAAAAAGAGTTTTTGCTATGAGCGAGCTACTCACTACTCACTTAATAGTTCCCCGTCATTGCTTCTGGGCTACGCTGGTGCACAAAACTCGAAGCCGTCCAGCAGTCATGTTTGCAAACAGAGAAATGGTCTATACCTTATCTCCTAGAGCTACAGTGACGTGATGATTGTGTTTGGTCACAAGAAGAAAAAGTCCCAGCTTTGCCGCAAAGGCGAAGCAATGAACGCGATAGCAACCAATTGGAAGGTCACGTGTAGAATCGCCAGCAGATTGAAACGTGCCTCAGATTTATCACGCCTGAACACTCACGAAACGTACGATCAGATACAGATGAACACAAATAAGCTTCTTAGTTATCAAATAGCTGTATTTTAAAAGTGCACCCTTTTCCCAAACGGACACTATGCAGCGATTGGATTGACCTTTGTGCGCCCGATCACTCCAATCTCTGTTGTAGTTAGAGTAACTACCACAGAATCGTTCCGGTGAAAGCCCAAAGCCAGCCAAGAGGTACGATCCCCGCACCGCGAGATAAGGTTGGACGAATGACCATCCACCCCCTCTTCTATTCGAGGCAAAGTACGCGTGGAAGATGACAGATAGCGCCGCCGCGTCGTGACGATGTGGCAACGCCGCTCATTGTACCATCTTGCTGGTAATGCTGAAAATGCGATAGTTCCCCCTGAGATGCCCATCACCGGCGGTAAGTGGTAGATATAAAGAGATTACCGTTTGAACGTTCTACAACATGCTCCGTTATGGCTCAATGGTTAATGCCTCGCATTCATGTTTCAGAAATTCAACGTTCGATTCTGAGCGCTGAAGTCTTTTTCTGGATTATTTCTTCTTTCTTGCGTTTTATATATAGATACGTAAACCTATACTGTGAGTGACAGAGGTGCCCACGCAGACGTCGAAGTCGACGCTGGTGGCTAATTCAAGCCGCGAATGTGCATATGATTGCTATCACAATAAAAGATCGCAATCAGTGTTTAAAGCAGTGTTATTGAAATAACGCCTTACTAAATAAGGCTGTATCATGGGATCTAGTAGTGTAATTGTGTAGGATATTACGCAGGCGTCGTAAGGCACGTTTAACAAATCAAGGCTTTGAATAACGAAGTAGGTGCATGATATATATGTGCATATTGAAACAGTTTTTAACAATTTTACAGCTTGAAACAGTTTTTATAGCAGCCAAGTGCTTTTCTAACAACGCGCTAAATAGTGTAGCAAAGCTGGATGCTTTCAATTTCTCTTCTAAAAGTCCTTGCATTAAGTATAGTACCGTTGGCCCAGTATTTCTTGCTCCTCCAAAGGGCGCTTTTATTTTGAACTGTTAATAAAAAACTCTACTTCATCCTAATACTCTGGAGGTAACAGGGAGCACAAATAAGTAAGCCTAAAGATCTGTCACATACATAAAAGTTGCTAACCAAAGTTGTCACTAGAGCCAGTGTTCTGATAATATGTATTCGGTAGAACCTTGACACAAACAGGTTGCGTTGTCAACGTTGACACAATTAAATTTTACTCTTCAACCATGTCGCATTGA
The DNA here is from genome assembly GCA_013436015.1 of Rhipicephalus annulatus. Classification (NCBI taxonomy): domain Eukaryota; kingdom Metazoa; phylum Arthropoda; class Arachnida; order Ixodida; family Ixodidae; genus Rhipicephalus; species Rhipicephalus annulatus. The sequence continues at coordinate 121,412 of WOVY01002471.1, read as the reverse complement.
TTCAAGCATAAACCTCTACCTAGAGAGAAAGAGAGAGAGAGATAAAGATGCAAGGAAAGGCAGGGAGGTTAACCAGACGCACATCCGGTTTGCTACCCTGCACTGGGGAAGGGATAAAGGGGAGAAAAGAGGTTGCAGAAAGATGAGAAGGTACACACAATCACGAGCACACTCGGGGAGCACACACAGTCTACAGGCGGTCGCTCAGGTTGGTTGACCGAAGGTAAAGTAGCAGTGCTTTAGTTGCTTTCTGCGCAACTGAGGCAGATGCCCAAGGTCCTAGTATCTTCTGCACACAAAATGGTCCGGGATCAAGTCAATTTAAAACCATCCGTAGCTGGCATCGCTGTGTGTCGTAGCAAGCGCAGCTGCACAGGACGTGTTCGATGGTCTCTTCAGCTCCGTAGTAGTCGCATGTAGGAGTGTCTGCCATACCAATGCGAAAGGAGTACACCTTTGTGAATGCAACACCCAACCAAAGGCGGCATAACAGTGTCGCATCGGAGCAAGAAAGTTGTGATGGTAGCTTTAGCTTGAGCAAAGGATCCAGTTCATAAAATTGACACCTTTGGAAGCTGGTAGACGACGAGAACGTGCGTGTGAGATCTCGAGCCAGCAGGTAAAGTTGTCTTGCTGCATCATTCCTTGATAGAGGAATCGGGACTACACGGGTTCCTTCATGGGCTGAGCGGGCTGCATCATCGGCTAATTGATTTCCGGTAATACCGATATGTCCAGGCAACCACTGATATCTAATATCATGCCCTCGTGCTAGAGCTTCATGATGGCAATGTCTTATTTCTTGTACCAGTTGGTCATGGCTCCTCCTACGCATGGCAGACCTTTACCTAAATGTGTGACTTACTAAGCAGGTCCTATTGGCTACTGCATATTCATGCCATGCATATTCATATCAGAAGCTAGTAAATATTCGGCGATAATTTACGTGAGCAACTAGGATATTAACCCTCTCACTTTTGTGAGAAAAGAAGAAAGAAGCCAAACGTTGCAAACTTGCCCAAAGTATCTTTTCACTTGCATTTCTTGTGCTTCTTTTTGTGAATTAAACAACTCAATGGCTCAACTATATCGAATTCCTTTATTTCTATAAGTGAGTGAGTGAGCAAACTTTATTTAACCATCGGATTGAGGCGTGGGCCTAAGCCGCGCCAGTGATGGTGGAGAGACCCTGTCTCTCAGTCGCCTCCCGTGCTCGCTGGATGGCCCATATTTGATCTGTTCGATCTGAGCTGATCAGCACGGCTCTCCACCGTGCCTCAAGCTGTTCTGGGGAGACTGCATTGGCGTCCTTCATCTATAATCCTGTAAAGCATAACTCAAAGGTGGCTTCTTGGCATGGGAATGCAATGTAAACTGGCAATAAAAGAAAAGCAGAAACAAAGAACGGCTCAATATAGACCAGTGCGGCCATCTAGTGCCAAGAAGTACAATTATGACGAAGCAGCGTAGAAAATGGCCACGTTTGGGAAGGTTTATTATATTTAAACTGCGTTTTGAGACAACACACAAGGAACAATGCTTATAAAATAAGCGCAGACTAACCACCTGCGTAGAGCAATTTAAAGTTGATGGTTGGTGCTTGTTTGTATAACGTTCATTCCTCTTTATTGTGCCACAGTGCAGTTCTAATAACGTGAAGTATGACGACCACAGTGTTCATTGGTTCTTCGAGTGCCAATTTTGTTGATGACAAGTGTAGTCACCATCGGTCATTTTTTACAATATCTAATGACGACACTCGTCAATAATAACGAAAGGGTTGTAGTTATGGGCCGCATGTTTACTCTTCACTGTAGTAAATGTCCAAGGTACTTTGGTAGACACGACAACTAGATTGCGTTTCTGACGCAGCGACGGCAAGAAATTTGCGAGAAAAGTGCGAGGACAAACGTGTATGAGAAGGAATACGGCGAGATCGGTAAAGCCGAACGGCGTCGTTGTCATCACTGGGTCGAAGAAGTGGAACGAGCGATGCGTTGCTGCTTCGTCGTGCTTCAGAGAGCCCGGACAGATCCCTTTACTTTATCCGGAGGCTAGGCATTGCGATCGAGAGAGGAAGAGTGCTGTAAGCGCACGCGTGTGACGCGCTCAAATGAAGCGTCGGATGGGTCCAGCTGCCCGCGCCAGCGGTCATTTGCTCGCCAGCGGAAGCACAGTCGGCAGTCTCCCCACACTCCTCTTTCTGCTCCACAGCCGTCTTTCGTGCCTGGGATTCCCGTTGTAGGGCGTAGCACGCGGACAAGCGCAGCCACACCAGCCGCCACCCGGCTTGGTTGGCTCGGCTCCGGCACAACGACAACTATTGCAAGGAGCGTCTTCTTCTTCATGCTTTTTACGTCTCTTCTTTCTGCCACATCTCGCTCCCCCTTAAAGCCGCAGGAGAGCCTGCGACCGCTTCAGGCCTGAGCAGTATTTGTTCATCCGCTTCCGACTGCGTGTCTCCGTCTGCGTCTTTGCTTTGTTTGCTTCAACTGTCTGGCGCCTGCGTATCTTCGTCTATACAGAGGGCAGCATTCTTTGTTGCCTGTGTTTTTTTACATTCATTGCTTCATTTGTTTGCTTGCTTCTCGAGTGGGAGCTGCGGGCATTTACGTCCACTCACTGGTCTCCCCTATATCGGCTTGAGGACTTTTTGGCAATAGGTCGCCTGTTTTTATTCTCTCTCTTTCTCTCGTGTTGTCATCGCGTACCATTTTTGTTTTCCACTTGTCTCTCGAGAATGGTTGGCTGTATCTATGTTCAAACAATTCCTCTTGGTATTCTCCGCAGCTACTTGATTCGGATCGCCCCGCTTCCCGGGCACTTCCCGTTTCGTGTTGCTTGGCACCTGCGGTTGCTTTGCAAATTCTTCTTTGTGTTTGTGCAGATGCTTCTGTCTGTATTAACATTTTTTTGCGTTTTCCAAGGAACCTTTTGATAATGCGATAATTAGGTAGTGCTTGCTCTCTCGTCGTTTTTATTGTTTTTCGCTTTTCGCTAATTCTTGATTTATTGCCTTCCTCGAGCCAGCAAGCACGTTATGAGCTGTTTTTTTTAAATGTTTCACCCTTGAATTCACTCATTCGTAGCTACTTCTGGCAGATGTATTTCCCGATGTCAGTTTGCGACACCACAGACGACATATTTAGCGCAAAAATGGAGAGATGCCGTCTAAAGATGTCTTCTATGGTACAACACACCGGAAATTTTACCGAGTAAAATAAAAAAATATATAGTATTGCTGAAATAATAAAGAAAAGTACTTAAACACTAGGCACACTTATAGCTAATATTTTCAACCAGTACTTCACGACAGGCGTGTACACCGAGCAGTTCATATACAAAGGCAAACTCTCTGACAAAATAGGGAATTACCGCCCCACAACAATTTTATCTTGAGTCAACACTGTTTTTGAGAAGCTTCTTGCGAAAAGAATGATGGAATTTACCACCTAAATACAGTATCCTAATTCCGAATCAACATGACCTAAAAAAAGAGGACAAAGCGGCTACTGTTGTACGCGGCTCAAAAGAGTAAACTGTGCGTTGAACGATAGCGAATTCGTGATCAGCATTTTCCTAAATATAAAAAAGATTTTTATCGAGTGTAGAACAATAATTTGCTAAACAAACACGAACGCTATGAACTTAGAAAAATATCTTCAAAGTTCATTCGCAGTAATTTGTCTGAAGGATCTCAGTTTGTATAAATACATCGCAAGAAATAAAACAAGAAGCTCGTCTCAACTGGTGCTCCACAAAGTTCAGTTCTTGGACTGAATAATTCTTCCTCTTCGTTAATGGTTGTTCTCAATTCTTAACCTACATGCAAGCAGCTCTGTATGCAGATGGCACTGCCTCACTTCAGAAAGCCGAATAACTTGCCAATGGAGGACTGCGAATACCTTTTCTGTCGTTCAAACAAAGCAAGTTATTACTATATGCGAAAAAAAATTAAGCACAGTGTTTTCTCCTCAAACCGAAATGTGATACTGGAAACAGGTGGTTCGTTCATCACGGGAACTCTCATTGACAAAGTGAACGCATATGTTTACCTTGGCAAGGCATTAGATCATTCATTCCACTAGACATCTCTTATAGACAATCAGTGCAGACAACTAAGCTTCGGATGCTTCACATTATTTTGGGCCAGAAACTATTTAAGCGCATACATGCTCCCTATTTTAAACCTTAACGTTTTCCATGCTCACCTGATTGCATAAGGTAATGGAGCTACATGTATGCCTCAAATACTAGGTCGCTACCATTTTGCAAAAAAAAAAGAGCTGTACGAATCATTGAATCAGCACACAAGAATGCACAATCGCCTTCACTTTTCATAAATCCCAGCTCAAAGCCATATAATACGGCCTTTTAATGAGGTTAGACCATTCAAAAGTTCGTCATTTGTGCACGATGTTAACGAAATTTGTCGAAAAGCTCATTGTAAACCGACAATGCTGAAAATAAAAATTACTGGAGCTACAACATCTGCAAAATTTAAAGCATATCAATGTATAGTGTGACTTGGCCTACAGTACTTGCGTTGAATTTGGAGCCCACACTCTAAATATCTTAGAGATAAACTATAGCGAACGCAACGACTTGTGGTTGGGTTCACCTTTTCAGATTTTTGAAAAAGGACCAGTGTTAGCCACTTCATTATGGTAGCTAACGTACATACGTTAGGTCAACGGAGACTAATATCGAGGTGAAATTTTATGATTCCTATCATGGCCACTACACATACTGCCACTGTTACACGGGACATTTCTATCGAACGGGTCACAATAGTTAAAACAGTCCGTAAGCCAGACAAACTCACACAAGCCTTCTTTATTTATAGCTGCCTTTGAATATTAACATAAATTACCAGATAGTTATAATTACCGCGGTCTCCACTGCCTCAGCGGACAATTTTGTTAACAATATTTTTATTATAAACTTTGGTGCGTACTGTCCTCATGATCCAATGTTGCTACATTTACTTTGTATTATTTTCGATCTTACGTATACGAAAAGCAACGCTCTATGTTTAGGACTTTTTGTATTTTTACTTATCTTTATTTTTGTTTGACAGTGTGTCCTTTTATGCCACTCATTTATGTGAGATTATTCGTCACTACTCCTACTTAGGCGCAAATGTGGCATGCATGCGGCGACGCGCGCTCATTGTGCCATCTTTCTGGTAATGTTGCGAACACATTCCCCCCCCCCCCCCCACCGGGGGGATGCTCGGGAGCAGCGGTAAGTGGTAGATATAAATAGCTTGCCATTTCGGCGGTGAAGGACGTGCTGCGCGGTGGCTCAGTGGTTAATGCATTGCTTCCACGACGCAGAGGTCCCACGTTCGATGCAGGGCATTAGAATGTTTTTCTGGGTTTTTGTTGCATTTTCACACATAAGGGGTAAGTGACGGCGACGCCGACGCCGACACCGTTAGCAAAATCTAGCCTAAAGGGTCCATATGATTGCCATGGCAATAATAAGACTTTGCTTCTTAAAACTACATGCTGAAACGAGAATCAGCTGACGTAGAGCGGGCTGTGTTTGGAAATACTTGAAAAAGCTGTCTTTCACCAAAGTGCTCAAGTTAGGCTCAAGAATGCTGATTCTCAACCAGTAATACTTTATGTAGCCTTATGCGTTGTAGCATTGCAATGAACCATAGCACTCTACCTTACACACACACATATATATATATATATATATATATATATATATATATATATTTATATGACGCTATGATGTATGGGAGACGTGGCCTGGCTCTTACCCGATGTTTTTTCTATTCTGCACTTCTTCCTTCTCTGCCTCCACCAACTCTACCAACCATCGCTTCATACGTCACACGATTCCCCTTTCCCCTGAAAGATGGCACTGGTTACAAACTATAACAAATTAAAGAAGTTAATGAACAAAACAATGTCTAAATTCACAGTTTCACGTCCAGGCGGAGTTCCACAATCTCACTGAATCTTCAAGGCCGATTGAGCAGTCCGATGAATTTCATGACAACTCTGGTGGGCGAGGTTGACTGTTGCGTTCTGGCCAACAGAAGCACGCCTTGAACGTAGAAATTACTGATGACACAGCGATTCTTGTCATGAATGTACAAGGGTCGAAGTACTTGTAGCATTTGAGAGTCGGATGTCGTAGGCACGAAGTTCTCCGTCGTAGACGCTGCTTTGTGTGTCGTGGTTGAGACAGAACGAGTGCTTGCAGCCTGCATGTGCGAGAACCGAAGCTGATGGTATGATGCCTTCGTTCCTTCATTGTACACGTGGTAGCTGCACGTCTCTTTCGTAGCTTTCTGTGGTCTTCTCTCAGTTTGTTGAATCGTAGACACGGCGTTGAGAACTGGTGCAGAAAACTTTGTTGAAGTTGCTTTCTGTTAAGATGGTTTAGGGATTGACCATGTCTTTGCTTCTTTAATTGGTGTTGTCTCCGATTAAGCCACAAGTATACTCGTGATGAAGTTTCGCTTGTTCGCTGTTTTTGTTCGAGTAAGCGTTGTAGTGCCTGGGGTTCTTGGAGTTGCATGTGTTAAAATTGCTCGTTTTGTTGGTCAGATGCGTATCTTTCAGGAACACGAGTCTCCTTTTCTTTGCGCGATGTTGTGATCACTAGATTGTCGGCAGTCGATACTCTACTGCTGGGCTCGCTTTGCGTTGAAAGCAGCGTGACAGACTGATGAGAAAGCTCCCAAAATGGTTATGCGTCTTCATTGATTGTAAATGCTTCTGTCAGTTGACAATGTTGTGGCATAGGCGGATTCGAAACTTCTGCAGTGCTTTGACTCGCATGTGTGTTATCACTTGACGATGAGGGCACAACAGACATAGCTTGAGGTGGTTCAGATGGCGTATGTTTTTGTATTTACAGCGTGATTAAGCTGAGAATGTCTGTAGAAAGACTCTGGTCCGGAACGTTAGGGTGTGAACTGGTATTGTGTGGATTCACCAGCTCGTCCCGCGTAAAAGCCATCGCACGTTCGGAACCATCTGGGACTTGTGTGTCACACGAAGCATCAAGGGGTTCGGGTCGTTCAGTAAAATCTGAAGTGTTGTGGTGCAGTGCACCTGTTGAAAATGCCGATTTCATTGTTTTTGGGAAAGCCGGCTTTAGGTTCAGCCTTTTGGCGAAATGGTCTAGATTCCTTTCGGTATACGGACGCTTTACCTTGTCTGTTGCGACGTGCAAGTTACCAGTCGGTGTTCGAATGCGTGACGTTTTTTCGGAAGAGTAATATTATTGTACAATGGTGGTATACTTTCTCTGAGGTCTCGTTTGGAAAAAAAGGCTTACTGCGGGAAGACATTGCGTAATTGTGATGGGCAAGTTGAAACGCCTTCTGCTGATGAAGTATCAACAGGTCTTCATCGTATTCTTTGAAACGGGTGATCATTTCTTCTTTGATCTTTTTTCAAGACTCATCGTCTCGAAGATGTGGGTGAAATAAAATTTGAATTCCTCGCCTGAGATGTGTTCAGTAACGTTGATGACCATCTCCCGTTCCGACCATGATGCAGCAGTAGCGTGGACCTCGAACAGGTCGAACCAGTCTTGTACGGGTCCATCATTCTCTGCCCCGGCGTACTTGGGGATGGGAAGGTCAGTAGATGCTTCTGACATAATGCTGGTCGATGCGTAATGCTAGGCGCTTGCACGGTAGTCCATGTATGCTCAGGGTGTCATGCGGAGAACTGCGTAGATGATGAGCGACTGATGAAGGGGCAGGCAGGTCCCCATCCTGTCGACTCGTCTGGCGCTATGATGAAGGGAAGACGTGGCCTTGCTCATACCCCATGTTTTTTCTATTCTGCACTTCTTCCTTCTCTGCCTCTACCAACCATTGCTTCATATGTCATTTATATATATATATGAAAGGAAAAGAAGTGTATACCTAAGGACTCGTTTTTCGGTGTTATATATATATATATATATATATATATATATATATATATATATATATATAGTATCTTACGTGGAAAGCAAGTTTTTCGAGAGCAAGGATTACTGGGCGATGTCCTGTAGTTAACGCAAAAGCTTTCTGCGAAAGATTTGAAGGTGTTCAGCTTTCCTACATAATCCAACGCGCAGTTAGGGGAACGCTTGGCTGCCATATAAACAACGGGAAGAGAAGTATTACGGCGAATTCAGAGTAATGTGTATGCAGTCTTAGAATGTTAATTAAATGCGGTTATCAAAAACGAACCCATAATTAAAAGACACGTGCAAGAATCGTCGCTCATAAAAAGGAAGATAGATAAATAATATAGGAGTAATACAGAAAGCTTTTGTCTTGATGATGGCACGGCTAAATCATTTTAATTGCCTTCATAATAAGAGCTCAAAACAGAAAAAACAGCAATAAAGCTTGCTGTTTTACAAGCTGTTTTTTACAAGCTGATTCACTATGGTGTTAGTGAAAATACGGTCAAAAAGAAAAGAAATCATGGACGAGAACAAAACATCCTCATTTTCTCCCACCCTTTGGCGCCACAATAACAACAAAATAAAGGAGTTGGATATAATATTTTGTAGAGAGAGGTCTATGTTTATTGTGGTATGTTATAATGCATTACTGAATGAGCAACCCAAATTATGGTTAGTCTTTTAACATAAATATTTGCTTTCTCATATCGTATGAGTGCACCTATCGCGGTAGTCTAGTGGCTAAAGCGCTCGACTGCTGACCGGCAGGTCGCGCGAGTGTATCGCGGCTGCAGCGGCTGCGTTTTCGATGGAGGCGGAAATGCTGTAGACCCGTTTGCTCAGGTTTGGGCACACGTTAGAGAACCCAGCAGATTGTCGAAATTTTCAGAGCCCTCCTCTACGGCGTCTCTCATATTCCTAAGGTGGTTCCGGGACTGTAAACCCCACTTATTAATCAAATCATCATTATAGTG